>OY720667.1:7473640-7956140 GCA_963170745.1 Phymatocera aterrima | reverse complement strand
TGACCAGATTGCGTATATGTTTAGACAGCAACGACTGTAAACAGTGTAGTCGAGTTTTGGCGGAAATTGAGCATATTGACGACGAAGCTGATGGCGCGGGAATAAACTTTGTGAAGATTGATGACAGGCAGTTATCGAAGGAATTTGGAGTCTTCGCATTACCGGCGATTCTGTTTTTCAAAATGGGTTCAAAGGAGCCGGTGATCTACGCAGGTAGGTTATAGCTCCTAAACTCCAGGTTATTGGATTGCCGGAACATCTGAAACATTATACATTAGACCCACGAATGCAACTGCGGTTGATTCGCAGATGGTACAGATTTCTTCGTTTTTGATTGAACATCTTTCTTCGAGCTCCACTGGATACATCGGCAGCGCCGGTTGCGCGGCACTAAAGGGAAGCGACTGCTCGATGCGATGCTCACTATGCCCGACGGTAGTTTGACACCGATATCCAACCTTGTAAATTCAGTTGGACAAATTGAAAATTATTAGCAACTATGTAAAGATGGGTATCTTCATCCCATATCGATGTAAATTATTTGATAATCTTGATCAGTCAATCATGTGAAAATTTCACTTGCTCTGTTAACACGCGTATACCGTAAATCCCTCTTGGGACGGTGCCGCACTGCAGCGCCGATCGTGAGACGTTCGGGGACAACTGTCAATTGTTTAAAATTTTATTGAAATAGCTGTACGTATGTATATACATTGGGAATATGTTCATCAGCGGAATAATTATGGCTCAAAAGCGAGTGGGAAGGCGCGGGCAAAGAGCTTATATCCAGTTCCATTCACAAGAGCAATGGATTATTGAGTTGGCGTAGAATGATTGGTAGGGTATAATGATAATGGTTGCTGATCAACTGTCATCGGGCGTAGACAGCATAACATCAAACAGTAGCGTCGCTTAAGGGGCATTTGGGCTCACACTCTCAAACGTACAGCGACCGTTTCGAAAACGAGAATTGTCATTTTTCACGAACGACTCGATCGACTTTGATGAATCTTCGAGAATGCGTTGAGTACGATGGCAGAAAGTGGCTGAGTATTTCACTTTTTCAGCACATCGATAAATGAATATTTAGCTAGGTTAGATTGCCAGCGGTGTCCCCAAATTCTCCTTAACCGCCACGAGAACGGCGCCACCGCTGTGTTCAGTGGCGCTCAAACTGGAATGTTATTTATTAAAAAAGTGAGACACGCGTTGAAAAGCCGAAAGGCTTCTCCCCTAGAAACAAAAAAGAATTGCTCGATATGATCAACAGGTGACCTTTACGACGAGGAACAAATTCTCCAGTGGTTATTAACCCAGAAGGATCCATCCGGTGAAGTTATCGAGGCACTTGAAGGGGAGGATCTTCTTAATCTGATAAGAGAATCGGACGCCCTGGCTGTGTACTTTTGTAAGTCTGACAGTCCCACAGCCGCTGCCAACTACCAAGCAGGAATGTATCTTTAGCCTCTCTTTATCTGGCTGTACCAGTACCTGCCTACCATGCTTACATTCTGATATGATATGACATGACATGATGTGATAATGTGCTTTCAACTTTTCGTATCGTATTCCTTGCACTTCGCACATGCTATATATGTATGTACTATACATATTGTATACTGCACCATATACTTATATATACCTAGAACGCGGGCCTTGGTAGAAAAATTCATTTTTCCACTTTTTCCCAATTTTCGTTGGTATTATTTTTCTCCAATTTTCACATTCGTTTCCATTTTTGGGCAGCAGCCAGTACTGAGAGCTATGTCTGTGTTCCTGTCGAGGGTATATCTACTATATACGATCTTACCGATTACTATATATAATCATTTCGAAATTGCTACCATTTCTGAATCACTCACGAATCGCTCTGTCCTCGAGCGTACCTGTAATTATACGCGTGAGACATTATCGTAGTTTTTCGTAGGAACTTAACACGTTTCGACTCATTGTCAGGTTCACAATTATTTACACATATTGTATCAAATTTGTACAGTCGTTGGGCACGGTGCGATTCGTGATTAGAACGATCGATCGACACCAAAAAAAGCCGAAGAAAAAAACAGAACAAAAATGATAACTTGGAGCTTTGGGTAATACATCGGTTTTTTTTTTTTTTTTCATTCTTTTTTTCTCCTTCTTTTGTTATCCTACATTTTCGCCCGTGAAGCGCAAGCACTTACGTGGATACTATCATACTTGAGCAACGGTCTGCTCATTCTTTTCTTCGTTATCTTGATACTTCAGATATAATTAGCACACGATTACGGCCACATATATACCTAAGGAGGATATTCAACGCTGAGTCACCAAGCCGCTGAACCCGAACATCTTGAATTTGAAAAATTAGTAAAGTAACGTTATAGGTTAGGAATTTTTTGCAAATTGGCAACACCGAAGATTCCAAAAACTCCTAAACGCATACCTATACTATAGGCGTGGGACGAAAATGGTCCGGTTCAGCGGCTAATTGTCAGTAACTCGGCGTTGAGCGCCCCCCATATACATATACTTCTATTTTTGGCAATGATGCTTTTGTGAATGCCAATTGTCTAACCACCCCCGCCCCACCAACCGTATATGAAATTGAAAGATAAAAGGAAACGAAAAGAAAAGAGGAAAAGAGTTGTATGTAGCATATACACACGATGCCTATTATGAACAAATGCGCAGGGAACAGAACTCTCTGCGACTTGTGCCAGTCGAAAGCATTTCGGAAGCAGAAACGTCACAAACAGGAAACGAAGATCAACGATGCTTCAGATGTTGCAGAAGAAAATGCAAATGATGGTACAAGAAATGACCCTGAATTTTACCCCCCCCCCCCCCCCCCCCCCCCCCTCGGATTTTGTTTTTATTCTTCTTTGTCTGTTCTTCTTTTCTCCCATTTAAGGTCAAATTCTTTTACTTTGCACACATAGGTCTCAAATCAGTTGAAATGACCATTCAAGCTCTTCTCGAGTTAACCCGTATAATTTGACGAAATGAAAAAGAAAGAAAAACTGTTTTTTTTTTCTCTCTCTCTTTCTCTCTCTCTCCTCCGTAGACAGTATACAGAAACATTCAGCTGCGGCGATAAAAGATATTTGCAAAACAAGAGAACAAAACGAAAAATAATAACAAATTGTTACTTGCGATTGAACAAAGAGTATCTTTTTGTTCGTGTTTGATAGTGATCTCTTCTTTGTCTTACCTGTTTGTTCATGCGCATCGCGCAGACGCTGATATACTTCTACACGATCATTATTCATACCTGTGATACGGGGATGAATTCTATATGACGTAGAGATATGCAGTGCCTATACCTGTATTATTATACACACCTGTACAAACGTTAATTCAATTCAATTTGATTAATTGTTTTCCTAATCCAGCATGCGATTATCCCAATGCGCAGCTATACCTATACGTATATTATACCTATACATAGTATATATGTATATACCTAGATTCGATTATCGATTTATCGATATATCATTTGAAGCATGTGACAATTTATTTGAATTCTTTGATTTTTATTTTATTTTTTCATTATAGTTAGTTAGTGTTGATGTCGAATCAGATGATCGAGTCGGTTGGGTTCGTTGAGTTAGCCTCTATACCTATCTCACAGCGAGCGGGGAAAAATCTGGAAGCGTTGTATGGGAAAGTTTTTGCGAGTCTGAAATCTTCCACGTGCAGCTATCATACCGATAACTTTGGAAAAAATTCCCCGTCACAGGTAGGTATCGCTTCAGAGATATTGAAAATCGTATATTTGGTTAGGTCCGGGTTTTCGGCGAGTCAACGTCGATTTGTTGCAGCAGCTCCGTTGACGATGCACTTAACCATTTGGAAAAATTTCATACGCATTTCTCACGATTTTCTGCACGTCACGGAATTTGAAAAATTCGAACTTCCAGCTTCCGAAATTGTGGTCGCTATGAGTTGTAATCGGGGAGTTTGGTAACTCGGAACCGTAAACGCGGTTGATTTCATCCCATCGGATCTAAAGTTCTGTAATTTTTTCAACAAAATTATCAAACTTGAGACGTACGGCTGAATGACTACCAGTGACCGAGATGACGATTCCCCCGATCACTACTCGTGGTCAAGATAATTTCTAAAATCTTGCAAATTGTCTTGAAACGGATCTTTCAATCAACCAAACTGCAACGGGAAAAGCCTTGAGGAATTTACGTTTTTCAATATTTCTAGAGCGATACCTGTGCCGGTGACGTTTTCGGAAAGTTACGCGCGCGATACCTGGACGCGAAAGATTCTGCTCTTTTAAAAACCGCCTCATCCCATGCTCTCGGATTTTTTCCCGCTGAGATATAGAGCGTTGAACTCAACCGACTGTACATTTTTCGATATGATGTAGTTGGTTAGTTCGTTAGTTAGTTTTATTCATTGTCAATCATTATAATACCATGTTCGTTGAGTTTTGGTAGATTTTTGATGATTTCGTGTGTGCGGTATGTGGTTCTTTATCATCACCCAAGTAATAGTAGCTACATCTACAACCACGATTCATACACGAACAAGACAGCACCTTGAACTCACCTGCACCCAGCGTTCACCCTGCATACAAATCATCTCTCCGATCTATTTGATCGCTCCGAATTTCTCCATTTTATGATCACACGTTCGTCTTATACCTACCTACACCTGCAGTCATTGAACATTTTACACTTTCATACGATCAATATTTCACGTAGAACTGGCTATATACTCTACTCCACTGATATTCCGCGTATGCGATTATTTTTACCAACTTTTCGAGTATTTCCCACAGACGGTGACGACTGCGAACAGTGCGCCGGCATTCTTGAAGAATTGGAAAATATCGACGACGATTGCGACAGACACGGTATCACCTTCGTCAAGACACAGGTTCGTCGTTGTCTTTCTGAATTTCATACTCACGTCGCTTTTCATCACGGTTTTTAATCCCTTTCCAACCCTAGGACTACAAAATAGCGGAAGATTACGGCGTGACAGATTTTCCGGTATTAGTTTACTTCGAAAAACAAACGCCAAATGTATTCGAAGGTTGGTCTCTTTCCTCCTCAAATAGCAACAAGAATTTTCACCCCAATTCCTACAGTCAATGAGAGTCTAAAATCTTTGTCGCTTCTCATTCAGGGGAGCTTGCGGAAGAAGAGGAAGTCCTCCAATGGCTGATTACCCAAAAAACGGAAGACAGGATCGAACTGATCACTAGGGTGATGTTAGAAGCTTCGGTAGAAGATACCCAATACTTGGCAGTTTACTTTTGTACGTCTCTGAGTAACACTCTACAAAATATCTGCGGCTATAAATTTTCTGAGCATGGCCAAATCGGACGATTAACGAATTGAACGCATTTTGCTCCACAGATAAACAGAACTGTCACATCTGTGACGAAATTTTAGACGGATTGGAACGCATAGACGACGAGTGCGACGTTTTTGGTATACATATGGTGAAAATCCAGGATCCACAATTGGCTAAACGCTATTCCATTAAAACTTTCCCAGCACTCGTGTACTTCAGGAATGGCAACCCACTTTTATTCGAGGGTGGGAATAATGATTATACTCGGAGAATTATCAGTTTCTTTGGTTTTTAATTCAGCTATTTGAAAAAAAAAACCAGGGAATTCGGCTCAAAAAGAATAGATGTATAAAACACAAAAACACTGATCATTTTCCTTTTCAGGAGATTTGCAAAACGAAGACTCGGTCCTTGAGTGGTTGATTGATGACGACAATCGTGAATTAGCTGATGAAATCGAATCGGTAAATGAACGGATGTTAGAGCGTCTTTTGGACGAGTCACCATTCCTGGCAGTATTTTTCTGTGAGTATGGATACGACGAAATCGATGGATATAATATTGGCGATTGGAAAATAATTAATAGAAGCGATACACAAGGTGCCCCGTATTAGGCGCACCGCTGAATAACAGCGGATTCCTCGTGAAATTACAGACGGAAAACTCCTTATCGAAAATTGTCAGGGTAGAACCGTTTGGCCGTGGGAGCCGTTTGAAGTCGGCCAATCCGAGAGCCCCGATGTGTGCCGAGGCCAGAGCCGCGACGAGTGCGAGCCGGCCCCGCGCAGCCCCCTTTACGCAGCGCAACGATAAACAGGCGCTCGCGCTGCGAGTGTCTTGCGCTCCGTAACCGCGCGCGGCCGACTCCCACTTGTCGCGGCACTGGTCTAGGCTGCCGCATTAAGCTCCGGGACGGGCTGATTTCAAATGGCTCTCACCGCCAAACGGTTCCACCCCGACAATTTTCGATAAGGAGATTTCCGTCTGAAATTCGAAGAAGAATCCGCTGTTGTTCTGCGGTCCGCTTCGTACGGAACATCCCGTGTGTATACCTATAGGTATACATATATCGAAACATTAATTTCATGAACGAACCGCTAATTCATTTCAGACGATGAAGATTGCCCCGAATGTGACGAGATAATGGAAGCTTTGGAAAAGATCGACGGAGAAGCAGATTTATTCGGCATAGATTTCGTGAAAATATCCAGTTCTGAGGCGGCCGAGAAGTACAATATTTTGAACGTACCATCGCTGGTTTATTTCCGTAAAAAAACGCCCCTCATCTACGACGGCGATCTCAATCAGGAGGAGAAAATTCTTCAGTGGTTAACTTCTCAGGACGTTTTTGAAATAAAAAACGAGATCGAAGAAGTGAATAAAAAAATGCTCGACAAACTCCTCGACGAAAATGAATTCCTCACCGTATTTTTCTGTAAGTTTTTCGTTTCCTATTTGCCGGAATGAGTGTTTATTACGTTATCGAATAAATGGAATATCGGAGACCAATCGACAACCGAATATACGTTATCATATCTGTTCTTCGTTTTTCAAATTTCATATAAAAATATCATACCAAGATCTCTTCTCACCTATCATTCGCAAAATTGTTGTTGTTGTTGTTAATTTATCGCTTTATCCATAGACGAAAACAACAACATCGAGAGCGAAATTGTGAATGAAAAATTGGAGAACATCGACGGAGAAACGGACAATTTGGATATAACCTTTGTAAAAATGGCCGATCCACGTTACGCGAGAAAATGGGGTGTAACCAAGCTTCCGGCCATAGTTTACTTCCGTAAAAGATTCCCAAGTATTTATCGGGGTAAGCAGCACGAAATGATGAAAAAGAGGAGAAAAAAAAAAAGAAGCAAAACGTAACGAATGTAACAGCCAAATTTCAATTCTATTCTGCTTTACGCTAAAATTCGTTTACAGGTGAACTCCACAACGAAGAAGACGTCCTCGACTGGTTGAGAAAGAACAGATTCCGTCAGCCTGAACTCAACATCTACATGTACGCCTTGATCGCGATCACAATTCTCTTCGCAATGTACACCGGGTTTCTTCTGTCTTGTTTCCGTTCAGAGCCACCGGCACCAGCGCCTCATCCAAAACAGGCGTGAGGGGGTGGAAAATTTTTTGCTGGGCACAATTTATTATACATTATATTTACAAGTAATAAATAATTAATATACATGATTATATAATTCATATAGTGCCGGGTGACATATATATTAGGTATACAGTGATTCGAACCGCGACAGCCGAGTGACTCGTCCGTTGACTGTCGCGCGGGAAAAGGTTCCAGACGAAAGTTGCATGCTATGACGGGGGATGTACGAATCATCATTCCATTCTGCATATTTGGCGAAATATCGAGCTCAGCTAACTTTTCTTGAACGTATGTATGTAGGTATGCATGTATTTTTCGTTCGCAGGAATCGTGGCTGACGTCATTACAAATCTGAAATTGTATTTGTACATTGATATGTCATGCCATCGATTTGAATAGTTTCGTGCGACGATACTTCAATCGATTTGCAATGACATCGGCAATACGGCTCACGTCAACGAAACAAGGCGTGAGAAGTTCTCTTCTGGAAAAGTCAGCTCGCCTTGATATTTGCCCCTGCACGCGGAATGGGAAAAATTCCAAGCGATCTTCCGAACCTCTTTCCTTCATACCATCCAACCTTTGTCCGATACTTTTTCTCGTGCGATGTTTAACGGACGATTTACTCGGCTGTCGTGGTCGTCGTGGCGGAAGAGGCCATCGGAGTCGCCGGTGGCAATCTAACCTAGCTAACATAGGGAATATTTATTTGACATCGAATCGGAACGATGTTTTGAAAAAGTGAGATACTTGGCCACTTTCTGCCGTCGTACTCAACGAATTCTCGATGTTTCGTCGAAATCGATCCGGTCCTTTGCCTAAATTTACGATTCTCGTTTTCGAATCGGTTTCTGTACATTCAAGATAGCGAGTCCTATGGCACCTCGAATCACACGACGCACACTGTATATTATGAGAACAAAATATATGATACTACATATACTGCACGGACTCAAACACAACTGTCGTTACTCGAAAAGGGTGATCGGGTGTATTAATTGATAATCAAAAGCGATAATATACTTATACTTATACTATATACTGTACCATACCTTGTACTATACACCGTAAGTATTATGTGATATCGTATCTTTTATACCTTATACCTATTGTAGTACATGCTTAACCTATACCCATACCTACAGAGAGTTTCCGGCGAAACTAGTCCGCCTGTACGTATGCAACTGGACATACGAGGTCTCAGACGATGTTTAGTTATGCCCACTTGAATGTTATTTTTTCCATGATTGATCGAACGTGACGTGGCCATGAGGCTTGCACTCGGCTGTCGTTGATGATACGAGATTATGATTGGAATTCACAGCTGAAATTAAGGTATGAGGTCACGAATAACGTTCATAGCCGAGATAAATACTTTTAGCTAGGTTATGCTGACTCGGATCAATATCAATTATGGAATGTTGATTATGAATGCATTTTTCAACGCCATTTGACGTTTACGTTTCTTTTTTTCAAAAACCGCGAGTTTAATCGGAGTATCTAACTTTTACATGCTGTTGTTTGCAAAGCATTTGAATAACATACTCGACTGCAACTCGGAGTTTGACTCTCATTACGCTGTTGGCGAAATCAATCGTGGAAGAAATAACATTCAAGTGGGCATAACTCGACATCGTCTGAGCCCTCGTACGTCCAGTTGCATGGCTCTAGGCGGACTAGTTTCACCGAAAACACTCTGTACATTGCGACCTGAAAATTGAACCATCATCGGACAAGCACTGAACTATTCAAGAAACGAACGCACAGAAAAAAATTAAATATGAATAATGACAAACGAAAAATATTCTCAGCGTGGACTTCTCATACGCAGGTCGCATACGTTTTGGTGCGGATGATTTCAGTATTGTTTTCCAACCATTTGTGTCATTTCAATTTTTTTATATTTACCACGAGGACGCGAGCAAACGCAATACGCGTTTTTTGTTCAGTTTGTTCAATTTGCGTCAATTTGACAGTCATGTGAGTGTTATTGAAGAGGTTTTCAGTTTTCTTGTAAATAAGGGATCCGTGGTCAAAATACACGCATTTTCGTTCCCCGCTACCTCAGTATGCATACATAGTACTTTCGATTATACTCATTGATGCCCAAATTTCTGATCAGACTTTTAATAGTTGCCTATCCACTGAAATCGTTTCACATTATATTCCAGAAGTCCACCGCAGAAGAAAATTTGTCACATTAAAAAACAAAAATTCGTTTATTCTTTTTCTCCTTTTTGTTTTTCTCTCTTTTTACAGTCATCGTATCGTTATTGTTAATACATCCGTACATAAACCATTCCACGTCAGACCGAACAGAAAAAAAACCGCCATCTCACGGATTTTTGCGCCCATCGACAAATTTTTAGTAGCTACTATGGAGAGAAAAAAATCTTCCACCGTAGCGTTATCGAAAATTTTCAAAAATCACGCGGTTATCCATCAGCCACTTGAATTTTTGAGAAGTGCAGCCGACACAGTGCTTCATTTGAAAATTCATATCTCCGAAACTATTCATCGCATCGGGTTGATTCTTACGGCATTTTCTTGGCGATGAATGTGCCTCCATGGAGAAAAATATGAACTGAGAATTTGTCTTTTTTTACCCTTTTTATCTACAATTGTTTCACCAATATTGGCGCCGTTACCGCGAGACTATACAACGACAATTATGAAAAAAATGTTTTCGAATACCCAAAGTCTTCCTCTGCAAGAAACAACGAAAAAATTTGAGGAGTCTTCGATGGTTCTGGTGGAAAAGATGCCAAACGTCTCACCGCGAGATCCTCCGGGCACTCGCGCTATTCCTACGATCGCGGAGGAAGACTTCGGGTATTCGAAAACATTTTTTTCATAATTGTCCGTTAGGTCTCACGACAAGAGCGACGAAATTAGTAAAACAATTGGTGCTAAAAAGTGTGAATACGGATAAAATTTCAGTTGGTATTCACTCCCATGAAGGCGCATTTGTTGCCAAGAAAATGCCGCGAGAATAAACCCGGTACGATGAATAGTTCCGGTGATATGAGTTTTCAAACGGAACGCTGTAACGGCACTTTTAAAAAATTCAAGCGATTTTTGAAAATTTTCGGCAGCTCTTTGGTGGAACATACTTTTACCGTTAATTTGTGGAGTGACGAAATAATTCGCGACACGACGCTCTTTTTCGATCGGTCTCACGTCGAATGTCTCATATAAGACCGTATAATTCCAATATTAAAATAGAAAACGCACTGCTCTAGGCAGTCTATATGCAATGGGGTGACTTATATATATATTATATGTATACTACTCATACCTGTAATAATAAAGTCTAAAGTCTAAAGTAGTTGAATTGCTATACGTAATATCTAATCGTACATAAGCTAAGTAAAATCCATACATCGCGTTACTAATGTCGTAAGAGCGTATGTGCCAAGAGTATTATTTCAATCGAAGATCGTATGTAATCCTTTGCCATGTGTCGCTTGCATTGACCCAGGAACACGAAAATACGCCCGGAACACCAAAATTTGGAAGTTGGCTGATTAAAGCCAAAGAGTCGCGCGTGACGGCGGAAGCGACCTATTGCACGCTTTCGCGATTAAACAAATTATTCTTTCACCAATGCCGAAAGGTTGGACCGAACAAAATCTGGCTGATACGAAATTTTGGCATTGGTTTGAAAAATGTCTTTCCAATAATTATACCAAAAGGTCGTATCTCCCGAAAACGTATACGACTTTTCGGCTTTGGTCGACCGATTTTCAAAATTCTATGTTTTAAGCTTATTTTCATGTTTCTGGATAAATGCAACGAAATACGAATAAATGAAGAAAAATTCGATGGCTTTTTGGCTTGAGCAACTGCAGAAGCTCGTATGCAATGTCACCTCGTCCATGTGTCGTTAGTAACGGGATATATATGTGTTCGTAGGTACAGATAATATACTCATAGGCCTGCGCACACACATTCTGAAAAATCGGTGGGTCAAGGACCGAGTAGAAATTACAGCCGTTGATTATGATTATCTTCGGGAGAAAATAAATTTGATATCAGTTAATTGATATCACAGTATTGCGGGTTAATTTTTGCGAGAACCTATTTTTCGGGTTTTTTTTTTCTCTCAAAATTCACGTTGCCGTTCTAGCGGCGCAAAACAGCTGGCTCCTTTGAAATTTCTTTTATATTCCTCTTCCGAGCGGAGATGGTAAGTCTGAAAAATTGGTGAAATCGAATAGAAAAACGTGACGGTAGCAGCAATTAGCATCAAAATATGAGAATATTCAAAAAATATAAACGCGCGTGCTGATTTTCAGTATTACTTAATTATACGGGAAATTTAAGTTGCCGAAAATCATTGACTACATCTTCGATAACTTTTTCGATTAATTTTTGTTCTTCAATTTTTATCACAATAAATGACTATTCGAGCAATGCGTGGCTGATAATTTATCAAGGGAAAAAATCTCCGTTTTTGGGACTCCGGTCATAGAAATCTTCGAGCCCTCGCGATCGATTTTTATCATCGAAAAAATATCTGCCATACCGCTCGAACGGACATTTGATATGATCGAAATTAGAAAGAATTAGTTGATTAATGAATCAATGAGTCACGTCAGGTGAAATATTGGGGCATAATCGATTTCCATGTACTTACGTCCGACCGGATCACTAGCGAGCCTTCAATAAGTCGATAAAAGTGTATGAAACCGTTCAATTATCTCACGCGATTTGTTCTGCACGGAATATTTGCTGTTTGATCGAAATTTGAGTAAAGAACAGACTCGAAAGGCATGATAAAACGGAAACGAATTGTATCGTTTCCTCACTGATACAGTGACTTACAATTATAGCAGTATCGATTTATAACCGGTACAACATATATCGAGTCTAGTCCAGTGAATAATTCCCTCGGGAGGCACATATACAGTCGTCCGAAGGAAATGAAAATAATTCATATGAACACTCGAAATCGTTCGCTTATCTCTATTCTCCGATGATAGCTGGCGATCTTCGTGCCTCAGTCAGTGCAGCACAAAGCACCGTCGATTTCGTGACTTTTTCTTATCTCGTCGCAAGCGCTCGGACCTCCATCCGATAACCGACGATTAATCATACCTGCGATAACGAGGCTAATCGGCCGCCACGATCGAAATATTCTTTTCATCCTCGATTGTTTGTTGTTAAAATCCGACGATTGAAATCGCCCAATCCAATTGCGAATTTCATTATCGTTTCCGATTCCGATCACAGATTTCTTCTATTGAACGTCGGGCGTGTAATCTATCGCGGTATCGGAATTTCATTTATCGAGATCGGTTTTGTGAAATTGAAATCCCGTTTGTCGATTGAATACTAATATAATACAATTAATTGGGCACCAGGAAAATCACCTCATCCCGACGCAGCGCCGCGCCGCGCAGCATTTCGGCGCGCTGTGGCACCTGCACGACGACGCGCGCGTACGTATACCTACCTACGTCGTACCACATACCTGCGGCAGCTGCATAACGCCGCACACGAAACTATCTAGATGCAATATGAAACGGAGCGAGCTCCGGAGATTGAAGATACTTCGCGAGGTAGCACGGCGCGCAGGTATCAGGTATATCTGGTATACCTATACCATAGAACATAGGTATCCGCATCTACCTTATACACGAAACTCCACTGGCCGCGTGGCACAGCCGAGTATTACCGAACGGAGCCGAGCTCGAAGAAAAACCTGCGTTCAAGTTTTGTCCGACAGTTGTGTAACGCGCCTCGATACGTGCGGTTCGTCGTGATATCGTTTACCTATACCGGATCAAATTCGTTATAAGTACACACATACACGCATACGCGGTGAGTAAAACATTCGCAGATCAAACATTCTTCATTCCGCCTGCATTCACACATTTCAGTGAACGCGGTGTCCTCTACTTTATCCCCTGCACGGTCCTGATCAGGTGAAAATTGTCCAACGCCTGAATTTTCAAAATTTTCAATCCCACTTCGTATCCTCCCACTTTTTTGTTTTCTCCCCTGTGTCTACAGTCGAAGCAATTTCGAATCGAAAATTTTGTCAAGCCTCTTGTAATTGTATACAATCGTTTACGGGGTCGCCGTTCCTCCCCGCAGCAGCTGACTATAATGATCCCGTTCGATCGAGACAAGAGGTGCTCGAACCGACCGGCGAACAGAGTACCTCCATGTTGGTAAATATCTCACCTGTCAAAATTTCGAATTCCGTACTAATCCCCCCGGTATGAGGCACACGCAACCACCAACTGACAATGAGACACTGAGTTCAACAAAAGTGTATACCTACTGTACTCGACTTTTGTTTCCTCTAGTTCAGTTTATTCGCCCTTTTGCCCAAATTCGGTAACCGCAGAGTTCGGACCTCTCGAACTCTCGACGGGACTCGAATATGAACTCGAGAATGGGATTAGCCGTATTTAGAGTTGATAAGATAATTCGGCATTTTTTCGTGGTCGGGTGAACGATATCGCGCGGTTTGGTTATCATCCGACTCACCGCAGTCGTATTCAGGCACAGTCGGCGTACAATTTCATAGACGGACGAAACGCCGACCTATATCAGACGAATAATATAATTCTAGTATGTGTCTACGTACATACATTATACAACGAACGGACGAATAAATTATAAACGAAACGAAACGGCTCGTGAAATGGTAGGTACATCCCGAGAGCGAAAGAGCGTAAGAAAGGGAGCAAAAAGACGAAAAAAGAAAACGAGAGAGGGAGAGAGACAGTGAGAGAGAAGAAAAATGGGAACTGGTTGTCGACCGGGACTCTTATTCGCTGGAAGATGCTAGCCCTGCAGTCTCACAGATATCACGTATTAACATTTTGACCATTTTCATGCGAGATTTGTGAACGTCAAAGTAGACGTAGATACGTTTGTGATATAAATCCGGGAGACGTTAGCGCCGCGGTATAGAAAGCTGCGCGAAACACTGTGCGAAAATTTTGAAAGACCGATGACAAAACCAACAAAATATTATTAGTAAAATGAAGGATAAGGAAGTAAGAGAGACAGACGAAAGAGGGCACGAATCTCGAGAAATCGTGACTAACTGTGTGTAAATAGCCACGTCAGAAATTGTACAGCGTTTATATATTATGTATATAGGTACAGAAGCTATTACACTCCTATTCTCAAGATTTCGTATCGTTTAGGTAATTCGGTATCGCACGATTTGCCGCGAAAATGCATTTGACAATTCCGTGAATAGGACAGGTGATCTGGGTACATGCAATCAGGCATTATTTTCTACATTGCAATTATCTCCGAGCCTTGGAAGAATTGTCAGTTCTAATATGGACCGGAGATCATGAAATTTTGCGAATGAAACCCGCGAGTCGTGTACGTGTGCTCTTGAGATCTGTCGTGAAACAATTATCCCTAAACGATCGTGAATTTCATTCGAAAGTTTTCTGAACCGGTTCGAGAGGAGAATTTGAGGATCTTTGATATGAAATTGATATGGAATTGTCGAGTCGGTGTACCCACCGGGCGTAGAATAAAAAACGTTCGCTAAGCGCTGAGCGCTTTTCTCCGGCCAACGATCATTCGTGAATTTCTGTGCAAATATCGTGAGAACCGCTACGATCTCCGAAGCGTTGAAAAACGTAGTTTTCCGGAGTCCGTTGTCGTGCCTCAACGTCAACTCGTCACCGATCATCTGAAAGGAGTGTTGAAAATTGAAAGAAATTTGCATATATTCCCCGGCGATAGTCCTGGGAAGTTTAAAAAATATTCAAAAACCTGGATACCAGGAGCACAGATGTCCGATGATGCGATTTGGGGAACGGCTTGGTACAGGCGGACCTGGGATGGCATGAAACTTTTATTGAAATGTACCGCGCCATTTTCATTCCGTGAACACTTCGTGTTCCGCAATACTGAGCTTGCAGTGATCGACGTCAACGACTTTTCGAATTTGCGGTGGGCAAAACGCGTGTCTCAGTCGCGATATCCGTCACTGATCGTGTCCCCTCTTCGCCCCCGCCTCCGACTCAATTGCTGCTCGCTGTACGCAATACGAACAAACTCGGTTTTCTTTCTCGCTCATTAATTATTGTCGGCGGGGGAGACGAAGAAGGGAAATTCGGTGACGAATATCGCGGCTGCCGGGACAGACGTCGAGTGAAAATAATATCCGGTAAAAATATCCTCATCGTTTGCAGGATCCGTTTTTTTTTTTTTTTTCAGTTTTGCGATAACTTTCCGTGTTATACATTTGGTATCCTAGTCTGCGGCAGTACGCTCGGAAGAATATTTTCCATTCACCTGTACGCCAGAGTGGAAGAAAGAAAGAAACGGTTTCTGAAACTTCAGTGCGAACAGGCACTCGTTCCCTTCAATCGAAAGACTCCGGTTTTTGCAGATTTGCTCCTTTTTCTCAATTACTACCGTTCCAGGGGACGGCCGCGAATTCATTTTCATTCAACGAGCGCCCCGATGTAGGTATATAGGTACACACAATATACCTGCGACGATGTCTTACAGATTGACAAAAATTTCGCAGTAATATACAGGTCCAAGTACGGGCTGACGATAGATAAGCAGGTGTGTCGACTGACAATGAGTCACACGATAACACCGCCGAAGAATAGTTATCTTCGTGTATCCATGTACATGTATATGTATTACCGTAACCATGTAGTCTATGAGTAGATACATGCACAGGCTGAAGAATATAATTTCAATTTCAATGCTCAGCTAATGCTGGTACTTACATACGCGCGTATATATACAGGGCGATTCAGGTTTGGCGGGACGCATCTCGTGGATACAGATTCTTCGAGAAACCGAGTTACAGCTAGTATTCAAGTTCAACCGATCGCAGCGCCGCTATATGTCAGTTTGCGAGGACTGCGTTCACGCATATACATATTCACCTACCGATCTATACTGCTCGTATACGAACGAATCGACGTTTATATGAAATTGTCAGCTATTTCAAACCAATTCGTCTTACCGCCGAGTTCATCAGAGGCGGGGATACAGCGGGCGGCTACGTAAAACAGTCTGCAGAGGGGAATCTCGTGGTCGCAAGAGCTGTTACAAGCTGCATCGAGTTAACGGTACTAAAACTGTTGGTAATCGTGAAATAATCAAAAGATACGAAAGAAACCACCAAAGAAAGAGAAAAAACAAAACCAATTATCACAGTTGCGACATCCTGGAGGTATCGGGTACTTTTCTTTCTTCTTTTTCTTCCTATCAGAGTATCTGTGGTTTCAACAGTTTCACCGCGAGCGTTAATGATAAGCGACGATAGTAGGTACCAGCCTTTATGCGTGAGGTATGTATGCGCATGTATGTTACATACGTCGTAGGTATGTTACGTGGATACAGAGATTAGATTACGAGTGCTGTAACGGTCGATCAGATATTTGAGAAAATTAGGCAGTAATAAACAAAATGAAGGAAGAAAAACACGCGCATATGCATACATACATACATACATTCATAATGCTGATGATAGCAATCGAGTTGAACTGCTGATGCGGTATGTAAGTAGGTTGGTAGGTGATGTATGATACCAGGAATATCTATAGAGACGAATTCCCAACAAATTCGCAGTAAATTTGAATTATGCATATAGATATGGAACTATACATTGGTCATGTGCCTAGCATATATACATATAGCTGCCTGTTTTGCCAAACTTCTTGAAATTTCACCCGACTGATATATCCTGTTGCGGTTTCTATTTTTTCTCATCTCTCTCTCTCCCTCTCCCTCTCCCTCCCTCTCTCGCCCTCCCTCGCCCGCTCTCTCTCTCTCTTTCTTTCCGGCTTCGTTGCACCTGTCTTGCGTAACGGGTATTCAACGCGACACGTATCTACGTATATTTGTATGCATATTTTAACCGAAGTAGTAAACTTGTAGCCGTAAGAAAATAATTTGCGGAGTCAGATGACTTTTGAAAAAAAGCGGAGAAGAAGGATAAAAAAGAAGAAGAAGAAAATAAGAATTCTACGCTGTAGGTCCGAATAAGCGAGAAATTTTTCGCCCACTCGCGTGTACTTCGATCTCACGCGTACTGGGTCTAGATAAATGCATTCTTTCATTACCTGCAGCTGCAGCATGAGAAAGTTAAGAACAGAAATCGATGTTTCGAGTTTCGCGCAGTAGAGATGCGAAATCTTGCTGTCACAAGTGTATATATACACACGGCATACCTACAGGTACGTTCACAATTTATCGAATGTGCAATAGATTATGAATGAACGACCTTATTTTTCATATATTCCATCATACACGAGGTTCAATTTCTCCGCGCTTATCTACAGGGTGTTCCGTACGAAGCGGGCCGCAGAATAACAGCGGACTCCCCGTGGAATTACGGACGGAAAACTTCTCAACGAAAATTTCCAGGGTAGAACCGTTCGGCCGTGAGAGCCGCTCGAAGTCGGCCAATCCGAGAGCTTGCGTGAGCCTGGGCCAGTGCCGCGACTAGTGGGAGCCGGCCCCGCGCGGATACAGACTGTAAAACACTCGCAGCGCGAGCGCCTGTTTGTCGATGCGCTGCGTAGAGGGGCCGCGCGGGGCCGGCTCCCACTAGTCGCGGCACTGGCCTCGGCATGCATCGGCTCTCGGATTGGCCGACTTCAACTGGCTCCCACGGCCAAACGGTTCTACCCTGACAATTTTCGATAAGGAGTTTACCGTCCGTAATTCCACGAGGAATCCGCTGTAATTCGGGGCCGCGTTTCACACGGAATATACCCTGTATACATGTAATGCCACACATAATTTGATTGACGTAATTAAATTAGTATTCTTCAGTACGCGTTGACGCGGGGGGTTGCAATATAATACCTACCTTCGCTACCTACCGCTACCTACCGCTTCCTACCTGGCTGCTGCACTGGGGGGCATACCTAGCTACTGGAAATAATATGTATGTATGTACATAGTATAGTACAAATAGTACGTGTAGCAACGTTTCCTTTGTTATTCCGCTGACAGAGAAAGTGAAAGGGATGGATGGACACGCTTGCGTGGAACACGAACAACCTACGTAGCTATACTTATATTAGGTACAACTTGTACGCAAACATATGTACCTACGTATACGTACTCACCCTGCATACCAACTACGAGTGCGTAGTCGGTCCACCGGATACTAGATATAATTTTGCGTCGTTCTGCAGCCAGACTGGCAGGCGGGCAGACAGGCCGGTTATCATTACGTATACAAATTTATTCCGTTACCGTATGCCTATGAATGTGACGTGTACCTACCATTATACAGATCTGTGCATGTATTGATGCAGTGTTTTTTTTTTCTTTCTCTTTTTTCTCTTTTGGTTTTCTTCAAATTAGTCGAAATCGTATATCGCGTTACTAGTGCCGTGAAGGCGGACGCGCCGAAAGTACAATTTCGATGCCGAGATGTCGTGCAGTTATTGTTTTTTTCCCTATAATTTTTTTCTTTCATCCTGAATTTGAGAATTGCCTGACTCAAGCCCAAAAATCGTATGCGACGTCGACCGTATCACCTTCTGGTTTGGCGAATTTCCTTTTCTTCTTTCTTTCTTAATGCAGAGAATACGACCTTTTGACCTTTCCATGAATGATTGAGCGAGTTTTTTTATTCATCAATGCCGAAAGGTGCAGGTTTCGAACGAAATCTGTTCGACACGACCTTTTCGTATCGGCAAGACAAATTCGATTTTTTCAATGATCAAACCGAGAGGTGGTCGTATCTTTTGATAACATACGCCTTCTGATTTCGGTCGACCAAATCTCAAATTTTTATAATCTGAATGTATTTTTATATTTCTTGATAAACGCGAGGAAAAATTCTCCGCCTTTTCGGCTTCACGAACGCGATATAAATTTTATCATTAGATACGAATTTTGAATTTCCAATTTTCTCCAATATTTCCGAGTCCACTTCCGTCAGAATTCAGTATTGTCGCTCGACACACGCATAGACATATCAAAAGTTTTCCAACCTCCGAGACAGATGGAAGTGAAATTGCGGAAATGAAATTTATTGCGAGAAAACGAGAGTTCAGGGAACTTATACATACCGCAATAACAATAATTTTATGGGAATTGTTGTATGTTTTATTGTTTTAGAAATTGGCTCGTTTATGACATGTGCGTATGCGTTATCCGGAAATTTCCGCGCGTGTTCAACGAGCTATTTAATACTGTGCAGCGAGGAAACGGAGAGGAAGAGAAAAAAAACCGCGAAATTAGCACATTCTCATTACTTGGTCATTCGTACGTGAAACTCTCACTCATGTTACAAGACTACTTACACGGTAATTTTATTGTTTGCAAACAATGAGAATGTGTGTATATTATATATATACACGATACCCAACAACCTCAGGAAACAAAATGAAATTTTATAAGTATATGTTTTATATTCTTCGCGGAAACTTTCTGCAATATTTCACCGCGTTGACTGAGTAATAGGATGGGCTCCGGGATATCAACGATTTCTGTATTATCGAAGGAACTCCCTGTCCTCGGAATTGCTTTACTTATATTTTGCGACGGGCAGGACAATCCGCGATATTCACGGTCCCGGAAGTCCGCACGAAAGATTTTCCACCGGTGCAGTCAAATTCTGGAATCGTAAGGAATGCATGGGGTTGATTCGAAAAAATATCACAGCAAACTAAAAATGTATCCAGGATAGGAATCTTCGTCAGGGCATAATTTTCATCGAAACTACGAGGGAAGATGGTAAAAAAGAAAGGAAAAGAGTAAGAAGAAATCGGAAAATGTTATCGCTTCAATTTTCTCCGGTTCTCTAAAGTACACACACACACATGTACCGTACAATATTGCCAATAACTGAACTCAGGTCACGTATATATATATATATATACCTGCCTATGTAATTGAGTCCTAGAACCATTATTTAACCTCTTCGGATCACCAATTGTCCCTGTGATCAGTCGTTAGTCGTCGTCATCCTCATCCGATCCGATCCATGTAGATGTTCGCATGTTTCGTGCTAAAATGTACCCAGGCTGTACGTATCCACGTATATTCATCCGTACGAGGAGGTTCACCTCCTCCGACCGCATCGGATTAACGTCACTGCGTAAAATAAGTGCACACTAATGTGTATGTGTGTACGTGTATGTACGTATATACATCCGTGGGAGCGTAGGCCAAAGAATGATCTCCAGTTATGTATTTATAAGGTCGACTGCGTCAAGGCTGAATTTATCACCAGACCCTACAACGACGACTATGACTGTACTCCGCGAACGCTAACTATTGGCAATACTCGTAGGCATTGGTGTATAGTATACATAATCGCTGGTCAGCATCGAATGTCAAGTTCAATAGCGTGTGTCCGTATATGAAACCGACGTCAGTCTAATTGGCACCGGACTGCGTTTGTTACTTTCGGTTTGAAATTCGCGGCTAAGTATTAGATTAACAATCTTCATTCGCGGCAGATCTAATGCATGTATTTTCGACATTCGATGATCTTCCTGATTCGAAATCGAAAATCTTGATCGCTTCGGTGACTTCCGTTCTCTTCGTATTCATACGAACTAATTATTCGCGAGTCCATTAATCCTCCGCAGGGGCAATTTCGTCAGGCTATGCGAGCATTTCGAAAGAAAACTCCCAAATCCGATGTACCATGTTCATGCGTTTTCGCCAATCGCATTCCGTGTATACCTAGATATCTGGATATATACTTTTCCTCGTGTACAAATCGAGCTACGCGGGTCATTGCCGGTGTCGATGTATGTCACGCCGATTCATCACTGTCCCGAATACGATATCGCGATCGTGCGGAGTGTCATTGATCCTAATAATTAATCTGACCACGTGTAGCTTGTGTAATAAGGTTCAGCGGCCAGCTGGCTGATGAATATATTATGAGACTCCTGGAGTGACTCGCTGCTTCTCGAGCGTGGAAATCAGCTGTTCGACGCGCGCGGGCACCGTCGATGCAGGCAACTGTACACAGACACACAGACGCACACACGCGCACGCACACGCACACGCACACGTATACGTACGTACATACAATATAATACGCACGACGGTAGGTATGCTCCAGTGAATGTAATGGTGGACAGTACAGTACAGTATATGCTACGCGACGAAGTTCAGCTTATATTATAGTTTCGGTACCGCAACGAATCCCCAGCGATGTGTAACTGTAGACGAAGCGAATTGTCGCGATATGATACCAGCTATACTACCCTGCAACACTGGAGGACGAGGTTATCGCGCGAGCCTGCGATGCAATAGGTGCGGCAGGTTCTTCGCATGGTTTCTATGGTCCGATCCTGATGTCTGTCTACTAAGTGCGAACAAGGATAGTAAGTACAAGGTGGTCAGGAATCGGGTCCAAGATTTTCACCGGTGTTCTCTGTTGCAAACGGGATCGTAAGTTCCTCACGAATTCTTCCGTGAACAGGCGACATTGGCCGGTCTCCGATCTACCACGGTGAAGAAACGTTTTTGTGCATTACGGATCTAGAACAAATCGCTGAGGGAGCTTCGATCCCGTTTCCAACAAATAATAACGCGTTAAAAATCCCGGTGACAAATGCCCGGGGTCACTCGTACGATATACTTCCATGCTGACCATCAACCGCGTCGATGAAAGTGCCGCGGCTACCCGTTCCCCAAGTTCCCAAGCCTCGAGATCCCGGGACCCCGGGACCCCGCGACTCGACTCTATCCGCAGGTTTTTGTCGTGGTCAACGAACTTCGCGCTATAGCCTGCCGCCGTGATCGTCGTGATCTTCGCGATCTGTCAAACGTACTCGTCGACTCACGGAACGCTCAGGGAATCGAAAATCCTTTCTCCTTTTGTCGGACCGCGCTTCTTCCATTCGCCTCTCCGGAAGTTATGTTCAAGATTTTCTATGCTCCACGTAGGCGGCGCAGCAGCAGGACCCGCGAATTTTATCACCTACAATTTTCGAAGATTCCTTTCGCTTTCGTACAAAACGTAACGGGAATGAAATTTCCGTCAATCGAATATTTTCTCGCAGCGTAGTTTCGATCGTTGAAAAATCGTCGATGAAACTACAATGGCCGTCCGCGTTTCGTCTATTCACAAGCAAATATCAAAGCCTGCATCAGGTTGTGGGCATGTACAGGTTCATACAAACGCTCACCCATCCATATCTCCTAGTTCCTGTCGCCCCTTGTCCGATTTCCCTTTCTCGACCGCATTCCCTCCATTACCTTTTGTGCGCCTGTGTTATTACTCTATCGTTCCGTTCCATTCTGTATGTACGTATCGTCCGCGTTTCCGGTCACCGGAAATCGACCGCGCGCCCGCCAGTTTCTTTTTTCTCCGCTTTCCTGCGTCTCCGAAACCCGTAAGGATTGATCGGGATCTGTTGATAATCCGTTAAGTTTTACAGCATATATTTCTCTCTCCACGATCGCTTCGTATTATTCATATACGAATTGAGGTAAGAGACTAAATTTTGTCGTATACACTCAGAGGAGGCGACAATATTTCTGCTTCTCCGCACGATCCACAATATTTCTTCTCCTGTTCGGATCAACGTATATAGTCTTCATACTCTCGCCGTATTGCAAATTCGTGAAGTAAATCGTTTCAATTACACGAATTTGAAACTAAGGCATCTCCTTCAGTGTCACAAAATTTTCCTATCACTCGCGCAGTACTTGCCGTCTGCGTACTCTCGATGAAAATTCATCATTTCGCGTCATGGAGATGGCAAGTTCATTGGAGTAGCTGGGATTAATGAGACGGCTGAAGTCGAAGGATTGTCATAAGGTTTAACGTATGACGAAATGACCGAACGTGAAGTTTCGAGAGACGTAGTATAATTTTGAAGAGAAATCTGGATGTTTTTCTGGATTCGTTTTTCAATTTTTCAATCGCTTTTTCCCCGGCTGATCCTCGAAACGACGAATGACAAAGAATTGGACCGTTCTTCAAAATTTGTCTTCCGAAATTTCATTTTTCGTCACCTTGTCTCGTTAACGGTATACCTCGTCGGGGTAGTCCGCCGCTGAAATACTTTCTATTGGATGAATTAATGCCCGATAATGATAAATTTATGAATAGTTTGGACAGTCTATCGAACTACCTATACTTTCATTACCAAATCGCGTCGATACTCCTGCATCAGAGTCAACGAAATGTCAGCACGCGATTTCCTGACGACCTGAATTCCGCACACGCAAGAGAAAATGTCAAATTTCGATTCTTGTTACGTGAACAATAGCACATAGGTACGTATACATGCACGTACCTATAACTCACGGCGCAGATATGTACCTATATGATATACAATATTCTTTCATTGGCGTATCGAGAAATACCACGATGCGCGAATAACCGAATTTGCAATTATTTGCGAGCATATAAACTATGAGCGCGATGAATGATCGAGTTCTATTTGCAAAAGTTGACCGCAGCCCATTGTTCAATTCAAATTTACTATCTATTCGTTCCCGTTATCGTTGACTGACTCCAACTTTCTGGGCAATCGAAATTCTCCTAAACTCTTTCCCGCAGCGGTCAATGACCGCAAATACGATACTTATACAGATTTCTACGTCCAGGCAATAATTTTACGCGGTACAACTTTTAGGCTATGAACTATCGTAGCTGGTATATTACTTTCGGCAAGTGGAACGTACAGACTGAAATTTCTACGTTTCGGTGTGATTCCGATTTGAGATATTTTCATGTTGATCTGATCAGTAAGGAAACTGCATTCTATCCGCGTAATCCCAATCTTCTAACGATATTTCCGATCTGAGGTGTACCTACCAGTTACCAGCTTACCGATCTGACTCTGAATTCAGAGTGAAATCGTACTCTCGATTTATTCTGTAGGATCTTACTGCGTTTGATTCGCGGACGGTTTGCGTCCCAATTGTCTTCTGGTTGGGCAATATCAGACAATTTATTTTGACCACCACTGAACGCTGACGCCAGCGCCGGTCAAGTGCTAGCGAATGGAAGTAGCCGCTGTCTAGTGTCCGATCTCCGAGTCTCCGATAACAGTTTATTACCGATACCTAACCTCATAATCTATTTCGTAGCTGTATTTTCCTATACAACGAGTATTTATTATTCATTGTGCAACAATTTCCTGAACGATTACCACTTTCGAATGACAACTTTCAATTTGCCGAAATGGATCACGAGGTTAGGTATCGGTATTAAACCGTCATCGGAGACTCGGAGATCGGACACTAGACAGCAGAAGATCGCCAGTTACTTCCATTCATCGGCACTTAACCGGCGCTGCAGTCAGCGTTCAGTGGTGGTCAAAATAAATTGTCCGATATTGCCCAACCAGAAAACAAAATTGGGACGAAACCGTCCGCGAATCAACCGCAGTAACTATACATACAAACATATCTTTATCGGTAAGTACGACTGGTTGCCGAGGTAGCGATAAATAACAATGTCCGCTGGTTTGATACTATCCGATAATACTGATATGAGATAAGTGGCCTACGCTATCGGATATCATTCAATTCCCTATTCGACATTCGAGGCTGGCGACGCTCATCGATTGTTAGTTTTGTGTCTTCTCATATCGGCAATTTTGCTCAGTTGCGCGCAACTGTGCGAAAAAAGGGAAAATCGGTACTCGAGATCTTCGTTGCATGTAACATACACACAGCGTGTAGATCCCACGATCGAACTTTCGTCCGTTGACGGGAATTAGATGCCACCGATAAAGCAGTAAGCCAACTATTCTGCCGATTCTTATCCGAAAGTCGAAGGATACCTGCATTGTTAGATAACTCGCAGGAATCGTGAAACGATTGGCATTATTTTGTGAAGTGGTTACGAAATTTTCTCTCGTTTTCGTTCCTCGGATGTCATCGAATAACGATCAGCAAAACACAATCGATTGGGAAATCGGTTCGGACGGATAATAATAATCGAGTGAGAATAAATTGATTGAGAAATCAATGGATCGATCGCATTCTCCTCGTAATAAATATATCTACTACATCTGTAACTATAATTCGCGCGATTGTACGATCGCATTCTTCTCTGATGCGGATAATTCAATGATTACGCCAACTTCGCCTCGGTTCTTTTTACACTTTTAGGACTGAATACTCCAACGACGGCGGAATACTAATCTAGTCGAATAGTCTTTTGAAGTATGCCGTTATTGACGCTGAAGCAACAAAAGTGCAAACTTCTGTCCGGTCGATAAGACTTACAGAAGTGTGCCCTCGTCTTTGTGTCTGTACGCCGTTAGCAGCCGCGCCAAGGACGTACGAGAAACTTATGTTCTACTCGTTTCATCGGTTTTCTATAGTTTCTTTTTTCAGTAAATTTTGGTTCATCAGATTCTCACTCAATCAATTGATCAATAGTCGTGATCGAAACACGGGCTGCCGTTCAAATGTTTCTCTCTCTCTCTTACAGCGTGTACTACTTATATTACATTCGGATGTTTTGTTATCTCCGATATTGATATTTTTGGATATGCCTACGTCACACTTCACGCTGGATGCTAGTCAGAGAATTTATCTATCCACGTATATGCCGCCGACTGATAACCAAGTATCGATAAATTGCTATACCTACTCGTGTAGGTGCGAAATAGATACTTCTATAGATATGAATTCCATGTTCGCCTTCGTTCTTCCGTTTTCTCATTTTCTAACAGGTTTCGAACAGTTCAGTCTCTGTATTGTGACAACATGTCAATTATCGAACATATTTTAATCCTCCGCCGTGCATCTTATCGCGATAATTCGTCGGAAGAGAAAAACCTATGGGTTTGGAGTGTCTGGAGCTGATTATGTTTAGCAGAAGTAGCTGCCGTAGGTAAACTTAGATTCAGGTCAATCCCGATAATGGTTTCTCCAGAAGCGATCCGTCCACGTTCGTATGCTCAGAGTGTTCGGAGCATGAGACGATAGGAGCGCATGCGAAACACCGTTCGAGGATTCCATCATGCAATGCGTTCCAATCTTCGAATTTATGATCACAAAATTTCGAGGCTACGTACTAATTTTCGTACGTATGGGTGACGAAAATATTTATGTACAACTGAAACTGTATTGCCAAATTCTACGTTCGATCCCATCCAATGTTCATACCGCGGAGTAGGTACCACGATTCTGCAAAAAGTTGGAAAATTCATTTCATATGGTTTTTGTTGGTGACAATAAGCGATGAAAATTTTCGATACTCACGGAATCCAACGGCTTTGAGATTGTCTGGAGTTTCCTGAAAACGAACAAAGTTTCTCTGCATCCATATGGCAATGAAAATATCCCTGTTACTCGATTTTCAGCTCGGAAGGGATGGAGAACCAGCAGGTTTGGGTCAGGGACCCACAGGACGGGTTTATAATAGGGAAATTCGTCGATATGGTGGACGGCGATGCTCTAATTAAACCTTTGAACGCTAAGCTTCCGCAGCGGAGATGCCCTCTGGAGGAAGTTTACCCAGCTGGAGAATACACGACAGACGTTGAGGACAATTGTAAGATAATTGGCTGGATAAAATAATTTCATTCAGCCGGGATGAGGTGGTTATAAATACTCCTCTACGTCGTCTCCATTCTCATTGTCCGTTTCTATTTCAGGTTCTCTGATGTACCTCAACGAGGCGACGCTGTTGAATAACATTCGCACGCGATATTTCAAGGATAAAATATACGTGAGTTTTACGAACGCACATTTTCCTATCCCTGCACGTTTACTCAGACAGTAGGCATTCTTTGCTCTTGAAACAGGTGGATTCCATATCCCTCGCGTCAATCGCTCTAATCGTATCTGATCCGAAGCAAGGAATTCGGCAGGGCAAAACGACTGAACTATACAATTGGAAAATAACTTGAAAATCTCGTTTCAGTCATACGTCGCGAATATTCTCATCGCAGTTAATCCCTACTGCGAAATGAAGGATCTCTACTCTACGAATACCTTGAGATCCTACCAGGGAAAATCCCTCGGCGAAACTCCACCCCATGTTTTCGCTATTGGTAAGAGAATTGATCAGCCTATTTAGCTACCCGATTCGTTGATGGACAAATTTTACCACCAAAATTCACATAATTCATTCCATTCAGCCGACAAAGCCTTCCGAGATATGAAAGTCCTCAAACAGTCACAGAGCATCATTGTCTCTGGAGAATCTGGAGCGGGAAAAACTGAATCAACAAAATATCTGCTCCGCTATTTGTGCGATCTTTGGGGTTCCACCGCAGGTCCGATAGAACAAAAAATTCTCGACGGTTGGTAATGTATTAAGAAATCATTTCGTAAAGTGGAAAAAAGTTTATCGATGAGAAAGCCGACGGCGTTTCTTCCAATTCCTATCACCCGCTTCAACCAATTCAATAAAAAAATTCTGATCAACAGCCAATCCAGTGCTGGAAGCGTTTGGAAACGCGAAGACGAAGCGAAACAACAACAGTTCACGCTTTGGCAAATTCATGGAAGTACACTTTGACGCGAAGTGTCAGGTCGTTGGCGGCTACATATCTCATTATCTCCTGGAAAAATCACGAGTTTGCCTCCAGAGCTCGGACGAAAGGAACTATCACGTTTTTTACATGATGTGTGCCGGTGCGCCTGCCGACCTGAGAGCCAAGCTCGGTATCACCAAGCCCGACGATTTCCAATACCTGAAGAACGGATGTAGCCAATATTTCTGCACCTCTGCTTCGGAAAAAAAATTGCACAATACTCAGAAGAGCAAGGATCAAATCAGCAAAGGAAGTCTCAAAGATCCGATACTGGACGACGTCGAAGGATTCAATGCTATAGATCAGGTACAGTGGAAATTTTTCTCACGATTCCAAAATTTTCCATCTGTTTTACGACTTCCGATGATCATTTTATACAGCGCGTGATTACTGCAGTACTACTACAGGATTCGATAACGGCGACTAACATTATATTGTTTTATTGTTGTATCTTGATAAATGCTGAATGTGGATTTTTGTCGTCAATCTAGGAGAGAGCAACGGTAACGAAACGATTTCCGTCAGTATAGCTTGTAAAAGTTTTAGTGCAGTGGAATAAAGACATTTTTTTAGAATACCTACCTTGCATAGAATTTGATATGTACGCATGAAATGTAGGCTCCTATAGAGTTCTTCTTCGAACATGACGTATATTCGTGTATCTTGCGGAGAAAGACTTTGTACTCACACGGTTATTTTTCATTCGATTCCAAATTTGGAAACAGGCTTTAACGAGACTAGGACTCACGGATGTCGAACGAATGGAAATTTATACAATGGTCGCCGCGGTTCTTCACCTCGGTAACATTACCTTCGAAGATAATCCCGAAGATACGAAGGGCGGTTCGAGGATCACGGCTGATTCACAAAAGTCCGTCGCTACTGCTGCCGCTCTCCTCGGCGTCGATGCCGACGAATTGAGACAGGCTTTGGTTTCCAAAGTTATGCAGACAAGCCGCGGCGGTATCAAGGGAACGGTCATAATGTGAGTTATCTTCTCGAGGATTTTCCCCCGTTTCAAATTCAGAAGACGAGAGCCACAGATTCGTATCATTCGGTCGCCGATTTTCGTTAAAAAGTTTGCTCGTTCCTCGTTCAGGGTACCCCTCAAGGTTTACGAAGCGTGCAGTGGTCGTGACGCACTGGCCAAAGCGATCTACAGCAAACTCTTCGATCACATAGTTTCTCGTATAAATAGAAGCATTCCATTCAAAGCCTCGAGTTACTACATTGGAGTACTCGATATCGCTGGTTTTGGTAAGTATTTCGAGTGTTTTTTAATTTTTTTTTTTATGTAGTTATACGCCGAGTCCGTCGGTTCCCTGCGACTGAATTGACCTTCCGATCATTTTTCAGAATACTTTCGCGTCAACAGTTTCGAACAATTTTGCATAAACTACTGTAACGAGAAGCTGCAGCAGTTTTTCAATGAAAAAATCCTTAAGTACGAACAAGATTTATATGCCAGAGAGGCGCTCAATGTACCAAAGATCTCGTACGTCGATAATCAGGATTGCATCGGTAAGATATAATTGCAATAATATTGTTGTACCGAAAAGGAAACGTTCGTTCGGTAATCGATTGCGCATAATTGATCATCCTCTCAGATCTCATCGAAGGAAAGACCAATGGGATCTTCAGTCTTCTCGACGAAGAATCGAAACTTCCGAAGCATAGCTTCGCCCACTTCACAAGCGAAGTGCACAGAGCGTGGAATGGGCATTTCAGAATTACTCTACCTCGTACTTCGAGGCTCAAAGCACACAGGGAACTCCGAGACGACGAGGGATTTGTCGTAAGACATTATGCTGGCGGAGTTTGTTACCAAACGGTAAATATACCTTCGAACTCCTGAATATCGGTATAGCTCCGAGAGTTCCTTTGTAACGCAATTCTGTTAAGATAAATGTTACTGCAGTATCTATCGCTAGAAAAATGTTTCAATAGTTGCGAATTTCACGGTGAATCTAATTTGCAATCGGAACGTGGGCGGGTTTGTCCAGTTGGGTGTATCGCTTGGCTAAAACGTGTTTCATCGCCCACTCGTATATTTCGTACGTACGCGAATCTCCCACGCGCTATTCCAACTTGATCGCAATATCTCGGTAACGATTTTCACTACGTATGTCACGATCCAGCGATCATTAAGTCCGATGAAGTCATCTAGCTCGCAAAACGGTTGATCGTTTCGCATACACATCTCCATAACTCATAGGAATTTTGCAATTTTGCGATCCGTCTACCACGCGAATGTCTTGGGGATATTTTTACTTTTCGCGCAGGGGATACGAACCTGTAGAAGATATATTCGCGAATTTGAATGAGATTCATGATATTTCCTTTATCCCGATGGTGTAATCTGTCTCGAACATATCTTTCAGAATCAATTCATTGAGAAAAATAACGACGCACTTCACGCGTCATTGGAAGGACTGATCCAAGAGAGTAGTAACTCGTTCCTGAGAACAAATTTCGCAAATAATACTTGTCCTAAAGGAAAACTAACGTTTATCAGCGTGGGAAGCAAATTCAAAACCCAATTAGGCGAATTGATGGACAAATTGAAAAGCAATGTAAGCATCATTCTTCCGTATCTACGTGCTCGATTCAACGCTCGTCTAATTCACAGTCCCGATTCATTTGGGTCGACATTATTTTTACAGGGAACGAATTTCATCCGTTGCGTGAAACCGAATAACGAAATGGTAGATCATCAGTTCGATGGCAACAGCATTCTTGGGCAATTGCGGTGCTCTGGGATGACTTCTGTCCTTGAATTAATGGAACATGGATATCCAAGCAGAGTACCGTTCCAGGAGCTTTACAATATGTACAAAACTTACCTCCCTCCAGAATTGGCAAAACTCGATCCAAGATTCTTCTGCGAGGTTCGGTGAAACGCAAACCATAATTATTCTTCCACCTTGTATTCTCACGTGTCTTTAATTTGCAACGCAAAATCGTATTCTGATCACCTTTGGAGAGGAATTCAAACAATTCGATCCCTTCTCTCTAGGCTCTGCTGCACAGTTTGAGGCTCAATGACAAAGATTTCAAATTCGGCATAACGAGGGTATTTTTCAAGCCTGGAAAATTCGCGGAATTCGACAACGTGATGAAATCTGATCCAGAGAATTTGAAGAAACTTGTTGCCAACGTTAAGAAATGGCTAATCAAATCTAGATGGATGAAGGTTCAGTTCTGCGCACTCTCCGTTGTCAAGCGTGAGTAGTAATTTTTGGGCTCGATCGTTCCGAGGTGCGGACGAAATTTGGTTTTCACCGTGAAAATGATATTACTGTACTTCGTTCACAGTGAAGAATAAGATACTCTATCGCAGACATCACTTGATAGTTATACAAAAAACCGTTCGGATGTATCTCGCGAAGAAGCAACACCAGCCCAGAATTCAGGGGATAATAGAGATCAGAAATTTGACCAAGCAGCTGGCCGGCATGCAGCAAACTGCGAATCAACTCAAGTCTTCGAAAGAAAGCAGCTTGAATGAGATTAAAAAATTGAATGCCGAAATGGAAGCTGCCAGAGTTAAAATCAAGGTAGAGTATCTCTCTCTCTCGAGAGAGAGATTTCGAAAATTCTCTTAATGCTCTCGTTGCCGTCGGCGTTAGAGAATCTGTCCGCTCGAGTTTCAAATTTTTTTTTCAATCTTCGACACAGAGTAATCAGAAAATCAAGAAGCAAGAAATCGACGGACTCCTCACGCGCCTCGTCGGTTTGATGGACAAGCAGATGAAAGGATTACAGGAGGCTGTGAAGAAGCAGAAGAGTGCCGAGGAGCAGGAAAAATTACGAATAATTCAGGAATCTATGGAACTTGAGAAGAGAAGAAAGGAGGAAGAGGAAGCAAGGATTCGAGAAGAAGAAGAGAACAGGCGTAAGAGAGCGGAGATCGAAGCTAGAAGAAAAGCCGAAGAGGAAGAGAGGAAACGGCAAGAGGCAGAAAACGAAAAGGCAGCTGCTGCTATCCAGGTGAGACATGACGATGAAGTATGAAAATATTTCTCTATCAATTTGTCGTCCGTGAGAGATCTCCTGGTGGATTTTGTTTCATTGCATCTTCGTATTCTCAGGCACAGCTCGACAAGGAGCTTATGGAGGAAAGTCGGTACCGTGAACAACTTGAACAGGAGAGAAGAGACCACGAACTGGCTGTAAGATTAGCCCAAGAATCCAACGGCCAAGTGGAGGATTCTCCGCCGTCGATTCGAAGGTAAAATAAATTGAAACGATCGGTTGTCTAGCGATGATAATCGGACTAACAATAAGTACAACATTTTGGACAGGAGTGCGTTTAGGTACCGCATACATCGCGAGCTTGCAATGATTCATGATTCCATAGATTTCCCTTCATAAAAGCCGAAAATAAACAAAAATTTCCTCGTGCCGTTTACCGTGGATCGGCCAATGTCGAGTCGAATGAATTTCCACTCTAATTATTCCACGTGAAAGATCCAGGGATTTTATCATTTCCTCAAATTTATGAATCTTCCTTCGTTTGCAAATTATTCCACCGATTTTAATATTCTGATTGCATATTGAAATTATTTAGCGGGTCGGACGTAAGAGGACCTCCGATCAACAACAACAAACTCATAAGGTATAATAATAAAGGTTTTCAGCGTTTTAGCATGGACTTCTTAACAACACTAACAAGCTGGTTGCATCCGATTGATTTTTCTTCTCGTAGTAGTGGTATTCTCGAAATTTGATTTAAACATTTATACATTCATTTCGATTAATTGATTAATTTTTTCTTGTCATTCTTTAATGATTCATATTTTCCTATTCTCATATTAACTGTATCTAGGTGTAATTTTTGATCGTTTTTCTCTCAATGTCTGTCTGTCTGTCTGTCTGTCTTGCTGTCTGACCTGTCTGTCCGTGACACTTCTCTCTTCGTCGAGGAGTTTCGAGCACGGAGTCGCGCGACCGATTTTCGAATTTCCCAGAATCTCGTGATCGGCTTGGAATCGTTTTGGAGTTTTTTACAAAATAATTGGACAGGTGTCTGGAAGCGCGTTCTAGTCAACTAGATTCGGAAAATCGTCGTAATAATTATCAATCGAATGATTTTTAATGTATAACCTCAAATCCCGTCTCGCAGCGGAATAAATCTATTAGAAATTCGTACGACCTTTATCTTGCCCTAGCCGATCAGACCGCACTCGTTGACAATTGCATAATTATTTTGCAAATAATTCCAAATCGATTCGAAGTTTTGCGAAAAAATTGGAACGAGATTCTGAATAACTATAAAATCGGTCACGTGACCCCGTGCTCAAGACTCCTCGAAATTAGGCTGTACCTACCTAGATAGTTTCTTGTAATCAGATACAATAATTGAGGAATCGCGGTCTTCCGAGTTCCGGATGCAAATTAATTCGATTCTTCGTTTTCCATTTTAAATCACAGATCAGAGCAGGTCCGAAATCATCAGGCTGCAATGAGTAATAAAAAGCACGATCTTTCCAAGTGGAAGTACTCGGAGTTACGTGACACTATTAACACGTCATGCGACATCGAATTGCTGGAGGTTCGTCTAACTGATTTACCTTTCATTTCAATAAATCATCGCGCGTCTTATTAACAATTCAGCAATTGAGCATTATATTTGCGAAAAATTCATTCGATTCTTCTCGTTGAGATTGAAAATTCGGCATTGTTTCTTATACCGATTGAAATTTTGTTTTCGATAAAAAATAAAAATAAAAAAACAAAAAAACAAAAAAAAACGCAGGCATGTCGTCACGAATTCCACCGTAGACTGAAGGTCTATCACGCCTGGAAGGCGAGAAATCGCAAACGTACAACTATGGACGAAAACGAGAGAGCCCCGAAGGCGATAATGGACGCCGCAGCGAAAGCTCCTAGGACGCAAATGAAGCAAACTATCGCCGAGTCTTCTCAAAGATTCTTCCGTATTCCGTTTGTGAGACCACCGATTGCCGGTCAACCGGAAAGTCCGTACAACGCCGGTAAACGTGGGTGGTGGTACGCCCATTTCGATGGACAATATGTCGCCAGACAAATGGAACTCCATCCGGACAAACCTCCCATTCTCCTTGTTGCCGGTGAGTTTCTTTTGGCACAATTATTCGATTAATATCCACAGTTTTTCGTTGAACATAGGAGACAAACGAAAACAAAAACAGAAAATTGCAAAGTTTTGAGAAGCCTCCGCGTGTGAATGGTAGGTACTTGGTTTTGACAAAGTAATCGAGTACGACGTTGAAAGCTGAAACTCAATTCGATTTGCGAAGGGAGCCGATTTTAGGATCAGCTACTATGCAGGTTACCGTGCAAAAATTTCGTTTAAATTATGAAATGTAGAGATTGGCGCCAAAAATCACGACGAAAAAGAGATCACCCAATTGCCGGATCGATCGGTGAAATCGCGAAGGAAATTGCATAACGAGAAGAGTGAAAAAGAATTGGGACCGTAATCGAGTTATCATGCAGGCGCAAAATCAATAATACGATAGGAAATTGAGGGGAAAAAAAGAGTCGAGGGAGAAGTGAAAACCTCGAAAGTAATTATCCTGTATAAATTTCCGCAGGTGTCGACGACATGCAGATGTGCGAGTTGAGTCTCGACGAGACGGGCTTGACGCGTAAACGGGGTGCCGAAATACTTGAGCACGAGTTCAATAAGGAATGGGAACGAAATGCGGGCAAACCCTACACAGTACCAAGCGACCGCGCCAAGTGATCCTCGAAGTATTATACCTACACCGCATACCGAAAGAAGAAAATAAAAAGGACGACGTGGGTATTATCGTGGGCCATCGAAAGCCCCTCGTGTATAATAAGAGCGCGCCGTTTTCCCAAGGAAGAATATTATAAGCAACAGTTATCATACATTCCTAGATATATATATGTAGATCAATACCCGCCAATTCCAAATCCTTTGCCTAGATGTGGAGAAAACCGTTAGCCCAGGTGAGAATATCCATATATTCGGTCGCGATGGCCAACGATACCTGACTGTTTTGCAAAAATAACGATGTCGTCAATATGTCGCAATATTTCAATGAAAAAAAGGTGCCCGTGATATACGAGCAACACTCGGCGTGTGGACATGGATGCATATATTGAGTTATCACGTATGCATGTATATAGATGTCTGTGTACACGCGATTTCAAATTGGTGCGCGTCTCTATGTGTTTGTCTTTCTTTCATTGCTCACTCGTCAGCGGAGAGTGGATATAAAATGATTAATAGTATGATAGAAAAACGAAATTTCCGTGATACAGGTAACTACTGTACCCGTGTAGTTAGGAAATGTTATTAAATATTCGTACGGTAATGATCCAAGACACGTGCCTTGCCTTCGGCGTTTAAAGTGAATAATTATCGCGTTACTAATGCCAGGAGGACGCGAGCTTTTCGAACACCATTGGTACCTCAATTGATGAGGATTGTTTGACCACCTCGAAAATCCGATCCGTAGTTTCTCCGAGACCAGGCAACCGCGCGATCGGAAGAAAATTCTGGAGATGGATGCAATATTTTGGCAGAAATCGCCCAAAGTATTTGGTTTTTACAAAAGATTGGTGAAATTTGGAAAGGATGAATATTTTCTGTGTTAACTAGGTTAGGCGGATTATTCGGTACGTTAGCTGGGTTACGTGACACGACCCGGTGTAACACAGAGAATATTCATCCTTTCGAAATTCCAACAATCTTTTGAAAAAGTCAAAGAGTTAGGCACTTGCTGACGATATACTGCGTTGATCTTTTGAACTTGGTATCGCATTCTCGAGATGGTGAGCGATAGCTAATAATTGCGGTAACGATGGTGCCTATGAGGCGCAACACCCCTTCGAGAATTCCGTTTTTTCCGTTCCCGATGCAAAAACGTCATATATTATCGGAAGATACGATCTTTTGGTTCTGTGGATTCAACAAATTGTTTTTTTTACTAATGCCATGAGGTCTCATCGGGCAACATTTCGTTGATACGATCTTCTGGCGTTGGTAACAAAAATTTGTTCTCACCGGTACATCCGGAAGGTCGTATCTCCCGGAATCATACGATTCCTTGGCTCTAGTCGACCAACTTTCAAATTTCGATGTTCGAGACGGATTTTCAGGTTTCTCGATGGCTACAGAATGAATATTCTAATAATAATCTCCTCCGCGTAGATATGAAATTAATAACGCGATAATATGCGGAAACGTTGACGAACAATAGTGATCAGTATTTTCAGTTTGTTCGTAGATAATTGTATGTATACTTACTGCGGTTGACTCGCGAACGGTTTCGTCCCAATTATTTTCTGGTTGGGCAATATCAGGCAATTTATCTTGACCACCACTGAACGCTGACGGCAGCGCCGGTCAAGTGCCAGCGAATGGAAGTAACTGGGCGATCTGCTACTGTCTAGTGTCCGATCTCCGAGTCTCCGATAACAGTTTATTACCGATACCTAACCTCGTAATCTATTTCGTAGCTGTATTTTCCTATACAACGAGTATTTATTATTCATTGTGCAACAATTTCCTGAATGATTACCACTTTCGAATGACAACTTTCAATTTGCCGAAATGGATCACGAGGTTAGGTATCGGTATTAAACCGTCATCGGAGACTCAGAGATCGGACACTAGACAGCAAAAGATCGTCCAGTTACTTTCATTCACCGGCACTTAACCGGCGCTGCAGTCAGCGTTCAGTGGTGGTCAAAATAAATTGCCTGATATTGCCGAACGAGAAAACAATTGGGACGAAACCGTCCGCGAATGAACCGCAGTAATTATACACCCGGTATACCTATAGGCATACTGCATATTCATATAAAGCGATATTTTCATTTTCATTTTCATCGAAGAAAATTTTGTTGCCCCCTTTTTTGGTTCGTTGGTAATTCTATAAATTGAATCGTCTTCGCACGATGAAACTCGAGCAAATTCAGAACTATATATATATTATATATATTAGTGTGGGTTATTTATATGATTAGTATTGCATTCCAAAATAGTATTTATGTTCACCGTATATAATTATTATATATTATAGTACATACCTGAGTATTAGATGTCCGAGAATAATAAATATTATGATTATTATGTATAATTATTATTAATCTTACTATTATCATTATGTCTGAGGAAATTATTATGTTAAATAAAATTTATGCAATCTACCACTCCCCTGTTTATGTTGCTGTAGATGATTGCATCGTACTAATGTTATTGAATCGCGAATCCTTATATTTCAAGAAACATGTATAGGTATACTGTTAAATACATGATTCCATGTATTAGTTGATTATTTCGAAGATTTTTATACATATTTTACTGAGTGATCGGAGTGAGATGTCTGAAGAAGTATACTGTGTTACGAGTGCGGAAAGTAGGCGATTCCCGACGAGTGTGAGGTCAGCATCGCGAGCCGGCTAGGCGAGTGCAGCAATCACACAATTATCCGTCTGGATGCAGTACGAGCCGAGGCGAGTGCTGCAGCTAACTTCACACGAGTCAGAAATCGCCTACTTTCCGCACTCGTCGCACACCATATTTTTCGGCATTCCTGCGAAGGGAAGTTTTCGTCCAAGAAGCCGTTCCCTCGCCTTGCTGAACGAATGAGATCCATCGATTGCCGGTATAGGGTGGGAATCTTCGCATTATACATTGTCGAACTCCTGTAAGTCGTTCCATCCGGAAATCGTTTTCAAACTTGGAATTACAGTATAGCTCTGATAACTACACCGGGAAAGACAAATGTGGTAAAGCGATCAAGAGTTTATACATAATTATCACTACCAAACGACGTGGGAAGATGACTATTCCGTTGTTGCTCTCGGTGATAGCTGGGGATGTTCGGTGTGTGCGTAAGTGTTCGGGACTAGTCGGAAGAGTGTCGTGACCCAGCACGCTGGCGCTGGTCCGCACGCAGATCCTCCGAAAGGTTTACTAGCTCGGAAACGTGGAATCGAAGCGTTGAAATTATAATTGAAAAAAAACAGCATATCAATTGGAAGCCTTGTATACATTTCTCGAAACAGTCAACCGCACTTCTATACTCAATCGAAGGAATAGAAGAACTTCCGTTGACCCAGGTAACAAGCTTAACGGGCCCCTCGAGCGAGGCGCACCGGAAACGCACGAAGTTTCCCACCCCTGACCTATACCTACCTGCCCACTTACCCACCGGAAGCTCAGTTACAGGTTTCTTGAAATAAGTAAATCGCCTTCGTGCTTGAGCTCGGTAACACGGGGCAGAAAATTCCAATGACAAATCTACACGGATTTAGAGGACTTGAAGAATTTGAGGATCGAACGCCAGACTTCACCGTCCGTCGCGGTCGGTTTCGTCCTCTCCCATTTTTTCGATGCTCACTTCAGTAGAGTCCACCGTCCACGTCGATCGAGAATCGAGGTAGTGTATTTCATTAAGGGGGGCACCTGAATCAGAGCACTAGAAAAAGTGTGATCTTTGCGATTTTTTTCCCCACAACAATGGAGCAAATCTTTTTGAATCTTTTGGGGTGTCTTATCACGTATTTCGACATGACAAGACTCGAATATTCTGAAACGTTCGAAACGTCTCGACGCTGAAGTTGTTCGTCGACGTACAATTTAGCGTGCCTAATTTTTGTCTGAGCTTGATACAATAAACCAGACAACTTCTCAATCTTCGTGCAGTAATCACCTGAACAATTTTTCAAGTATCGAAAATTGAACAAATTATGAGACATTGAACAAAAAACCAGGATTTTTGCAAAAAATGTCAAATTAATTGCTCGAAAAATCTGTTGAATCCAATTCCTCAAATAAATCTCCTAGGCCCACGTAGAAGAGACAGCAATTACCTGACGAAAAAATGTTGGGTCGGGTCGAGTCGATCGGTCGAATAGATTTTGATCCGTTCAGTACGCCAATTCGAAAAATGTGCTCGAGCCGCGCGCGGTCCGCTCGTAATAAATGACGGAGGACTTCGAATTTCTCTACGATTTCGCGTACCTATAATACGCGGACATACATCCGGTAACATTAATACGTTTATGACAGTGAGAGAAGCTTTCGTAATACATTCAATTAATGGAACCTGGGAATTCGCCGTCGGTGCATGATTACCGTTGATGGAATAAAACGGTGGTCGTTTTTGATAGGAAGCCATCGGGTGAGAGCGTCCAACAGTCCAACTTTGTCATTGACTACGCGGCTCCATTTAGCACGTAATTTTTGCAGCATCCTCGTCCATCTCGAGTAAATCATAAATGGAGCCACTCCTACGCGCATAAGTTCTAAAGAGCTTCGTAACCTGGCTTCACATTTGAACGGTAGACCACGAACATCGGAATTATGCACGACCAAGATATTTTATTTTGAATCTCACTGATTATACCTCAACTCTGTCCACCGCAGAGCGAACATCATCAAAAACAATTCCTCTCGTTTATTCTACGAACATCGCGTGCATTGTGTGAAGCGAATTGCGTGAAGCGAATGGGAGCGAATGCGAGACCATTCGAAGAACTTTGCGCATGCTACGAAGCCAGCGTCATTGCGTGCGTGTGTGTGCTCGTTTCTCTCGGTTTTCCGTCTTCTTTTCCTCTCCGTTTCTCTCTACCTTCTATCCTGCCGCCAGTGGATTGATAGTCGGAAACGAGAAAACTTTCCTGCGGTGTAATTGCTGCAATTGTTTCATTCTTTCGCTTCCAATTCCACCTGTCAACAGGTCGACGTCTGCAGGTTGATTAATTGTCGTGGCCCAGCGCACGTTTTACCTATTCGCACAGCTCGAACAACGAGTTTGTCATTTACTAATGGTGTAGGTAATGTAGGGAAAACAGAGAGCTCGGTGTCAGTAATTGAGCCCGTGCGTAGGCACATTAGCTTCAGTTAACGACAGTGTTTATTATTCCTAACTGCAAGTAGCATTCATACATAGGTTACTGCATACGTGCATGTGTAACGAATGGAGATTGGATCTCATTACTCGAGAGGAGAGGATCGAACGACGTCATTCGGTTGCTCGTATTTTTGTATTCTAGGTATCCTGGAAATCGTAAAAAAAAACTTGTTCCTGGATGAATCGCGCCTAGATATCGTGTGACATGCTTGATTAATTGCTGAATCTAATTGTATCGGAAAATAGTCATGCGATGTTCTGGTCGATCGTACGGGGAAGTTACCGCCGATTGACGATCCGTGATACTGATAAACGATTCGACAGAATCATCAGTCCGATAAGTTTTTCTAATTGGCTGATCGATTGTTCACCAGCGGCAGTATTAGTTAGAAATTGTACGCGATATTGCGTATATCCGTGATGTTTTATCGGAAACGAATATCCGAAATCGTTGTGACTGGAATTTTGTTAATGCAATTGTTCGTCATAAATATTACGAAAATTGATCCATCGGTGATGAAATTCTACGCTATTCGACGAATTGTCGATGCCGATTATCGTAGGTGTTTTCAAATCGTCTCGGAGATCGAGGCCAATGAAGATTTGCTGGAAATACAGTATATTATAGCGCCACGGAATTCCCAATCACACTTATTTCCCCTTCCCGGTCTGCTGTTCTGAATTGCGAAGCTGTCTTAACCGGACTTTCCACTGTTCGTTGAAATTTTCGGAATATTCTCTTTCCTCGTGGCTCGAACGATTCCGTTTGAATGTCCAAGTAATTTCACCTCAGGGTCGGACGGAAGTGTCCAAGTCAATGGCAGAGGTCTCTGCCTCGACCTTTCCAAGGAATGGCGCAATGAACGCGAATTGTAAATGGGGCATTCCATGACAACTCGATCAATTTCTGGCGGTCATGTCTCAGGTTTGCTTCACAACTTGTTGTACAGAAGTTCTTTCGTCTTTACATTTGTTCGACTGTCAGGGAAACATAATTTTGTTTGATTCAGTGGAACATTATTCTGGGCACCTACGTTGCGAAAATCGTTCATCCATCGGAATATGTTCACCATTTTCATTTGCGTTGCTCCGTATGGACCATTTTTCGTATGAAGGTACCACTGATATGGAGCTACGACTGTTTCAAAGATTCAGCATCCTCCGACCCCGATATTTTGGGAAATTCCCAACTCCCAAACCTGAAGCCAAAAAACGCCAAAATAATTCACGACAATTTATTCGGCTCGCGGGTAAAAGGGGAAAATTTCATTTCGGAATTAGGATGGGCGAGGGTCACCTTGGGTTGGTTAAAATTCCACGGAATACGCCATACCTGTATCCGAAAGCACACAGTGCAGCACCAACTTGCAGAAACGGCGCGCGGGTAATTTTCATTCGTCATACTGCAAAACGAATTTGCATCTCCAATCTGCTCTTGTACGCACGAATGAAGAATTGCGTAGCGGAGATGGAGTAATCCAATCTCTGCGCTGCACGCGTGTTCTGGATATGGCTTTTCCTTTTGCTATACAAAATCCAGGATAGGCACGCTAACCAAGCTTCTACGCCGAGACTGAATCGAGGTACGAGAGAATGGCTGAAAATCACAGAGTCATGATCCGCACGGATATTTATGCGCGAAAAAGACTCCGCTATGCGATTGAAATTCTGTTCGTTTTTGTCTGTCGGTCATTTCGCGTGTGGAGGCTACCGATTGGAAATTACTTAGGCTACTTCCAAACTTCTTCGCGGAATATTACGCATGTACCCGAAGAGAGCCGAAATTCGCGAACGTCATCGTATTCTGAACGAAGGACGAATTGAAAATCTGCGTTCGTCTCACTCCGTTTCTCCATTTCTCGATCGAGCAGCTATAGCAAATCGAAAGTGCGCGTCACGCGCGGATCGCTGCGTTTCGATGAATTAGCACGAAGAAACTAAACAGCTGTTTCGGTGAAAATTTCAAGTGTAATAAACATGAAGATTGCATCATTCTAATAACATTCCCAGTGAACTCGCTTCAACTCTTCCGACGACCGGACGGAGTCACAGCCGAGGCTATCAGATCCAGATAAGGAAATCATACGGAAATCCCACGGGGAAATACGCATGTGACAATCTCCGAGTACGTGCAGGAGCAACAAGGAAAAATATCGGCACCAATTAACGCGCGTGGGATTTCGCATAAATATGTGGATACCGCTTCGGAACTTGGTCAGTCGAGGAACGGATCTCCACAGAGAAGACACAGTCGTTGCAGAAAATCTGTATACCACATTCAATCAATCAACCAACGCCATGAAAGTCCTAATTCTTGTCGCGCTCTTTGCCATCGCTGCGTATGCTTCGGCAGGAATTCTCCCCGAAGTGGTTTACGACGGACCTATCAAAGACGGAGCGGATGGAGAGATGAGTGAGTGTCAATATCCCCGAATTCCGATACCCTCGCTAATCGTCGATGATAATTTGAAGATAAGCAACGATTGTCTCGAATAACTAATCACGCCGTGGCCTAATAGCATTATTCTCTTTTTCCACATCACAGTCAATCTCCAAGACGTCGATACCGATGCAGGATTATCAGCGAGAACAGAATCCTCACCGATCAGACATCGCAGAGTAACCTGCGACATCTTATCCCTCGGTACGAAGTGGGGTTCTCCAAGTAAAATCGCATGCCCAGTAAGATGTTTGGCACAAGGACGCAGAGGAGGATCATGCAAGGACGGAGTCTGCGTGTGCCGTTGATCAGCGGCAGTTTATATCATTTTTTAATCCATCGATATTACACACAGCTTCGCTATGATATGTTACAGTAGCGGAATATTTTCAGAAATAAAAACCTAATGCTTCAGAGAACGAATATCAAATGAATTTCCTTTTCCTTCCCCCAAAAGTACGATTGCCGAGTGCCGGCTAGGCTCAGCAATTGAACGTTGATGTAAATTCGTTCAGGTTCATCAACCGAACCTTTCGGATTATAAGCGATTACTTTTCCTTCCTGACGATGGTGTGACCTGTGTTCGTGCGAGTCGAAAAATAATGCACACAGAATTTTACCTCAGTTACATTTGTATACCTCGCCGCGGGTCAAACAAAAATTTTTACCGTAGTAGAAAAATTCTATCTCGTATAGATCGCGCGACGCGGCGAGTAGAAGATTCGCATCATTGTTGTGAATCGCGATATTTTCGAAATTATATACATGAGGCATTCACAAAATCGAACACACCTATATAATATTCGCGAATCTGTCCTACTGCAGGCTGAAGCAATTTAAATGTACAATACGCGTGTGTGTTCGCTACATGTCGCACGTATGAAAAACCTGCTGGATCTCACAGCCGCGATTTTCACGCCAACTGCGGACTTCCTCCACCTGAATATTCAGCGTTTTCGTTTCACTGCCCTCTGCAGTGCGAGCTGAGTACAGTTTCCCAAGTTTCCGACCAATGAACAAACCGAGAAACTAGAGAGACTGCACTCAGTGCGCACTAAAGAGAGTCAAACGAAAACGCCGATTGCCGTGCGGCCTTACCTCTGTCTCTCTTGCAAGCAAAGGTCTGAACTATTAATGATTAGTTTGGCTTGGTTCCAGCCAAAGGAGACTGTGCCTCATACCTTTGCCTGCACGTAATATATGTGGTAAGTTATAGACGACAATTGTTTTCCAATTGCGATAATGTATGAGTTATCATCGGACGGAGCAATTGGCTCTGGTTGTAATTATCCGCAGGGGTAGGGACTGTATTCTTGGACAATGAAGTTCATTCCGGAGTGGACAGGCTGATGATAACAGCATGAACTGACACGTGAAGCTTTCGAGCTGATCGGAAGTTGACACGATCGAATGGGGTCCGGTTTACGGGACGGACGATCCCAAGGGAGAAAGTAATCTGGTTTTTGCAATCCGTGATTGGTGGATCAGTATGATATTGTTCAGAGCCTAATTTTGAGTGAATACATAGCATCGAAGACGATTGCAGCTGATCACGACCCTATGGTTCAATTACTTGGTGGATTTATCTTAGATGATATCTTCAGCCAAATTCATGATTTCACCTGTAGCTATGATATTTGCAGCATCACAACCGACGTCTGATAGGTATCAAAAATTGAGATTCGACTACTGAATAGTAAATTTCGTGATCGATGAATAGGTCAGAAAAATGGCTGGTCGTGTAAATTGAGAGGATATCTCAATCGGCATCCATTTTCCAGCAAATTTAAAATATAATTTGACAATAGATCAAATGACAGGAGATTGTCCCGTTGAACTCAGAGCTCTCTGAAGGAGAATCAAATTTTAGTATATTGATGAATTTCGGGTGTATGGGGACAATTAGTAGAGCTTTGAAGAAATTCGAATTAACAAAAATTTCAGGATGAAAATTATTTTTATTTCAATGACATAGAGTTCGTCGAAGCATTCTTCGATTAACAATGGTTACTTATATAAAGAAATCAATGATTGTTTCCCTCATCGGAATGGAAAACACTTTTCAATATATTCAGCCGCGACAGTTGCATACTCCGTTTTTGCAAGCTCCGCCCTTGTGTCTCTGGGCGAGGCAACGTGCGGCGCATGCTGCATGGTTAAAACCTCCCCACGGCGTGTTGATGGACAGGAGATCGCACGTCACACGGCGATGTCTGATGGGCGAAAGATCCGTACTCGTAGACAATCCTCCATCGGTGTCGACGTCTTCAAGCTTAGCTGAAAGGAGGCGCGGTGACCATTAGTAAAATCGTTTGCGATTATTAGCCCACGCAAGAATTCATGATCCCATGTAACACTGCGCCAGAATAAAAAACTAGATTATTCAGCGACTACCTCCAAAATCGAGAGACTACTCACTTATCTCGCCATCATCTGTTTGCATCGGACCCTCGTGAACAACTTCAGGAAGAGCTGTTGCCGAAGCGTACGCCATGACGGCGGTGAAGACCAGAACTGCGAAGAGCTTCATGTCGTGTATTTGGATGATTTTTACAAGATGATCGTACAAGTAGTTCGAATGGCTAAGTCTCTGTAGAGATCTGAGCTATGACTGATGTAGATCCTATGCGTTGATCACATATTTATACGAAATTTACAAGACTGGTGTACGGTCGTCTTTTCCTGCTAGGTTTCTTAGATCTAGTTGGACAGCATTCCCCACTAGTAATTCTCGCGTAAAAGACCAGGGAAATTCCCACTACGATGTATTCCTACTACGTATGCACTGATTATTGATAAAGCGTAGCTCAATGCTCTGCTGTTGTTAATGCCAAACGTTTTGTAATTGGATTTTCCAACATGGCCAACTGAGTACTCGCGCTTATTTTCTGATCTCTCGATTTCAGTTGACCAAAATTTATCGAGCGATCAATCCTTTCAAAAACGTACCTTGTGAAGGAAAGTTGAGAAAGTTTTCACCTCAACTTTATAAATGATTCTTCGAGGAAAACAATTCAATCCAATTCCAGCATTAGTGGAAAGTTCTCTACCGAACCCAAAATATCTAGACCACACCATTTTTGTTTTTGAAATGTTTTTCGGTGTTGTTGTTGTTTCTTAATTTGGCGAGGTTGAAAGTGTGGGCCGAATGAGAGTTTACTTCTAGTCAGGGTTGGGCAGGATCAATTACATCGGGTAATTAATTGCAGTTGAATTACAAATCACAATTGTAATTTGTATCGAAATTCGTCCTCATTACACAATGAATTCGTAGCTGGTATTCATTCTCATCCTAAATAAAATATCTGAAATGTAATAGATCGCACGGTCGAATGTAATTGATTCTATTTGTCGACCAAGAATCATAAATTCTCAGTTCTAATTAACGAAACGATAACAGTTGATTACAATCTTAAACGGAAGATACGAGGAAATATGAGTATGAATGGGTCATTACGGGTCTATATGCGTGACTAGAAATGCAATGGTATGAGTGATTCAGAGATAATGCATGTGTGCGTTCGATAGTGTATGGGATGTAGCGGGTGATCACGAAGATATTCGAGCGTGGATCAGTGATCCGAAGATCTTATAGACGATGATTATCTGTCATATTATATCCGTTAGATGATCTTTTATATCAGAGATATTTCATTTACGGTGTTAATAAATACCAACTACGAATTTATTGTGTGATTAGAACGAATTTGTAATTTGCAATTAGGAAAAATTTCGATACTAATTACATATGTAATTTGTAACTTGCGATTAGTTAATTACAAATTCGTCCAACTCTGCTTGTAGTAGGTACACACAACGGAATTGATTCGGTAGTTCCGAAAATATGCGACTGGCGACACATTGGGTTTTCAATTGATTCAAGCTGGCAATTACGAACAAATCGGAGAAAGATATATTGGAATGATATTGAAAGAAACAATACAACAGCTACAGTTGTGTATGACCAATTTGAGACGATTTCAAACCCAAAGTATCGTCGGTTACCTATTTTGGGGGCGCCAGAATCAATTGCGTTCACGAATGATGGATTTTGTAATAAATATTGCACAATTTCACTCGGGTTTTCTTGTCGTCGCTGACTCGAGTATGTACGTTGTATTGTCCGAATTTTAAGAAGCATAAAATTGGTTTTTTCTCTCATCTGTTCGTAGAAATGGACGATCAGCCGAAAAGTGTGATTTGCGAAAACGAAAGATCAGTCAGCGAACCTTACGATGTGATATGGAAATATCGGTCGGACAAATGTCCAATATAAGCCACGATTCACTGTAATCTAATTAGTACGTGACGATTATCGACAGTAATGAGCACAAAATTGATAAAATTAAAAAATAATTTAAACTTTCTGCGTTTCTTCCACGTATAGAAGAGATACGTCATGGTAATCCCAATCATTACGAAACTGAAGACGGATATTTCCAGCTTTTTTGAAGCTTTCACCGAAGTGGAATATCGCAGTTTGTCGATCGCTATATCGAACAGGCGAAACGATTTTCATGCTCCTATCGGTGCCACGTCTCGATCCATTGAAGTAAACTATAAAATCGAAAACCAAGCTGATTATATTCCGCGAAAACTTTCTGATTCATTGCATCCGCTGTCCAGGTACATTCAATCGTACTTCGAGACTGAATTGAAAATCAGAATCGGAAAAACGATCCAAAGATGATGCTAATCGGCTGAATATCCGGGCAAGACCATCTGGACAGTACTGTCTTCAAATTCCCGAACAAATTTATCATCTGATTAACGCATCGTCACGATCCACTCCGAACGAACCTCCGGATTGATGGTCAACTCTTTATAGTCGATTCTGCGGAGGCAACGAAACGTCGTTTGAATAGGAGCTTCGAAATTGACAACGACACCTATTTTACTTCCAGTTGACCGAGTGATCAGAGAAAATAACATATTCGGAGCTGGCGGCTGTATTTTGCCTACGACAGCTACGACGTAGAAATTGCGGAATCATACCTCAGCGTTCGTAACGAACGTACCAAAGATTTGCCGACAGTCAGCACTATGGATCTAAATGTGGAGGAGCCGTGATTCCATCCTTCTGGTTCAGGATCATCTCATCATCGTCATCATCCCTCTGGTTCGCGAGGGTGGCATCCGATCCAACGCGATTGAACAGTGACGAACGTAGATCCAGAGCAGCTCACGTGAAATATCGCATCGCCTTGCGTGACGATTTCAACCCATTCATCATGGGTCGTAGATCATTTTGGCAATGGATAGCTGCCCGTTACGTCAAAGTTGAGAGAGATCGAACAGAAAATCGCGAGATGCGGCAAAAAAATGGAGCGCAGAATCTTATAACGAACTCGTAGATTACTTGCAAAGTAGGCAAATTTTGGAAACAGCCGTGTTGGGAAGACGACTGTACTTTCTTCAACCTTTACCGGCTCACCTCGCGATGCGTTGCAAAATTATCAAGATGCTATCGCCATCATTGTACGAAAACATGGTAAGCCAGATCCGTTCGTAACGATGACACGCAATCCGAAATGGAGAGAAATAGAAGAAAACCGCCTTCCCGGTCAACGACCAGCCGACAGACCGGGTTTTCGTGCCCACCTCTTTAATATCAAAGAAATTATCTGGTTCACTCAATTGTCAAGCAAAAATGTTTCGGGAAAGTAGCAGCGCGTCAGTAGGCAATTGAATTTCGAAAACGGGGTTTTCCTCATATGCATGTGTTGATAACGTTACGTTACAAAGCCACGAAATAACAACTTCTGACGCAGTCGATAGTTATATTTCTGCTGAAATTCCTAGCTCAACTGATACAACTGATACATCGACCATGCGGCGATTGGTGGTTGATAAATGGCGACCGTTCTTAACACTCTCCTCAACCATTGTATGCGGAATGAGCGACGGGTGCGGATGGATACCCATCATATCGCCGCGCCGTCGCGATATTGGTGAGACATCTTTTGAACGACCGTGTGGATACAAAGTTGAGTTAAAAGTTAAATTGACGCGATGCACCGTAGGTATTGCCCGATGCTTTTGTGTGTTCTCAATTGTCATATTGATGTGGAGGTCGTTTCGAGTATCGAGGCAGTAGAACGTTCATACAAATACGTGTATAAAGGTCACGAGGCAGCTGCTGTTATCATCGATAAACCTTCGATGGATGCTGTTGATAATTCCAAACACGGGAGTCGTGACGTAGCTACTGTCGTAGTTGATGATGAAATAAGAGATTGTATCAATGCCCGATGCGTCGAACTTGTGGAGGCACGATGAAAGTCTGCGACTGGAAATCATGAACGTTCGACCCGTTGCCGGGTCACAAACATTGGTAGTGCTGTACCCACCCGTGGCTGGAGTATTCCGTTCAGGAGAGTCTTAATTTATTGAAAATTGTTCATTTGATTTTCACTTCCCCAAAATCCACTGGGCCGAGGAAGCGGAAGACGTTAGATTCGACACGTTTCATCGCTTCACTCTTAACTCTGGGACTTCCAGATAACAATTGGGTTTTCAAGTCGCTCTTCTACGCAGCTGGGAAGCAACACAACCGGGGCTAAGACTCCTACGATTTGATGAAACGTGCGTCTGTATTACTTGCAAGATATTTTCGAATTTCCAAGTTGACAGAAGTTTAGAAAATATCTTCATCGAAATTCATGATTTCACCCGCAGCTATGATTTGCAGCATCACAATCGACGTGGGATACGTATCAAAAATTGAGATTCAACAACCGAATAGTAAATTTCGTGATCGATGATTAGGGTAGAAAAATGGCTGCTCGTGTATATTGAGAGGATATCTCAATCAGCATCCATTTTCTAGCAAAGTTATAATATAATTTGGCAATAGATCAAATGACAGCATATTGTCCCGTTGAACTCAGAGCTCTCTGAAGGAGAATCCAATGTTAGTATATTGATGAGTTTCGGGTATTCGAGGATAATTAGTAGCGCTTTGAAGGAATTTGAATGAACCAAAAATTCAGGATGAAAATTATTTTTATTTCAATGACATAGAGTTCGTCGAAGTATTCTTCGATTAACAATGGTTACTTATATGAAGAAATCAATGATTGTTTCCCACATCGGAATGGAAAACACATTTCAATGTATTCAGCCGCGACAGTTGCATACTCCGTTTTTGCAAGCTCCGCCCTTGTGTCTCTGGGCGAGGCAACGTGCGGCGCATGCTGCATGGTTAAAACCTCCCCATGGCGTGTTGATGGACAGAAGATCGCACGTCACACGGCGATGTCTGATGGGCGAAAGATCCGTACTCGTAGACAATCCTCCATCGGTGTCGACGTCTTCAAGTTTAGCTGAAAGGAGGCGCGGTGACCGTTAGTAAAATCGTTTGCGATTATTAGCCCACGCAAGAATTCATGATCCCATGTAACACTGCGCCAGAATAAAAAACTAGATTATTCAGCGACTACCTCCATAATCGAGAGACTACTCACTTATCTCGCCATCATCTGTTTGGATCGGACCCTCGTGAACAACTTCAGGAAGAGCTGTTGCCGAAGCGTACGCCATGACGGCGGTGAAGACCAGAACTGCGAAGAGCTTCATGTCGTGTATTTGGATGATTTTTACAAGATGATCGTACAAGTAGTTCGAATGGCTAAGTCTCTGTAGAGATCTGAGCTATGACTGATGTAGATCCTATGCGTTGATCACATATTTATACGAAATTTACAAGACCGGTGTACGGTCGTCTTTCCTGCTAAGTTTCTTAGATCTTGTCGGACAGCAATTCCTACTAGCAGTCCTCGCGTAAAAGACCAGGGAAATTCCCACTACGATGTATTCCCACTACGTATGTACTGATTACAGAAAAAGTGTAGCTCAATACTCTGCTGTTGTTTATGCCAAACATTTGGTAATCGGATTTCCCAATATGGCCAATTGAGTATACTCGCGCTTATTATCTGCTCTTTCGATTTTAGTTGATAAAAATTCGTCGAGCGATCAATCGTTTCAAAGACGTACGTTGTGATGCAAAGTTGGAGAAGATTTTCACCTCATCTTCATAAGTGATCTTCTGCGGAAAACTATCTAATGCAATTACAGCAGAAGTGGCAAGTTCTCCGCCGAACCAAAAATATGTATATACATAGACCACACCATTTTTTGTTTTTGAATTTGCTCCCGGTGCTGTTGTTGTTTCTTAATTTGGCAAGATTGAAAGTATGGGCCGAATGAGAGTTTACTTGTAGTAAGTACATCGATTTTATCTCCTATATATAGCTCGCGGGACACAGCGAAATAGAAATTTGCGTGACCGTTTGTCGAATTGACAATATCTCAAAAATGGCATATGGCTTCCACGAAATGGAAGAGTGAAAAAGTTATCCAATTCGATACAGCTTTCAACGGTATCACGTCATCAAGTCTACAATGAACCTTAAATATGATAATATAAAAAACCATAACTCGAAAAACACCGCGTCATGTTCGTTCCCTAATCACTTCCGAGATCGTATTCTTATTGATAATTTACGCTCCGCAACGGCTCAAGTCTGACCAGTTTCAGAGAAAGAGAAATTCTTCGTCAACCGATGCGTGTCTCAAAATGTCGCATTACGTATGCAATGTATGTACGGCACCACACATTCGTCAAAGGCCGAGTTATACTAGCTGATCCGAAGATGAGACTCTTCTCTGTACCTATACTTGTCTTCAAATTGTCTCGCGCCGAGACAAACTCACTGTACAATCTATTGAATGAAATCATGCCGAACCTGGAAAAATCTGGAAATCTATAGCAATTTTTACAATGTAGGCTGTATGATCATGCAAGGAGATCGAGTCAACTTTTCGCACGATAAATCCGGTGAAAAAAAATTCGCCAAGTACATCAACGTCGTTGCCAACAACTAAAGTACATTCTCAATGAAAGCGAGGGATTTATTCATCGAGTGAAAAATCGTTCCGAAACACACACAAAAATTGATTCTTACAGACTGCCGTCTACGGAAGTGTCTGGGTCAACTCATCTTGCCACGTTCTCCTTGCACAGCATTGATTATATAGCTGAACAAGTTCAACCAATATTTCGGCTGTACAGAATTGTTCACGCATGTGACGTGCGGAATGAGACGATGAAACACAATGGAATCTATGGAGAATTTGTATCGAGAGAAAAAAAAACAATTTAGAGACACTCGGCGGACTTTTGTAGACAAATATCGAAAGCATACATCGATGACGATGGATACGGAGATCACGACTCGGGCGATGAAATCGATGGACGCAATGTACCTATGACGCGGGAATGAAGAAAGATACGCAGACCTAGTCGCAGAGGACATATCGGGTTTAATTGTGGATACTGTAATAATATATCCGTGTCACTCTACCTTGGGAGCTTTTCATTTACAGCCAAAAATCGATGCACTCAGACGTGCAGCAATATGATTGGCTGGAGTGAACGGAAACCATCAATCATATGGCCGTGTGTCCGACAAAAATACTATAGTGCAATTCAATGAAACGTGGATCTGTATTATCTGCAAGATATTTTCAGACTTTCGAGTTGAATCGATATAATTTCATCGATACCAATTTAGTTTCGCTCGGTTTCCTCATTTCTACAATGTCCAGGTGAGGTTATGACATTCAATAAAATACATGAATCGATTATAAAATTAGCGTATTTGTTTATTAATTTCGGGATACCCGATGAAATAGCTCCTCTTGGCTCTCGATTAAGTTCTTTCTAGATTCACTTTTCACACCGTCATCCATCCACTCAATAATTCGCATAAATTGATCACAGTCAGATTCGAAAATTAAAAAAAAACACGTCATGCACCGTTTCTGGTGTATGTTGGAAATGACGCGTCATTAATTTTCTTTGAGTCTATATGTATCTTTATTAAGATAGTCCCTTTCTCCGAAGTTCCTCTCTCGTATGAAAATCTGTTGTTCGTTAACTTTTCGTTCATATTGGTTTCTTGTTATAACTTATTTTTTCCCCTCGATGTTCGTTTCTTCGATTTATGCTCTTGACGAACATATCGAGATGTCCCGTTCTCGATGACGCGGGGATTCATGTCGGTCGACTGATGTTTATACTTGTGGAGGATTCTGTATTGACTTTGTATGTATCTTGCTATCTCTCTGAAGTTCGAAGATAATGGTAGAGTTTCAGTGTATGGATAGGCTTTTAATTCATGCGCGCTCATCTTGCCTTGACGTCATCTTATGGCTTATCTCCAGACCGAGCTCCAGACTCCATTGAATTGATTGAACCATTTGTCAGATTTTTGCTAGCTGCGCTTCGACATTTCGGACGATTAACTGTACGTCGACTTTCTGCAGTCGAGTGATGGAAGGCGGACAGGAAAGTGTGCTACCTGGGGAGTTTGATCGGTTGAAAGATATTTTCCGGATAGTTTGCACGTCGCATTCCCAACATGATGGAGTAGCGAAGAGAGAGAGAGCGGAAAAGGTTTCTAGCGGTCACCTGTTATATTATGATTTTGGTGAACTAGTCAAATTTACATGTTTGACTCGTTTCGTGTAACGCAATATTTGAATCGTTACAAAGTTGATAAAAGTTTGGATGATATCTTATTCCAAATTCATGATTTCACCTGTAGCTATGATCTGCCGCATCACAATCGACGTGGGATAGGTATCAAAAATTGAGGTTCAACTACTGAATAGTAAATTTCGTGATCGATGATTAGGTCAGAAGGATGGCTGATCGTGTGAATTGAGAGAATAAGTTACAATATAATTTGGCAATAGATCAAATGACAGCATATTGTCCCGTTGAACTCAGAGCTCTCTGAAGGAGAATCAAATTTTAGTATATTGATGAGTTTCAGGTGTATGGGGACAATTAGCAGAGCTTTGAAGAAATTCGAATTAACAAAAATTTCAGGATGAAAATTATTTTTATTTCAATGACATAGAGTTCATCGAAGCATTCTTCGATTAACAATGGTTACTTATATGAAGAAATCAATGATTGTTTCCCTCATCGGAATGGAAAACACTTTTCAATATATTCAGCCGCGACAGTTGCATACTCCGTTTTTGCAAGCTCCGCCCTTGTGTCTCTGGGCGAGGCAACGTGCGGCGCATGCTGCATGGTTAAAACCTCCCCACGGCGTGTTGATGGACAGGAGATCGCACGTCACACGGCGATGTCTGATGGGCGAAAGATCCGTACTCGTAGACAATCCTCCATCGGTGTCGACGTCTTCAAGCTTAGCTGAAAGGAGGCGCGGTGACCGTTAGTAAAATCGTTTGCAATTATTAGCCCACGCAAGAATTCATGATCCCATGGAACACTGCGCCAGAATGGAAAACTAGATTATACAGTGACTACCTCCGTAATCGAGAGACTACTCACTTATCTCGCCATCGTCGGTTTGAATCGCACCCTCGTGAACAACTTCAGGAAGAGCTGTTGCCGAAGCGTACGCCATGACGGCGGTGAAGACCAGAATTGCGAAGAACTTCATGTCGTGTATTTGGATGATTTTTACAAGATGATCGTACAAGTAGTTCGAATGGCTAAGTCTCTGTAGAGATCTGAGCTATGACTGATGTAGATCCTATGCGTTGATCACATATTTATACGAAATTTACAAGACCGGTGTACGGTCGTCTTTCCTGTTAAGTTTCTTAGATCTTGTTGGACAGCAATTCCTACTAGCAGTCCTCGCGTAAAAGACCAGGGAAATTCCCACTACGATGTATTTCCACTACGTATGAACTGATTGTTGAAAAACTGTAGCTCCATGCTCTGCTGTTGTTTATGCTCAGCATTTCATAATTGGATTTTCCGATATCGCCTATTGAGTACTCGCGCTTATCGTCTGACCTTTCGATGTCAGTTGATCAAAAACAATCAAAATATCCGGCGGATTCTACGAAAATTGGATAACCTGATGTCACCCCAGGCCATATCCAGATGAAAAACGTACATCGTATTTCATCGTATCCTATTTATCATGAAATAATAGATAATATCCCCATTTCTTGGTATCCAACTTGAATAATATATCTATGAAATTGTATTGTTGAAACGCCGCACGTTTTACTGAAAATATCAGTCCCCCGGCATGTCACCGCTGCAAATATCAGTAAGGCAACGTTAACATTCCCGTTATCGTGTGACATGGAATACGTTTTACCGTTTCAAAAAAATTGTCATAGATCCTTGTGTAATAAACCTTCGAACTGAATGTTTAGTGAAAATTTCTGAATTTCATTCCCTGATCTTCAAACGAAATCGCGTAGGCGGTCTCGCCCGTCAGGCCCTCGTACGTTATTGGAATTCGAAAAAATGGATAATACAGGGTGGTCTCTTTAATTATAAGAGAGAAAAATTATAAGACACACGGAAACGAGTTTCCTATAAAACTTTAAGGCTATTCAGGGGGAAAATAATTCTGATAAAAGTCCGCTTCCAGTTTGGCCCACTTCCGAGATATCGCGCATGGAACTTGTGATTTCAGATAAGGGGCGCGCGTTTCGGTTATGTCGAGTGCCTGAAAATAGGATGAAAGACAAGCTCAAAAATGTTGTTTGAATCTCTTTTTCTGTTTTCCTTTTTTTCTTATTCTTTACCATTCTTTTTTCGAACTCATATTTTCTCTCGGATATCCACCCGTATTTCACCGAGTCATTTTCAAACTAAGAATTGTAATATGAAATGACCCAAAACGTTGTGATAAGAATCGGAGACTGGAAATGAAAGAAGGAAAAAAAGAAATCCTGAAATCGACACAATTTTGTATTCTCGAGGTATTCGCCCGGGGCGATCGAAAAAGACCACCCTGTGTAATTGGGCCCGAAAGTTCGCGGCAATGTATATCACATAACGTTAGCCGTGGAGTTAGGTTAGCATAATACAGAGACGGTTTGGCACCATCAGGGGGCCATTTAGGAATCACTGCAAGTGCAGTAGTTTTGGTAAGCGTGCCGTGTCGGAGCCAATGTCTTGATTATTTATCACCGACTGACTTTCTGCCAACAATAATTTATCCGGAAGAGAATACTGTGACATGTATTTGTGTGGTAAAGAATAAGTTGACACTCGTAACGGTCGTAGAGATATGTTTATTCTCCACTAATTGTGAGTTCATCGGTCCGTAATTGTGGTCAGTCACTCGCCCAAGAAGGTTACAGCTATTAGCGAGGGGTTGATCACCGTTGTAATCTGGTGTGCACAGGTTATACTGTAGTAATCTTTGTTTGTTTTCTTTGTAATCTATTGTATTCTTTGTAATCCTGTGTATTCTCTGATATCGTTTTGCAAGCAATCCCCACGTAATCTGAGGTAATCTGCGGTAATTCTTGTAATCTCTGTGATCGTTTGCTATCTCCGTGTCATCTCCGGTAAACTTTGCAGTCCCCTGCAGCAATCTTCGTGATCTTTGTAATTTTCGTAATATTTGTAATATTTTGTAGTCCTTTGTCGTCAGAATGTGGATAACGAACGAGCATGATTCCAACTCGAATTTCGCACTCGATTTTCATTTGACCGAATCATACTGTTTTCACCGGTCTTCATAAAACCACGACATTCAATTCCAATTCCAAATCCGTATGACATTTTTTAATGTTTTTATATTATTTGTAATCTCTGTAATCGTTGTTGTCTGTCTGCGATCGCTATAATCTTCCGCGATCCCTGTAATTTTTCTTCAATCACCCTACAATCTTTCGTAATCCTTGCAATTTTTTGTAATCCTCGCAATCTCTGCAGCCGTTTGTAATCTTTCGGAATCATGCAGGTGAAATCTTCGTCATCTTCCTGTAATACCTGTAATTTTTTGTAATCCACGCAATTTTTTTTATTTGTTGCCATCCTTGCGATCCATGTAATCTTTTGTAATCCTTTGTAATCATTGGAATTTCTGTAATTTTTTGTAATCCTTGCAATCTCTGCGATCTTTTGTAATCCTGCTGCAATCCTAATGTAATCTTGGTGAGTTCGAAGAGAGTATAGGTATCGGCGTTTTTGAGAAGTAATTCTAACTCTAACCCACCGCGGAAACGATTCATTTATAGTAAATAAAGGTAGTTTCGGATATGGCGAATCGAATATCCAGTAACCTTCCAAACAGATCCAAGTTCAGCTAAATGAAATCGAGTCAGGTCAGGTGAGTCTGGATTCCAAAATACTCGATGAAACTCAACTTGTTACGACTGAACTCGGATTTGGTAGCTGTTGACAAATATTCGATTTCCCATAATCGAAACTACCTCAATGTACTACAATGTAATACATATGAATAGATCGGTTCCGTGTTCATGTTATAATATGCAAGTATAACTGATAATTTTCAAGCCTGCAGTGCGAGTCCGTAATTATACGGATGAAAATATTAAAAATATTTTTTGTTACAGCGGACAGGAAAGGCCGATTTTTGTTTCAATTTTGTGCACTTACTTTGTTTCTTCAATGTTCGTGTCGTGAATTCTGGAGTTAGGAACCTCAACTGACTGATCGTCATGTTCGCGACTTGCTGTTATAATATTGTTTGTTCAATGAAGTTCACAGCGCAATGCATAATAAAACAAAATGTGTATTTTTTGGTAAAATGTATTTTACAATCAGTCCTCAGGTCTACCCGTGAGTCCTCTAGCGGCAACTTTGCGAAAAAGTTCAATGACGTCGAAAATGCTGCATAAAGTGGACTCCCCCTTTCTGGAACACCACCGTCACTATTCTTCCTACCGAATCCACATTGAAACATACTTTTTAAAGATTATAGAGCATCCGTACGATGTTCTCCAAAAAGTTATCGTTTTGGGTTTCTTCGCACTCGCGGTTCACCGGATTATCGCAGGTAGAAAATGTTACTCATGTCAGTTAATTGGATCAACTGTGCTGGCCCCCCGACGCGATCAGTATGCCGACCTCTGACATCGGAGGTACAGACATTTGATAGCAAACGCGAAGACTTGGAGATTCGTGCAATGCTGGAATGGCTCAGCAGGAGCTCGAACTATGGAACGGGAGATAAGTCTGTCCTGCAAGTGGCAAGTCAATCTGACCTCGCCGTCGGCGTTGGCAATCGAAGAGTTGGCGACGTTGATGAAGAATGATGATCGGCATTTCCATATTGTTTCGAGACAAGCAGCGTGAAGATACGTGCGTTATTACAGGGTTATAAATCACTTTTATTTATCCGTAAAAGTTAGTAAAATCACACAAAAACGCTGCTATAACAGTAATAGCTGTAGGTACACATGATACAACGTAACGACTACGATTATAATTATGAAGGATAATTATCTTACATGCACACACATTTCCTAATGACTCGGAACTATTTAAACCGTAAAAAGAATCGGGCTTCTGCGTCCAATCTGCGCATTTTTACCTGACCCTTTGTAAAAGGAAAACCGAATTCTTTCCCGACGTCGATGATAGATTTGACTCATCGAGGACTATCCCTAGTCTTGTTGAACGATAATCTGAAACTAATACCTGTCGGCGAAAAACGACTGAAACATATTTGCCAATTATCGCGGAGACCCGATAACGAGCTCATCGATCGAGACAAACGTACGATACCGAGTGACTTTAGTTATAATGACGACGACGTAGTCGAAATCGTTCGGGTTCAGGTCGGTCGAGCATGTATCCATCTCATAATTAATTGATATTAAATTGAAATCCAAAGGCACTGGTTCCGCGAACCAGTCGGCACCCGGCAAAAATTGTAAATTGGAAAATCAGGCAGAGCCCTGTCAGCCGAGGAACCGCGGCCGCCTCCGGTGGAATCCCTTAATTAGTCTTATTTATCATCAATTGCTTATTTATTTATTCGTGATTCTATCCCATCCGTACATACAACATAAGTTGTTCGTTGCTAATTTCCCAAGTAATAGATCTCGCGAAACATTCTCGAAATTTAGTAATGATGAATTTTGAAACTTGTCTTTCTTCCTTGAAACCGGAACAGCCGGTCCATAACGTTTTCGTCACGCGGTTCAATCGGGCGCGGGCGTACCGATTGCTACAAACGATTTTTTCGTTCCCTGGCGATCTGGTATCAATTTTCAGACACGAGGACTCTTCTTCCCTCTCCCGGACAGTAATGACCACACCGAAACGTGTAACATGATTGAATAGCCACGTACATATAGTTTGGTAATTGCCAGCACCGTCATTCCGCACTCGCGTATTTCGTTAGTATTTGTATTCAATGCTGGCCTGCAGACGTTGTTACCGAAGATGGTGATGGCGATGGTGGTATCCATCCGCCGAAACCTTTCTCCAATTCTTTGGCAACTGCCAGACACAATCTGTCTTGCATCGGCAATGCGACGACCTGGTATAAGAGAATTGGCAAATATTAGTAACCCGGCTGATCGTGAGTTGCAGGATTCATATGATATGACATTAAATAATTATCCAATCATTCGGCAATACTGCTGGAGTCATTTCCCATTTTCCTTCCAGTATTGAACTGTCTCGAACTGGAATCTCATAACCTCTACTGACAATGGAATTTGAGGACACTTATTCGTTCATTGGTAAAACTAAACGTCATGTATTATTCGATTCATAGATTGTAGAGCCGCGGCTAATCTCTTGTCGAATGTTTCATTATTTATCTGACCGGTGCAAATCTGACTCGAGAGCTTCGAGACGAATTCAACCGTACGCGATAGGAGTGCCCTGCATCGTTCACCGTTCGCGAGCTATCGTCACGGCAAATCGTGGATTCGCCATTGTCTGCTATTGTCTAGAAATGGATTCCAAAAGATCTGTGTGAGATGGAACGACGATTTGCGCTGATAGGTATACCCGTGTATTTCATTACTTATTCATTGTTGGATACATTTCCGATTGTGTTCCGTTGATGTTATTACTAAAGTAGAATGGAACTGAACGTCATTGAATGTCATACCGCGCTTCGCGAGCTCGGTGAATGTTCGAAGAAATTGCTTCCTGCCTGAGCACGGGCCTGCAGCCGGCAACGAAAATCTCGAGAGTAGCATCGCCGATCGCCGATCTGTCTCACGCAGATCTTCTGGTACACCTATTCCGACAACAGGAGGCAATGCCGAGTTTGCGACTTCGCGCAGCGACGGCTCGCGAACGGCGAATGATCGGCACTTCTGTCGCGTACAGTCGAATTTGTCTCGAAGAGACAATTTTTGTTCTCGAAACGAAAATTGGTCACCATTCAAGGAAATCGACTTCGTATCAGTTCCTCGGAGACAGTGATAATCAAAACCGAACTGGTATCGCCAGTTTGAGCCCCCCTCTTGAAATCAAACAACTCTCATCTGAAACATTTTTCAACAGCAGCTCCAGTTCGTGAATCATTATATTCTGAATTGGGACATCCTGTATATTATGCTGATTTTCTGGCTGTACAAATGATTAAACGCGTACTTATCGTATTTTCGAAAGTGCTGCATAGGTAGGAGTTACCTGTATTCCAACTGGAAGACCTTCGCTGTCGAAACCGATCGGCACGTGCGTCGAGGGAAATTCAAGGATGTTGAAAATCACACAGTATCGAATACTATCCAGTTGGAGAGTCATTGCGTTATGGTATGGCGCGGAACGCACGAATGTCGGGATCAAGAAGACACCGTCAGTGCCGAGAAGATCCTTTTCGAAAGAAATTTGTTGAGCGTCTCTTTACAGATATTTCGATTAATTTCATCTATCTTACGCTAATTTAAACAGGAAGTTTGTCATTTTGTGGGAAATAGAATTGAATGGATTCAGGAAGACACTTCGGAATAATAAAAGAACTCCAAATACCGTGAAGATTCGTCTCAGCGTTTCGATCTCATTGTGATACCACGGTCGTTTGGATTGTGGGATGAAAAATTTCACGTCTTTCAATCCCTTGCAGACTATCGCCGAAATCGTGTAATGGGATAAACCGAAGAACCATTTTCCAGCTTCGGTCAGTGCGTGGCGCTCGTGCTGTGATTAGAAACATACGGGTATGTAACGTCCTAGGAGCTGCACCAGCAAAATCAGCCCACACAGAAAAGAGTGGTGGGAGGTTTTCTTACTTTTTTAATGCTAATTTATTGCCACTTTGCCAAATTTTTTACTCCTCACAGTTTCGAGTAATCGTCGTGCGGCTCAGCTTTAGTCGAAGCTGAACCAGCCACATCCTAGCTTCGTTATGCTTCTCGCTACAAAGGTGTACTATACGTCAAAATTTTGTACTTTTTTATTACCTTCAAAGGTTATGAACCAAAAATTTTCATTCGTAATTCTGAATGGGGCAAACAACACTTACTCCCTTATTTCAGGCACAGCGATCATCTAACAAGATTATTGGGCCGAAATTATTAGCAATAGGGACTGGTTTCCACCTGAAGATATACAAGTATACTTTGAAACGATATGAAACATTCGAAAAACAGCAGATTATGACGATGAAAAAAGTCCAGCCCCGAGAAAGTGCGTATTCATCGAATTGCATCGACTTCTCGCCTAGCATATATTTTTTACTCGGGTTTCGTACTTTGGGCGATGTACAGAAATTGGAGGTCATCGAGCTGGAGCGATGAGAAAAAAGATGCGCGAGTATTTACGTATTCCGAATTTGATCCACTTTCCGCGGTGATGAAATTTTTGACTCACCGTTCTTGGATGCGCTGTTTTTTTCGACCAGGTACATACCTGTACTCCGGAATGATAAAAAACATTTGGGGGGCGTAGGACCGTGGTAATAAAAAAATAGCTGGGAAAACACCAACGTAGGTGTACTTCGAAACGATAAAAAATGTTTGGGGGCGTTGGGAAGCGGTAATAAAAAGAGAGCCACGGAAACATCCGTTTCTATCGAATATCGTCCACTTTTCGCTCAGACTATGTTTTTCAAATCAAGAATAGCTTTTCAAACTATATTCTTCATCAGCACAAACGCAAATGTATATTTGTTTCCGACGACATATACATTCCATACATAGAAAAATGAAGCATATTCAGGTATGTGTGGAGTCATATTGCGAATTACTGTTTATTTCTTTAAAAATGAAAACTTTCATGAAGGCGATGTGGTCGTGGCGTCGAAAATCCCTAGATTGCAGTTTTACTTCGCATTTTAATACGGAAAGACAAAATGAATTTTAATTTGCACCAACCGATGTATTAAAGCGTCACGTCAGGTTGGGTTAGGTTGGGTTGGGTTGGGTTGGGTTGGGTTGGGTTGGGTTAGGTTAGATCAGGTTGCACGTTTATCGGACCAGAGGTCATACCTGACGTTTTTTATCGTTTCGAAGTACAGTCCTACGTTGGTGTTTTCCCAGCTATTTTTTTATCACCGCGGTCCTACGCCCCCCAAATGTTTTTTATCATTCCGGAGTACAGGTATGTACCTGTTCGAAAAAAACAGCGCATCCAAGAACGGCGAGTAAAAAATTGCATCTCCGCGGAAAGTGGATCAAATTCGGAATACATAAATACTCGGACATTTTTTTTGTCATCGCTCCAGCTCGATGACCACCAATTTCTGTACATCGCCCTGCAAAGTACGAAACCCGAGTAAAAATATATGCCAAGCGAGAAGTCGATGGAATTCGATAAATACGCACTTTCTCGGGGCTGGACTTTTTTCATCGTCATAATCTGCTGTTTTTCGAATGTTTCATATCGTTTCAAGGTATACTTGTATATCTTCAGGTGGAAACCAGTCCCTATTGCTAACAATTTCGGCCCAATAATCATTGTTAGATGATCGCTGTGCCTGAAATAAGGGAATAAGTGTTGTTTGCCCCCTTCAGAATTACGAATGAAAATTTTTGGTTGATAACCATCGAAGGTAATAAAAAAGTACAAAATTTTGGCGTTCACCTCTGTAGCGGGAAATATAGCGAAGTTAGGACGTGGCTGGTGCAGCTTCGACTAAAGCTGAGCCGCACGACGATTACTCGAAACTGTAAGGGGTAAAGAATTTGGCAAAGTCGCAGTAAATTAGTAATAAAAAAGTAAGAAAACCTGCCACCACTCTTTTTTGTGTGGGCTGATTTTGCTGGTGCAGCTACTAGGACGTCAGGTATGTATTGAGTCGTAATAATCTTGACCGACTATGTAGGTTTCGAGCCTTGGGCTACATTTTCGTTTGCTCGGTTCCCAAGTCAATTACCTTGGGGTCTTCGGGGTTCAATAGCATCTGAGGCAACACATTTTCGCGACAAAGTAACGCCAGACTTGCCTCCAGCGAGTCTTTCAATTGTCCAATGTTCACCTGGAAACAAAGAAGACAACATTCGGTCTCACAATTGGTTATAAGCGACGAGGACGATCTTGCGGATGATTAACCACAGTATGAGTCCTATTATATCATGACGTATGCGACATCGGAGCAACTTGCTCCGGATCTTGATACTTGTGACGTAGTGCGGGAAGTATCTAGGTGTACATAGATCAAATAATAGGCGGATACCAGACCGCCTCGTTTCACTTGTCCATAATTGTTTTCCATTTGTTCAATCACGCCGGGATAAATCTTTGAGGAAGAATATATTCAACGTTGAACGAACCCTTTGAACGTCGGCGCCGATGCTTCTGAGGTAAGAAACCGCATTTTTCACAGCTCGTTTGAGATCTTGCGTGGCTGATAACAGGCCGAACGATCCCCCAAAATCCTCCATGTAACGAAACTTCAAGGATTTTACATCCACCGGAACATCAAGACGTAGTGCAGCGCGGTTCTTATTTGCCATAACTTTCACTGCCAAGGTCAAGTCTTCGGCGTACCTCGTCATCGGACCGATTACCAAATACCGTTTGAAGTCAGGATCCTCGGTGTACGGGTAATGTCCCGCGATCGAAATGACACCTGATGAATATGAATTCGTTCGGGAAGATCGTTTCAGGGATTCGAAGAGAAAGAAGAAAGGAAATACCACGCGCAGCGAACGGCCCAATGAAACGGTCTACTCATACCTGGGGTCGGTTTGTGTCCGAAAACTCCGTTGAAAAGTGCCGGTACTCGAATCGACCCTGCAATATCCGAACCGATCCCAATTATGGAAGCTGAAGCGGCCAGAAGAGAACCCTGCGAATGTATAGTCGAGAGATGTTTGCTTATCACTCACATTAGTACCTACTAGACGGAAAGGAAAATAATTTTGCCAATCTCCGGCCACCATCTGCGGTGAATTTCGGATCTTCATCGACTCACCTCACCGCCGGACGATCCACCGGCAGTCCGTCTTATATCGTAGGGGTTATTCGTTTTTCCAAAAACCTTATTGTTGCTTTCAAATCCAAGACACAATTCCGGGGTATTCGTCACGCACAGAGGAATGGCCCCAGCGTTTTTCATCACTTCGACAGCCGTGCCGTCGTAGTCCGCCTTCACTCCGATACGGGCGACGGTGCATCCCGTGTGACTGAGGTCTGAAAAATGAGTTTTGAGATTCAGCTGGAGTTTTAGCATTCGGATAGAGGGAAAATCTTTCCGTCGTTTCACCTTTCACCGCGCAGCTTTCTTTCACGGTTATTGGTACACCGTAGAGCGGTTGTTCCGCCTCTAATTCCTTAGCACTCACGACCCCGGCCGCAAGTTTTTGATCACAGATTCTAGCATCTCGGATTGCAGCTTCGAAACGGTCCTCTATCACCGCATTCAGCACATCATTTACTTCTTTGATTCGCTCTATGTACGCTGTGACTACAGCCTCGCTCGAAAGCTATATAATTCGAACGAATGCACGCCAGTTATAACCTCGTTTTCATGAATTTATCGTTTCACTGTTAAACGGATGCATGATTTCATTCCAGTTCACTTTTTATTTCCAATGGCACTCCCCGTCGTCTTTTCTTCACCTATGAATTAGTATAATCGTATCTCTCACCTCTCGACGTCTGATCTTCTCCGCAACCACGACCGCGCTTAATTTGAGAATCGGGTTCTCAGCCGATGGGATCCTCGCCTCCGTTCGACGATTGATGTACCAAAAATAGGGTCGCAATATTTGGTGCAGGATTGAGAGCAAAAATGTGAACAGGCGAATGATCACCTCCATTCTGTAGGAACAAATCGATTATCAATTCAGTAGACGATAATGAATACGGTACTTCTTCAGTCAAGGGTTACGTCGAACGATTTACGTCAGGGAAAGCTTAACCGTTGTTTAAAAGCCATTATATCGGTAGACCGGGACGTCCGCATGCGTATTCATAAGCAGTTTTACTCGTGGCTTATGTAAATAGTATCAATAACATTCCACGTTCACATAATTGTTCTGCGAGCATAAATTTCCCATTACATTTTCCTGTTTCACTATTTTTTTTCTTTTTCTTTTTCTTTTTTTCATTGCCTGCAAACAAATGTTGTTTGCCGGTAGGTGTATGTGATTCAATGTACAGGGTGACCCGTTTTCAAATACGCATCGGAATATTCCGAAAACTGGAGCTTCTGTTGGAAAATGTTTCGGATGAAAGTTGTACGATCTCAGGGTGATCGAGACTCGGACTGGCGATGTCTGTTCGGTCGTGATCATCACTGCTTCCGAGGAGCCAACACGGAGTCGATATTCTTAAATGGTGACGAATATTCGTTCCTAGAACAAATATTGTACCTTCGAGACAAATTCGACTGTACGCGACAGAAGTGCCGAACATTCGCCGTTCGCGAGGCGTCGCTGCGCGAAGTCGCGAACTCGGCATTGCCTCCTGTTGTCGGAATAGGTGTACCAGAAGATCTGCGTGAGACAGATCGGCGATCGGCGATGCTACACTCAAGCATCTCCGTTGCCGGCTGCAGGTCCGTGCTCAGGCAAGAAGCAATTTCTTCGAACATTCACCGAGCTCTCGAAGCGCGGTATGACATTCAGTTTCATTTGACTTCAGGAATAACGTCATCGGAACACGTAATCGGTAATGTATATCCAAGAATGGTAAAGCGATGAAATACAAGGATATACCTATCGGCGCAAATCGTCGTTCCATCTCACACAGGACTTTTGGAACTCGTTTCTAGACAATAGCAGGCAATGCAGCCGAAACGATATTCCAATGTATTCTATCGGTATAAAAAGCGGTTTGCGTGTCAAGTTCTGATCGCTGATCCTGGCGTTACTATATTTATATCGTATTCTCGAGCATACATCATACATTCGTACGACTGAATTCCTCGTTAATCAATGTTAATGTGCTGACGATTGATACTAAAAACGTCAGTTGTTACGGCATAAGATTTCAAAAATAGCATACCGGATCGAACTCCCTCGTTCCAAACTGATTACCGAACGTTGCATTTTTTCTAACGTGCCGATCAAAGGTGTTACCTGTGTCCGCGGTATGCTATACCTATACTTAGACGTAGTGTTATTTCATATTCTCGCGAGCTCAATTATGTATCGCATATCTACGGGGCCACGTTCAACATTGCTTCAACTTTGCGATACGCGTAAACTGTTCATCGTGTTTTTCTTCCGCTTTTGTTATATTTAGTATACCTCGACCTCCACCTGTGCCTGCTACATAACAATTCGAAAATTTTCCATGTTATTCACGGATAAAATTATGCCTCGGACGAATCGAATCCTCTCTTTTCGCCGGAGATGCATGCGAGAACGTGGGCTAAAAAATTCATGGAATTGCGAATTTTTATTCGTCCGCTGATCTCTTTCTTCTGTTTTTCATCATAATTCTATCGTTCGTCCTCATTCAATCTCTCCTCCGAACCGATGTAACGGGTTTCGTAACCTTCGGAAACTCTTCGGAAAACAGAGCGACAATATTTGTGAAGAACCTCTACGCCCCCCCGTCGTATGTTATAAATATATCTTACTTATACCGGACTTCGCATGAATTATGGAAATCGTTGAATCGATAAATTCGAGGGGACGGGAATCGGAACGACAATTGGGCGACGAAATAAAAGTGCGGCGAAATTTGCATACCGAAATTATCGACTACTCGGCAAAATGACTGCTTCGAGGCGGCTTAGACGTCTCCGTAATGTTATTCGGGGTAAAAAAAAAAAAAAAAAAAAAAACAATCGCTGTTTGAACGCGGCTTCGCGTAGTTAGGTAATGAACGGGTCGGCCGTTTTGGGTGCGAGGTGCACGTACCTACCATAAAAACGTTGCTAAACAAACGCTCGCTTAGCATTACTGAGAGCATTTGCCTCGTTCAGGCAAGACAGGAATTTCAAGTGCGGTTTACTTTTGTTTTTCTTGTTTTTCATTTGTTCTCTGTGCACAGTCTTTGGACTCTATTATTATACGAGCACACACTCACGCTCGCAAGTTCTCTCCGGCAAACGATCGCCCGTTATTATTGGCGTAATGATATTGCCTTTTCGAATAGGTGATGGACACACATATCGTACGCGCGTCCTTGAACAATGACTAATCCTCGGTCGACGCTTCGCGACTATGAATGCACATGTCTAGGCTTGGGCGTAAAAGACTTAGGCACGATAACCTAGATGAGGGAGAAAGAAAAAAAAAAAAACGAGAACAAATTGCTACAAGAACTAGAGAACTTATAAACTAGTTCTACATCGAGCTTGTTGCTTCCAGCCGGTGAGTCGAGTTGTAGCTGACATATACTTTGCGATTTGTGTAATCATCGGTAATACTGACTGTGACATGAGTGTCCACGGACTCGAGCCGTGATCGTACAAATTACGTCCGACCATCCGGTCACGCGTTGCGAAATGAAATTCTCAACGCCGAAAACGAATCCTATCAGTGATCACCGCACGTTTCTTTTCCCATTCGCTGGACTCGAGTCGGCTAGTGATTTATCACATGTTTGTTTTCCTCTCGATCGTTTATATTTCGCAAATTATTTGAGGAACGAAAACGGCACGGTAATTACGGGCAGAAATAACTGCCCCGTGGCTAGGCATCCCGAGAAGGTCAAGCTCCGGAGTAAATATGTGCGTATCCGCATGACATTGAGGGCTCCCGGGGCACTCGGTTCTTATCGATCGAATATTTCCATCGTCGATTGAGTCGATCGAGTCATTTCGACAAATTCACCTGTACTCGATCGATTACGAGAGAATTTTGCGTGGAGCAAGAAATCGTCGTACAAGATAGATATCAAGCCGCTGTGCACAGCGTTTTTTCTTCACTTTTTTTCTCCGCACCTTCTACAACGCGCAATAACCGTGACAATCGATACTCAAGCTCGAACCGCAGAATCGTGTGGAATGAGATATTGCATAAAAGTAATCTGGTTTCAAATGTGAACCCTGCACCTATGGTTCAGGGTCGGGGCTAGTTATGCGTGGGACGACACTCCTCCACGGGAAAACCACCCGGAGAGATTACTGAATCTCGTCTCCACCGAACCCCCAATTTTCGTACAGGTACGTGCAATATATGGATGGAAAAATGAACGTACACGATACGTTCGTGAATTATCCGATGCTGATACATGTGCCGGAAACTTGGAAAAACTTACATTGGTGTTCGTTCATGCTTCTACCATTACCTCTGGATATAGTATACGTGAAACGAATTCAAGAAAATCAATATACTCGCGGCCGATTTGAATACGGAGCATACCTGGGTAGGCATAGCCGATCACGTATAGCTCCTTCATAGAGAAATTGTCTAATTGTAAGCCAGTTTCTCCCTATGCAATTACAATTTCGAGTCCACGGTATCGTAGCGACGCTAAACGAGGAGAACGTTGGCGAGCGCCCGTTACTGAAGGAAGCGCAAAAAAATGTTGCCGAAAAATTTAACGCATCTTCGTCGTGTAATGAGCAGGTATCGCGAATCGCCGCTCGCTCTCTCTTCCTCACATTCTGCTGTTCACTCTTTACCCATTAACTTATTCTCGTATTCACTCGTTTATGTACTCTCGATTCTTATGCTATCCGATCGTTCATGTACGCCTTCTATCACAGTTTCTTTTTCTTGGGCTGGAGTCTCGATTTCGGTCCCATCATTTGTTACCTTCCTCATGCTTATCGCATGGCTCGTTCTTGTTGCCTACGTCGCTGTCGTCGTGTTCCTTCGATTTGAGTTTTCCTCTGTTCTACTTCGTTGGTTTCACTCGTACCGATTTCCTACGTTCAGGTATCACTGTGCTGCTGCACCGTGTTCGTAATATGCCCGACAGAGCTATTCCCCAACGCTGAGGAATATTTCTATCGATCTATCCATCTGTATATCCATTATACTTCCGATGAAGGGTTCGATTATTTCGAGGAGCGTTCGTTGCGTGGAAAAAATAGCCTGGACAAAAGTAATTGTAGGGCTCGGAGAGGGATGCCAGATGGCGAAGTGGGATCGAGCCTAGGCGGCGCCACTTTCGGGAAATTCGAACAACCGTGTAATTCTGCGATGGTATTGCGTAAGTGCGAGCGAATATGCGCAATACCTTCGCAACAAGAAATCATGCACGAAGGTGCGTCGAAATAGCGCACTGCAATTTTTGAACCGTCGTAACTTCTCGGTATTTGAAGATGGGAGCATGATTTTTGTTTTGTTCTATTGGTTTCGAAAGCGGCTAGAATTTTCATCTCGGTAAAAAATCAAATTCTATTTGAAAGGAAGGCCGCCGTTCAGATTCCTCGGGAGCGGCGCCACGCAGCCGCCATCTGACATCCATTTCGAAACCCTACAACTTTTTTACGAACTATTTTTCCATGCGACGAACCGTTTCCGAAATAACCGAACACGCTTCATTCGGAATGGGACGTCCTGTGTATAAGAGTGTGGTATACATATACTGGGAGTTCTCGTGGGCATTTTCAAAAACGAATGATTTAACTGTACCTTCCGTTCGTCGGTGGAAACCATCGTCGATGATACATAAAAGAATACAAAGAAGAAGAAGAAGAAGGAGAAGTAGGAAATAAGAATTGTCAGGAAAGGGAATGTTACGTCGTTTTGAAATCCTGCACCCGTTCATTAGCTGCGCTTGCGATTACAGTGTTTTAACCTGCTGCATAACTCAGGTTTTAAATTGCTGACCATAAAATGACTGACGCTAGATCTCGCCGTGCGTGTTTGAACAATTGGTGTAATTATTTTCGCGGTGCAACTGTGCAAGACACTTTAGCCTACTGCAGCAATTGAGGCAATTGTGAACCTGAACGTGTATTGCATGTATACGGGGTGTTCATTGGAATTTTGACCGAGCGCCGACCCTCGCACCTCCAGATTTGAAAATCAGTTTTTTTTTCCATGTAGTCTTCCTTTAAATGAATACTCACGAATTGTTTCGGAATTTTTTGACATCAGGTTTGGGTGTCCCAACTTCGAAATATCTGAACATTCGAGCGTATGCATTTTTCAAACAATTGAAGCTCCCCGCTAGTACAATTTTCCGGAAAGCGACCGACACGAGAATTGTTTCAACTCGAAGTCGCGAAGATGTTCCATTACAACAAATGGCCTCGACCGATGAGGCTGAAATTTTCACACAAAATTCTGCATCGTTGTACAAAACGTTTGAGACCGTAACGGAGGTGGGACAACCGCGGAATCCCTAGTTATGGTCAATTCAGTATGACATCGAAACTCGTAGTTTGATTTTATAGTGACCGTTTATTTTTACCGATCTTACCTCTTTTCTCAATCAATATCGCATACATCTTCGGTGTTAGGTGGAAAACTAATGCTGTGTCGATCTCAACAAAATTTCGAAACAAAGATCAACTCGAAAAATCGTCTTGAACATTTTCACGGTAGCTGCTGACGATCAATCTGGCGAGCGGAGAACGCAAAATCGAATTCTTCGTCAGCAATACAAAAATTGAAAAAACGTTTTGTATTCTGAGGTCGAATTTTGTGGAAAATTACAGCCTCATGGGATGGGGCGGTTATCTGTATTCTGGAATTTTCACAATTTTGCGTCGAAAAACACTCTTTGCGAATCCCATGAAATTCGGGCATTGTTTGCCGAAAAATACGTTTCAAGTCCCACAAACTTTGTACCGAGCTAGTTTTCGAGAGAAAAAGCTCACCGATGTCAAGGTATAATTTTGACAAATTTTGGAAATTCTTAACTTCCAGGCCTAGTGTCAACGAATTCCGAAATAATTCGTGAGCATTCATCCGAGTGAAGGTTACACGGAGAAAAATTAATCTTGGAATCGAGTGGAGTGCGAGTCGACGATTGCCGATTCGTCGCAATTCAGTGGCATAGCCCACGGACCGTATAAATGGAAACTGCAGCACCGATTTTGGACGAAGTCTGAAGTACCGAAAACGAACCGGATTGCGCAAACTCGTAATACGCGAGCAGTCGTTATCCTATTGCAATGAAACGAAATTCAGAGACCGTAGGGATGAGTTGGGTAGGAATATTACTGAAGATAATTGCGAGTTATGCACCTATCGCTGAAACATTTTCTCCGTTCCATAAATCCAGCTGGAGAACATTTGCTGCGCGACTAAAATTCAGATACAAGACTAAAACGGCCTGTACAAATTCCTGTCCCAGCAACGAAGTAATTTTTCATCGTTTTTGAAATTCTGAGGCAAGATACTGTGTGCAGCCGCGATGAATTAGGAATCCAATTTATCTGAATTGCTGGTGTTAATTCGTCCGACAATGAGTGACCGTTACGAAACATCAGTTGATCACCTACAATCTATTTTACAGAGAAAACGTCAATCTTCCACGTCTGTCGTTTGATCCAGCACTATCGACGCTGCTATACCTACTTCTTCTACTTCGTTGTAATTGAATGTTCGGAAAATGAGTTTCAACCTTTTCGCCCCATTTTCCCACCAATTTTCCATTCAATAGGCCCTCATAGCCGGGATATTACAAAATAATTGATTGCGTCGCGTAGAAAATTACCATTCAGAGGTGGATAAATGAGGAGATGATATTACAGTGTTTTCCAAAGTCGGGGCCATATCCGAAACGGTTGAATATTTCGCCTTGGAGGGTTTCGGAGGGATCTTCGTACGAGGCTACGGAATCCCCGATACGATTGAAAATCGGTTGAGTTGAGTAGCGCGCTGCAGCGCGGCATATAACGTCGCGTCGCCATCGTATTGGCGAAGCGAATGAACTTCGGCCGCGCTAGAACATGATGACGTAGGGTAAATAATCTACGGGCCTACTCATTATTCAGCGTGATGTTAACTTGAGATAATTGTATAATTCTACATCGATTTAAGAACTGGTTGTCGACAGGATGACGCGGAACTACTCCGTGTCATTAGCATACGGTCTACAAAACTATTACACGTGTAACTATCCCCATATTTTATCGAAGTTTGATGCACGCGTTGCGTGTTAGCAGCAGAGGAGTGTCTCAGTTGCTTACGTGTACCAACAATATGTATTCAGTTTAATTGAGTGCCACTCGGATAGTAATAATGCTATATCAAGAAGACACGCGCGTGGATCAAGACGAATCAATCTATCTATAGAAGCATACCTATAGATACTGCACGATGTCAGTCTCGCAGTGGATAGGATATATGAGGCATTCCATGCCGACTCGTCCTGCCGCTCCCCGCGCGATCTTTGATTCTGCTGTAGAATTGGGACAGTGTTTGGGACGGCGAAAAGCGAACTCCCGAATTATCTCCGATTTTCTAACGAAAAGACATCGAAATAATTTGCAGGAGCGGAAGAAAACAGTTTTCGGTCAATTTTTCAGCGACCCGAAATGCAATTTATTCGCAAAAATATTCTGAAATGAAGATTTCGTCGGCAATGGACACGATCGATTCCCGTGCAATTTTCGCCATAAATTACGTGTCGAATCGCTAAGGTTTTGAGACCCCGCGGAAAGTGGGAAGATTTTCGGTTCAGGCGCTACGATCGATTGAATGTCGAGGAAACTTGAATTGCGGTTGTAGTCAACTAAAATAAACTGAAAGTGAACGAAAATAATTTTCAGTTCAGTTTGCCGCTACCGTATTACACGTTTTCTCGACACTCGATCGACTGTATAGCATCCGAACCAGAAGTCTAGTCCCGATCTCCGCAAGATCTCAAAAAGTTCGTAACTCGACGAAGAATCAACGGCAGAAATTGCGGGGGAATCGATCGTGAAAAAACCTTCATTTCAGAATATTTTTGCGAATAAAATGCATTCCGGGTCGCCGAAAAATTCACCGAAAGATCTTCTCTTCCATCGCAAACTATTCCGAAGATTTTTCATCCGATCGATTTTTTGTTGTGGAGCTCGCAGATGTTGAGATACAGATTCAGTACGAAAATGAGTCAACTTCTGCACCGGCGGTAAAACGGAGCTGAAATAATTCGGCAGTTCACTCTTCGACAACCTGAACATCGCCCTAATCCTAGAGAAAAATCGGAAATGGTGAGGGCCGGCGGCAGGTCGAGTCGGCGTGGAATGCCCCGTATATAAAAGAACTTTTGCTAATTGGGAGTACATAGTTTCTTGTATAGAAAGGAAGAAAGATGAAGAATAAGATGGTATCGATGTAGTATAGCGATGCCGATCAGGAATTAGTCCGTCATAGTCGAGAGAAGAGTTGATGCTCCAGCACAAATGCTGTTTACAGATATAGATCGGGATTGCATTGAGACTCGCGTTTCAATCGCACTTATTCTCTAGTGCCTGCAGATTGTTCATTCGCTCGCATTTCAATAATCATGTTCTTTTACATAATATACCTAACTTCCGTGGAGTATGCGATTCGAGTGTCTCCCCGGGGATTTGCAATTGTCTTCGTACCTCAGACATTCTTTCGTATCCACTCTGTTCTATTTTACAAATGATAATAAAACTGCACGATTTAGCCGCAAAATGTGGTGCGAATGTTTACCACTTGAGTTTGGCCACGGAAAGTCTGCTTCGGATTTGCTGATATTATTCTAGCCGATGACCCTGCAGATTCCGACCCTGATATTCAATGACCATGATGTTTAATTGCTTTCATCCGATTTTCTCAAAGAACACGAAGCATTCGGGACGAGGAATGAGAATTAAAAATTAACATAAAGTTTACGTAACACTTGATTATTTATCACCAGCTACTTTATCACTTACTAGCAGCGTATCTGATCTTTGCCAATGACCCGTGAAACCGTTGAAATTTGCCTCCGCGAGTACAGACCTACGAACGATAATGTTAAACGTTTATCGGTAATCGCGTGCAATGGGAATGACAAAAACTGACATTGAAAATCTCGTGCGCACAACAGTTGTCCATTGATCGACGTTGCAGTTGGAATTTCGGATTGCAATGATTTTTTCAATTCCGTACTCTTTCGCATGCCTGATCTATATATCCTTTAGATTCCCGCGGCAGAGCCATGTCGCCGAAGAAATGTGTTCGAAAACATGCAATGCCGCACCGCGAGACCTAATCGTCGAGTTTATCGACCCCGTCGATTGATAGACGGATGTGGACAGGAACGAACGATGTACTGATAAAATTGCGCTCATCGTCACAAGACGAAGCGAATGATCAATATCGTGTCTCCGAAATATCAGCGTCTGTAACTTCTATAACAGCAAATAATTTCAACTCACTTGCGTATTGTATATCAGTATCTCTGGAGACAGACGAATAACACTTGTTGATTATCGGTGTTTATCAGACTCCGCCGCTGAGATGGACGAACATCGATTGTGAACACAACTGTCACTTGGGATACTTGCGTATCTTGACGAAGTCAAAACGCGTTGGGAATCCGCAGGCCTGGAGAAGCTTGCACTTGGAGCAAAGAACGTGCACTGAGGTTCGCGGTCGGCCCAGAGCCCCGGTCTAGCCATCTTCTATACAACTTATAAGGTCCACATGGAACCGTATGTGCGTGCACATTGGGCGTTCGTTACAATCGGCTCCGTTTAGACCTGTCCGATCGAAACGGCAATTAATTTTTTGTCTCGATGCGAGCCCGGTGTCCGGGAAGCGGACTCGGATGAGAAAAGGCCGTTCACGATGGTATATCATTTGGGATAACAAAAAATGTGAGAAAAAAATTCCATAGGTTAATCCAATCATTTTTACAACTTTGATTGAGAAGTTTCCAGACTGTTGATCCTGATCTCAGATATTACGGGTGCTGCGCGCGTCAGTCGCGTTCGTTGAATCGTTGTTATCCGCACTGGAACGACGATCGGATTCGAAGATCGTTACGTGTCGCATAGAAATTATCAGATTGTGCATTTCAGTATATAGTCACAATGGCGCAATGAACAGAAATATTGTCGAAAGTATTATTATCATAGCATTGTGTTCTCTGCGGGTATATTTTTGCGAATCGGTCGATTACTTTTCAAGGGCAATTCTAAACGATCGTAAAATTTCAAATATTGTGTGAAAATGCACGATAACGTGGCTGGCATTTTTTTTTTCATACTCATTCTCCAAATTCGGAATTTTGAAATTCGATTGAAGTGTGTATACCACATGAAGGCGAAATTTGCGCTTCATTCACTCATGGGACTCGATCGAAACTTGGACACCAATGAGCGCGAGAAGGACACCGAGACGATGAGAATGACCACAAACAGTGCTGAACGCAACTGAGGAGCGCAACTGAGGTGGCGTAAGCAATATTGGAGAAATAGCACAATACACTATGAATTCAATTCGCATAAATTTCTAACATCGCGATTCTCGTTATATTTTTCACTGCAGCACACTTTCAAGCGCGGTGAACTGCCTCCGATCGGCGACCACACTCGCGGATTATTTCGACGGCTGAGTAAAACGTCGGCGTATCGCAGAACTTGACTCGACAACATGGCATTCCAAAATTTGGTTAAAAAACATCGTATTTAGAGATGAGATCTTGTTAATTTTTTCTCAGTCTGCACCGACGATGATTTGGCAAAGAGATATATGGAATCACGGAACACAATTCGTGAGTTAGGCAGCACTCTTCTTTTTCTTCAAAATCATGTACTCGCCAGTACAACGCCGAGAAGATCGTGGGATCGAGATTTTAGCTTGAAATTGCACGATGTTGTCGAAGCAAATCTTGAAATATGATGTTATTGGATCGAATTTTGAGATGCGATCATGTCCACGCGGATTCTGCGATGCGGACCGAATTCGGAGACGCGATGTTGTTGAATCGAATCCTGAACCGGGATATACCGGGTGTTCGTTTGGAAAGTTCCCACCGAAATATTTCGGAAACTTGAGGAGATGCTGAGATGCGATTTGCGGGGGGTTCCAAAGTGTTGGGGCGGAAGAAATTCTCAGCCCTCGAGAATCTCCGGCGATTTATTTCCTCCCTCTCGGCCAAACTATTTTTCGCTGTAAGAAAATTGTGAGTTATTCGTTCAAAAGTATAGTTCCGTGATGTAAAAAATCGGAAACTCATACTCGATCGACCGAAGATGTTTCAATGGTGAAGAACGTTGAAGTGAGTCTCGTTTGTCTTTCAAATCAAATATTTGTCCGGAATGACGATTCTTATTCATCACCGCTGTTCAATGCCTGTGTGCCGCAGCGTGTGCCTAGGATCGCCCCCACACCGTTTCCTCCGGAACCGTTCAAAGGACACTCTATTTTACAAGTATTTCATAAATCAAGATTTTTGAACTCTCGTTTATTTTCTCTAAAAGCAAAACCATTGAATTTCACGTGTTCAATTGAACCTCCATGTAACGAAGTATAATTTTAATTCTATCATCCATCAGATTGCATTCGATGCATTCGAATGTCCGATACAGGCTCGCGGTGCAACTATTTCATCTCCAACGCGCAGCTGTGGTGGCCACACGCTGCCTCTCGACACGAATTTTATTGTTCGAAGTTATCCACCTTACCGACCGAGTAGTCGCCCCAACTGCGATGGTAGGCGATCGGTATCTCTCGATGATATTATGACATGGATGTGACATGGAATTTCACTGCGTCGGTACGTTACCGAGAGCGATAACTTCGCGAGATCAGAAACGAAATTCACCATGACGATCTAAGGTGAAGACAATAGCGATCGTATTCAGCGATGATAAAACTGAACGAGTATGACACATCGATCACAGCTGCGTTACAGTGATATCACAGATAATATGTGAAGTGTGATATACGCGAATGAGGGAGTCCATGTTCTCAAAAATGTCGTCACATAGATGAACGTCGGCAACGTATCTGTTACAAATCACGTTATCGTCAGATATACTCTGCATCCCCGTCACAATTACGGAACATAGATAGAACCATCCAGGAAACGCAGTTCCACAATAGCAATGGACGAATTATGTTACAATATGAACTGTAAATTGCGACTTCACGTCATATCACAATCATTTACTGTAACTTTATGGAATAATAATTTACACGATGTGTGAGTTTTCACTTTTTATTCTTGCAAAAACTCTATGCGCCGTTTTTGCCTGTGCGAACAATTTTGCGCAGTCGCATGAATAATAATTCCACTCTGATTTCCGGTCATGCCAAACTGAATCTAGATGTGGTGCCATGTGGTATCACCGCTTGTGATAATGTCGACCACATAACTGGCATACCTATCACATGGTGATCACGTTTTGCTCGTGAGAAGGCTGCGTAGCCATGCGGCGGCGTTCCGAAGTACATATGCAAGCAAGTGTTCCGCAAGAATTATGAGAATGTGATATGTAACTGCAGCGTATGCAACGTAACGTACCAAATATGTAATTTTACAACGACCTTTCAACATCGGAACTGAACGGCGCAACACTTATGGATATAGCTGTTACATCGCTTATATATGTATCACTGATACATGAATGTTACGGCTCCGTTACATCGTTCTCGTATTTATTACATATTTGAGATATCAACTATGGTATGGAATGGCAATGTCACCGTATTACGGAAAAGTTTAGTAAATGATCCTAGCCGTGTTTCCTGTGGAAACAACGATAACGAGATATTTTCGGATCTGAAAATGGTGTTCCATGCATTATGTTTGCGATTTGTGTACCCAAAAAATCTAACTCTTTCTCCTATACGGCTGAAGTATATTCCTCTTCTTTTTTTTTTCTAATCGAACCCGTGTTTTCTCTCGATCAATTAGATTCTTCGGTATGATCAATAAAAAAAAACGTCTATGGTACACCTGCGTGTATTCATATACTGTGTGCATATATAGTATGTAACCGGTATCTCTCTATGGAAGGGTAGAATGAAATGTCTTACAATTAGATTCTACTTTCTCTCAGTGAATGGTATGGAATGGTAATGGGTAGAATAAGAAAACAAATATGTATACGCGGTGACAGTGTCCGCGAGTTAGAAGAGTACCCGGCGTTGCGCCTGGTTTTTTTATGTCTCACTCTCTACACTCTGAGATTGCGGTACAAAATTGTGGGGGAAAAAAAAAATGTCACTAGCCCAGAATTGTAGCTTGGGCCGAATTCGCATTAATGAAACATCGTATCATCGTACGATCGGATCGGATCGGATATACATATTATTCTGTTCTACAAAGAGATATGAGAAATTTAAAAAACACTCCGCGAGAGAAAGAGAATGCCTTGTATTTGTTTTTCAGTGCGCGGGCTTTTCCCTCGTTTCACGTCAGCATTAAAGTGTAAAATACGAGTGTTCGAATGTGAATATGACATACGAAGCATTATAATAGTGGCAATAAAATGACCAAATTATACATTTTATTGAGCACGTTACTCGCTCAGGTATCTCAGGCCACAATTACTGCAGGATATACTCCTATAGGTATACTGTAACTTATAATATCTCTGCGCGCGATAGTTGCAGTGTTGCCTCGTGTATATCTTATTGTTACAGATAGTTCATCGGTTGATTGGCCAAGTAATTCCACACTTACGTAGGTATAGGGAGTATTCGAAAAAATTTTGAACCGTCGCGAACCCTGACCACCGTCAATTTTGGAATAGATTTAGTATTCCGAAGCCGTAGACTTAGCGTAGACTCGTGATTCGTTTCGGAATTTTTTCATCATTATTTTCGGAGTTACGAGTTTTTTGAAAATTGATAGTCGCAACGACCGCGGTTAGTTTTTCAACCAATTGTCATTCGCAACCGAGATGTCGTATGGAAAAGTCACCCATAAAAAATTTGCGGGCTTCCGCACGGACTTTGGGGTTCTTACACCGAAAAAATAATGAAAAAGTAAAATAAAACCATAAAACTACGAATTCCCGCGAGATTAAAATAGCTGTGGCTCCGGAACGCACTCCAGTCCCAAGTTCCTTTTGGTCCTGGAAGTCGCGTCTTTCGGTGTCAAATTTTGTGTGCGAATCGGAAAAGAATCGGCCACGGCGACGTTTTGCAATTCAAATTCGAATCTCTAAAAAGAAAAATTTCGGTACTTGGGGGTTCCGGAAAATTTGGAGAATATTCTGACTCCTAGGTCCGTGCAAAAGCCCGCAAATTGTATACGAATGACTCGGTTACGAACGACAATTGCTCGAAGAACTAGCCGTTGTTGGGAGTAGCAATGATTGAAAAAATCGTAACTCCAAATATAATCATCGAAAGGTTCTGCAATCAATCACGAGCCTTCCCTAAGTCCAGGGCTACAACATAAAAAATCGATTAAAAAATCGACGAGGGTCAGGGCTCGCGACCGGTCAACATTTTTTGGAATACCCCGTGTACATCCACGTACACGCTACGATTAGACCAGAATATCGAGTTCTCTTCCGTCAGCGATTTCCTGCAGCATTTTATAACAACGTTACGTGCAAAGATAGGCGGCTGTGGTACATTATACGACGGAGGCTGCGCAAATAGGCATTAAGTGGCACAGTTTCTCAGGCTTTGTAAAGCGTATAAGATTGCGTGTAAGTGCGCCAACAGTCTAACAACTTTGAACTCCTATAACCGGGCCCTGCCCAAAGGAATATTAACTTGGCGGTAGTAGGTTGGGGCGGTAGACGACTTCTGGAGGCATTAGGTCGATCATTTATAAAGAACTCCACGAGTCACTCGATTCTCAAAGTATCGTTTCAACAAACGACAAGGTTCGCTCGTTCGTTCGATAAACTCCGGCTCCCGGGCACGCTGGAACCATGTTCGAAGTTAGTGAGAAAAACGATTTTTTCATTAGCATACAATTTCCGAGATGAGAATAACGGGTTTTTCTCACAGTTTCGTATGAATTCAGAGTGTACAGTCGGAGAGCAGACGATCACAACTGATTCCTGATCACCGTATTATCGTTTCAGATAGTTTTTTTGACTCTGGTAACCGGGGCATTGGCAGATCATTCGTCAATCTCTCAAGGTCACATTAAGTACAGTGACGTCAGTGGTTCGTAGTGGATTATCGGTTCCGCATTAGCATATTGACAATCCTGGATGCTTCTCTTCGCCCTTTTCTTCGCGAACTTTCACCCGAATTTGCTGTTTCAGGAGCACAAGTCCATTGGAAATCATACGCGCCATACTCTCAGTCCGAGTCTGTATCGCAAAATCATCGAAGGAGAGATAGCGCTGAATTGATGCCCGAGGAATCCGCGACCGTTGAATCTGCGATTGAAAATCCCGGGAACGTTGTGACCGATAATTCGTCGCCGAGATACAGGCCGCTCTCCCAAGCTCCGAGCCATCTCAAACAGCTTCTCACTCGGTCGTACGAAGCCCAAACGCCTTACGTCAATCCTGATGCCTTCTTGCACCGAATACCAGAAGAGCTCTCATTCGGTGAAGTGATTCCTCGTAAATCTGTGACTACGGAGGATCGGTCCAGGATTCAATCGGCCATCGCGAGGGCTCAGGATTACAGGGAAGGGCGACAGATGAGCACCGAGACTCCCCAACGAACGGGAGGAGGGAATAGACTCGAAATGAGTCGGACCAAAGTTCCGTTTGTCTCGGGACAGCAGTCGTTGAGCTCCGACAAAAGTGTTCCCCTTGAGATTCAACGATTATTGCATTACCAGGCGATAATTCCGTACAACGTAATCGCAAATCGTATTCTCTACAGTCCGGTAAAACCATTCGTACCTGAACCTCTACTCGAAGATGAAATTGGGCCCTACAAATATCGCAGCAGAGTCTACTATGCGGTTAAAAATGGCATGAAAGGCGAAGTCAACGGTCAGGAAGATCCTGTCTCCAAGGATCGGAGTACCGAATGAACGCATTCAGTTCCTCCGGAGATTAAGGTGATATTAAAGACATATTCACCAGAAATAAAGACCGATTGTTAATCATTCTCAGAAGCATTGTTATCACTTGGGAAACGCGATTCGTCGCCACTCCTACACCATGCAACCGATCAAAACGAAACTTCAAAGATTAGATGCAGAATTTTGGCAGAAAAAGTGGCTAAGTATTTCATTTTGCTGAAATTCCAAGAGAATTCAAAGTTTTTCGGTAATTTCTGAAAGTTGGGTTGGGTTGGGTTAGGTTAGGTTAGGTGAGGTTCAAAGTCGATACTCAAAAACGGACGTTTGGCGACTTCCAGACGTCCATGAGTCGTCTCAGGGCCTGATACAAGTCACAGAGGATTTTGTGCTACCTGAGATATACTCACCGAGTCCACCAGAGAAAGATCGATCGGGAAAAAGCCACCCGCTGTAAAACGAAGCTTGTTTTGATACAGCTCGTTCGTTTATGGGTTGGATTGGAAAAATTGTAATTTTCGATAGAAGATTCAATATTTCGTAGAAATGAATAAATACTCAGCCACTTCTTGCCGAAGTACTGCATCCACTCCCCAAAGTTTCATCCCGATCGGTTGTTTGGTGTAGGTTCAGCAACGAATTCCATTTCCGAAGTGATAACAATGTTTTTGAGAATGAGTAACAATTTGGGTCCAAATATGTCTTTAATAGCACCTTAAATCCGTTCAACGATTGAACTGCGGTACCTGGGATTATCGATTCAATGAGCGGTTGTGGTTCTGGATGCATGCATACTTATGTGAGAAAATGTCTTATCCATGTATCTATAAAGTAACGATTTCAATGACAAATAAATTCCGGTCTCCGTATCATGTGTAAACTAGTTTCTGAATTTCGTATGCGTTTCCAATCCGTTCGTAACGCCGGCTCGTCGAACGACGAGAACTATTCTATAGTGTCGTAACATCGCCATCTAATTGTAACCGCGATGTCTATCGGACGGCTGCCTACATACAGGTACGCGCATGAGAAACTTTTTAGATTTCACCGGTTCATCGACTCGCCCATTTCTCTGGATCAGGAAAGCCGTTTGATATCCACGTAACTCGCAGTTTCCCGATCTTCGAGTTTCACGTCGGCGACGTCCTTATATCTACAATCAGTATAATTCAACGCTGCAGGAGCATGCGGTGTGATGTATGTCCCACACATACCTGCAGAGTACTAGATATTCAGAAAGCCGAAGCCAACTCATAACACTTAGAGTAGTTAGACTGGTTTGCGAATCTTTTACCAAGTTCTACAATACGCCAAAACGCATTCCACATACGATGTATCCACATACTTCACAGGGCGATTCAGGTTGAGAGGGACACATCCTGTGGATACGGATTTTCGGAGGAATTCTGAAACGAAAAGTTAAGGAAAGCCGAAAATTTTTGTGACCTCGGATTTTCAAGCTACGGAGGATCTAGGCTCACCTATCGCAGAGCTTGCGGCAGGTTCGGATGCGCGATTGAACGAACACGGTCTTTGCGCACTGGCATATCGGCGTAGCTTGAATATTGTGTAACTCGGAAACTAACGGTCTCAGGAATTTTTGCCAAAGGACTTTTCGTTTCAGAATTGCGCGGAGAATCTATCCGCAAAACGTGTCACGCTGACCGCGAATGAACCCGTACGGTATGCAGATTATGATAATTGTGCGCTCGCCCGGAATGATAACTGGGACGATGGAATGATTAATTTTTCAAATTCAGGATTCACCAGAATCGCAATCGAGTGACAATGACAACGGAGCGACGTCTCGCAAGTTGAGTAGAAGATGATCCTGGATGACTTCCCGTTAAAATTCGTTCGGGAAAATTTCCATGACCTCCTACGAATTCTGTGATCCTCGGACTTACATCTACGATCGTGATACGCCCTGCCCAATGAGCTCCAGGCTCACTGATTCCAACGAATAGTTCCGAAGGTTGAAAGGAGCCCACGAGACGGAGCTTTCGTCCATATTTTACATGGATTTTCATCTTCATTCGAGGCTTCATCGTGTCAGGATGACTCCGCGCGATCGTAGAAACGATCTGTGGGAACGAATAACGTGTCGAGGTCTGCAGTTGGTCAGGCACAACGCGAGGATCTCTGCTGGAAGTCGAAAGGCCCCTACGTGGAGCAAGGCGAACGCTCGTAGTCGCGAAGCCAAGCTGAATATAAAAGTTCAAAACTACTGGGCCATTGAACGGAACGTGGAGGTGGTTAGCGCGGTTAACCTCGGCTATAAAGTACCTCGGGGTATCGCGCGGCCTTCTCAGATCAGCTACACCCTCGACTCCGTCGACGCGGACCCGTCACCATGGTTAGATTTCAAGTAAGTAACGCTATGCTGATTATATAACGACAGAAGTTTTATCGAACAGTAGAGCGGTTGAGTAGTGCGTCGAAAAATAGGAAACTAGTAATTCTAGCTGTGAGACCTGCCGAGCAGCTCTATTTTCTGTTGTAAAAAGTCCTCGAATACTTACCTCGGAGTCAGGAGCGCGCCAGACCCTCGGTCAGTTTCTCGGGGTCTGTGAATAATTTTCATCTGGAATCTCGTTCTCAGATATTTGGAAACCAGCTAAGGGATCGGGAATCCCATCGGTAATCGGAGTAGATATACCAATCCGTAGCGAGGATACGATTCCTTTTCTATTTGCGAGGGTCTGAATAGGTGGGAAGTGAAGTAAATTCAGGGAGGATATCCGGTTAATGTGATGGCTTATCAATTTTCTCAAGAGACGTGTTATCGGAGGCGTGGGTATCGGTCAATCGTGAAAAATTTGCCCGTGCGCGCGAGCGCGTGCCGTTGGGTGAGTCTGGTTGATAAGAGGAGCCCGATCGGCGGTACAGGTTCTCGCGTAAACGGTATAGAATTTTCGATTCGGATAGCGACTAGGAAAGGCGAGTTGCTGGGAAGTGAACGGGTGCATACAGGTAGCTATTTCACTTTCTATCGGAGCGCAGTATTTCCACTCACTACGTTCCGCTGCACAAGTGTCGTAGGTATGTATGCACCTACCCGAGGTCTCGGGATCTGGAACCTGAACGTGTACACAAATATACGCTCATCTGTAGCGAACTTTGCCTTTCGCCCGCGTGCGTGTTGGTACGGTACACGCAAGCATCCACCTGAAGTATCGTTTCACTTATAGAAAAGTATACCTACACGCCTCCATCCCGCCGCAATATTTGTATAACATTACTCCGGAGGCATTCCGGATTCGATGGATTCGAATTGCAAATGATCGAGAAAAAAAAACGTTCGTTTCCCATTCTCAGATACTCATTCTAATCGCTCTTCCGATATGCTTCGCACAATTCTCCATACAAGGTCCGAGTGACGGTAATCGGGCCGCCCAAAGTCTGACTTACAGCGACGAGAAGGGTATCGAATACAGCGATCAACGAGGTAATCATGATTGCACAATCGTCACTCGAGGAATCACACGCCTCGTGAAGCCTTCGCCGATCTCACGTCGTGATCTCTTCCTTTTCTGTCCCATCTCCTTCTCTCCAGATTCTCTGGGGACAGGCGACTTTTCCATCCAGGGCGCCTCAGACGGGAACAGTGATTTCCAAATACAAGGTGCGTCGGACGGAAACTCTGACTTTCACATTCAGGGTGCAACGGATGGGAACAGCAATTTTCAGATTCAAGGAGCTACGGACGGAAATGCAGAATTCACAATCCAGGGGCCGACAGACGGCAACGCCAACTTCCAAACCCAAGGTGCATCCAATGGGAATTATCAATCTCCCATTCAGGGTCCCTATGAGGCCGACCAAGGAGGCCAAAGATCACTGCAGTACAACGACCCGAACGGTATGAATTAGTCGGAGTAAATCAACCTCGGAGCATCCTCTCGATTCAAAGAAAGGATAATCTTCGTTGCAACCGATGATCATCGACAGGGCCGAGTGCTCGGAGTAATTTTTCCGTTCTCAAGTGGAAATATCGATGATTGTTTCCAGGCTTCAAACTCAATTGGAGGTCCTATGCTCACGGCCAATTGTCCCCGCAGCCTCAATCTCAACCTGCGTACACCCCGGGCCAGGCGGAAGCTCAGTACGAGCCAGAACCAGCACCTCGACCCGTACCTCGCCCGGCACCGCGACAGCCAGCGGCGCCTCAGCCTACTCACCAGAGCGAATCACGAGCTCGAGCTCAAGAACCGATCAGTTACAGACCCTTCGATAACGCGCCAGCCCAGATCAAGCAGCTGCTTCAATATCAATTGCAAATTCCTTATCTGAACGCCATTCCGGAACATTTGAGGTATTTTGACTCATCGTCGACGTTACCGCCGATCGAAGGGGATCCACGAATGTGCCTCGAATTCCTTCGATCGTATTTCTTTTCTCCTCTCACTTCCGTATGTCTTCTTATTATTTGTTTATTTATATTTATTTTTTGTCCAATTTGATTTTCTCGACGTCAGGTACGACAGTTTGGCCACTGCTCAGCCTCCCCCTCAATCTCAGCCTGACACACCACCTCAGAGAGATTCGCCCCCTCCTCCTCCTCCTCCTCCTCCTCAGTACCGTCAAAAACCGCACGGTCATCAAAGACCGAGGCGCCAGGCACAGGCTCATCGACAGCAGCCGCAACAACAGCCGCAGCAGCAGCAGCAGCAGCAATATAGAAGAATTGCTCAGCCCGTCCCTGATGAGAACACTCCTCGATATTCGGCGAATGTTCCTTCGCAGATAAAACAGTTACTCCAATATCAGTCGCAGATTCCGTACCTAAACGCCATACCGGAACAGTTCAGGTAAAGGTCGGGAGTGGCTGTTCGTTATTTCTGTTCTGGTCTCTTGAATCCTGAAATTCTGATTTACCGGACTGGAGAAATTTATTTCTGGATTCGCAGATACAATCTAGAAAGCGCTCCGGCTCCGGTTCAACCCTATCGGTCGTCAGACACCCCGCAAAATTTACCTAGAGGTGGTCATCAGCGAACTAAACGTCAGGCTGATCGACGGCAGCGTGAAAATCAGCGAGTTCAACAGCCTCGATACACAAGAATCCCTCAACCGTCACCTGAGACACAAGCGCAATACTCCGGCAATGTTCCTCCGCGGATAAAGGAAATTTTGCAATTTCAATCGCAGATTCCGTACCTCAATGCTATTCCAGAACAGTTCAGGTGAGCGGAATGTATTTCTATTCTCGCATCGTTTTTCTGTCCCCCATATCCTCCCGCGGGAGAGTCCTAACGATCCTCAAATTTCTCGGTTCGCCAGATATAATCTAGACAATGTACCGGCACCCGTGTCACGAAATGCTCAAGGTGGTGGCCATCGGCGAGGAAGACGGCAGGCTCAACAGCAACGACCGCAGCATCATCAGTCTCTGGAGCAACAGTACAGAAGAGTCTCTCAGCCAGCTCCCGGAGCCCGACCTCAATACTCGACCAATGTTCCTCCGCAGATAAAACAGCTGCTCCAATTTCAGTCGCAAATTCCTTACGTTAATGCCATCCCGGAACAATTCAGGTGAAATCATTTTCCACTCTGGAAAATTTCTTCGTTGAGGTAACTCGCCGAGCCCAAGTGATTACAGTGAAATGATATTCGTTTAGGTACGATTTGGAGAGCGCGCAGCACGCGCCTCAACGTCCTGGTCAAAGCGGACACCGCCGAGGGAAACGTCAAGCCCGTGGACGAGTCCAGCAGCGATACGAAAGAATTTCTCAACCGGCCCCCGAACCCCAGCCGCAGTATTCTACCAATTTACCAAGCGCTATTCAACAAATTCTACAGCTCCAGGCACAAGCTCCTTACGATATAATTGCCAATCGAATAACTTACCGGCTCGACGAGCCCTACGTTCCTCAACCCGTTTCCGCACCGGTATCAAACTATCCCGCAGCCTCTGGTTATCAGGGTCAGGGTCAAGGTCAGGGTCAGGGTCATGCGGACGTCAGACCAGTCACTGAACGCCAATGAGTATTCGAACAATGATTGACTTGCAATTTTTTTACTCTGCGAAAATTTTTCTCATCTTTCCATTTTTTTCCCCTCCACGTAGAATTTTCGCAATCGCATCACGCGCGTTGCTTCGAAAGAACTTCCCGGGAGTTCTATGCTCGCTCGCGATATTTTCAAGTTCGTGATGAAAGTTTTACAGAATTTTCCGACTCATTGTTCGGCTGTCCTGTTCCCAATCGAATTGTTTTCCACGTTCACACACCGCACTGTTGGACGTCGTTTAGCTGAATGTTCAATTTTTCGCAATTTCGTGTTCATTGGACATCATCTGTCTGTGTTATTGAGTTCATGAAAAGCGTTCGTAATGGAATTATCTTTCCCGCAGTGTTCTCGGTCGCGGTTATCGATCAATCGAGTCTCCGTGTGACCGCACTTTTTACTATCTTTATTTCCTTCATCTTAGCCTAATATATACGTAAAATTGAAGCTGTGAGCTAGTTTTACTCACCGTACCGTTAGTTTTTAAGCTCAGTTTGCAGTGTGCGGCTGAACTCGACTTTAGTTACTATTTTAGCTGTATTCTATACTTGTATACAATATTTCATACGTTTTGAAATAAAATTATTTTTATCACCGAATTCATTGCTGCGACCGATGGTAGCCCGTCACAAATCGATGATCAATCGATCGCCTGAACATATATTCTTGCCATATTGTAACCCTGCAGAAATATTGCCGAAATCTTGCTTCAGCTATCTTCACTACCGACGCGGGCAGGTAGAGGCAACTTCGCTCATTATTTTATCGTCATTCGCATAGTAATTTGTTCATTGAACATAGTATGCATCCGGTGAAAAATTTCACGATGTTATGGTAGTCCGAGATTGGAGAAGGAATGTCGAAATATTGGAAAGTTGATGGAAGAGAAAAAGGAAACGAGAACGAACCGGGGAATATTGTTACCGAATCTGCAACATTCGTCCGGATGTCCGGACCTCCACGTTATAAAATGATTCGTTCGAATCAAGATTCGTGATTTTATGTCATTCCGACGATATGAAAATCGAATGAATCCAGCTTTCGATCGCCCATATATTTCTCACGCACGGAAACTGCACCTCTTACCTCGCCTCTACTCTTATGCCTGGTTACGTGCGACTCGAATACACCGCGAGACCGCGTGTACAAGAGCGTCAGAGGCGCGAGCTCTCGATTAGAATGGAAAAAGTTTTTCAATCGAATCACCGGTGGCGGTCGAAATTTCTGAAGACCGAGTGATAGACGGGCCGAGATTCCGCAAGTCCAATTACCGAGGGTGCAAAATGTTGAGAGGCCGTGACAACGAAAGGCTATCAAGTTGGAACGACAAATTCGAAACACAAAAACATGGAGTTAAATATGTAAGGAAAATTATTGCCCAGAGTGGGCGAGACTACGAGCGCCGGAATGTGGAACGCCTGAAAAGTCCTGTATCAACGATTCAGAATCGTCCTGGTCCGAATTCGTAAGCTGTATATAAAAATATAATAGCATTTCGATGAAACAGTCATTCAATTTAGTGATACACGAAAAATGAGAATTTCGCTTTCTTGAACTTTCGCCACTTTAGAATTCGTACCTGTATCATCGAAGTTCGGAATGTCGGCTCCTCTACTTTTTGGTCTTTCAGAATTTCGAGCCCCGCCCGAATAATCATATATTCGTACGACTCCGTGGCGCTTGGAAAATTGACGGGAGTGTTGAGCGAACGTGAAAAACAAGTATCCAGAGAGGTTGAAAACGGTTCGGCTATTTTCCTGAGCTCACGAAAAACTAGCCGCAGAATGATACACGTATCTCCCGTATCGTCAACGGCGGTACTTTCCCCGCCTCAGCGTGATACGTATAATGGAAATGCGGAAGTATATTGACGGAGCTAATTTTTTTCTACCCAATCAAAAATCTATCATTCGCCTTCGTCAGGCCACAAGACGTGGCGCCGGATTATAACTTGTTCCGTTACCGGAAGTACGACTACGACTCAACTCCTTCCCACTGCGACTGCAACTGCAACTGCACCTTCTCAGCTTTTATTTTCCCTCTTTGCAGGTATGACTGCGTCCGTGTATCCAGGAGCTGCAGCTACGCGATGGTGACCGCGGGCAAAGTATAAGTATATTCGGCGCTAACCGACCGTGACGCCTTACCTCCGAGCAGGAGGTGGCCAGTCAACCTGGCCGAGACTCGCCCATATAGAAATGCTGAGCACCTAGACTCGAGGGCCCAGTTTATTTGTCGATCTCGAGTTCACCGCATATACGAGCAGAATCCCGCTTGGTCCGTTCCGGCAAGATGAAGTACCCTGTGAGTATTGTTCGAGTAATCGATAACACTCTTGGATGCGTGTAGGTGAATTGGGAAAATCGTGTATTTTATAGAAACTTCTATACCACTCTGCTATTGAAAATCAAATTTGCCGCTCGTGTAATTTCATTTCCGGATATGTTGCCAGGGCTTGCATTCTTGGAGGGGAAAACGAAATATTACAGAATTTTGAAAATCAGTACACTTCTCGGTAGGGTCTTCCCTCAAGCGTCGATGTATGATTTTGTGCTCCAGAAAATCAGATCGAATATAGCCTCCGCTTTAATTTCAATCGTTGGGGGCAAGATTACGGATAGTCGACCGAAATCGGCGGGAATACCGATCTCGAATAGTATTCTCTGCAATCCGTCGAATCTCGTTTAAATTTTATTCAACGGTTTCGACTCGCTCGCTAATTTTGATTGACGATTATTCGACAATCAATGCTCGGGGGAGAGCCAACCGATTCCATAACCGCGATAAATTGTCAAGACAGAACGATAACGAACGGTGGCTCGAGGTATGATTAATTTGACCTTTTATGCCGCAATCGAAAAGTCCTACACACCCGACACTCGCTGCCTATAATTTCAAGCCGGCTGCAGTAGCTTACCGAACCGTGTTACTTTCTAATGTGGCCACTTCGCAGCGGTCGTTTTGCACGGAGCGTATATATGGTGTTCGATTACGGAAGTTGAGAATGAACGACAAGAAATTCTTCTCCTTCTCCTTCTCCTTATTTCGAGAAAAGTACCAGCCTGCGAATTTTAACTCACGAACGATCGCCAACCGAACTAGAGTAAACTAATTCGCTACTTTATTCCCAGATTATTTTCGTCGCTGTGGCTCTTTTGGGGAGTTTCGTCGTTTCGGAAACTCTCCGCAGCGATTTGGCCGTTCCATATTCATCGGAGGATAACGCGAACGCGGGTGAGTCGCATATAACCCCGGAAATTTTTCTGTGCGTACTTATATTCACCCAGGTCTGCGAAGATTGACTGTCGACATCCATTCGGTTTCATGTTTCAGAAAGTATTCGGAATCGTAGAGCCGCAGCTCCGCCAGCCGGAGCTCAACCGGCGGTGGAACACATAAACTATAGACCGTATTCTCAAGTGCCGAGCAACATAAAGCAATTGCTGCAATTCCAACAAGCTAGAGAACCGATAACTCACATCGCAGCTCAGGCTCCACCCCAATTGGCCAAAGCCGCGACACCAGCGAGATCCCAATACAATCCTCAAGTGCAGTATGGAGCTCAATCCCAGGCTCAACCGCAATCGCATCCTCAGTATCGAGCCGAACCTCAGGCGAATTATCAACCGCAACAATCTCCGATCTATCAGCAAAACCGGCCTCAACCAGCTTATAATCAACAGCAACAGCAGCATCAGCAGCAAGTTTTCCGTCCGGAACAACGACGTCTGTACTAAGATAAAAAAAAGGTGAACTGTTTCGAATCGTAACGTATATGGTGAATTTTGGTTGGCGGTCAAGCATTGCAATAATTTCTCTCTTCTCGTTTGTTGAGAATGAACCTGTTTGTGATTTTTCCGTTCAAATATAGACGTGAGAGGGAGAATTTCGGCTTCGTATGTATATTGCCTCTTGGAAAATCATGTGCGTTTCCACGTGTGAGAAATAATAAGAGAAATTGTTCAAGTATCCACAGCGAATAGAGTTATGGATATAATTGTATTCATGCGTCGAACAACCGCACCTACGGTGCAGGGTACAATGTGTATATCCGCCTTTTTCAAGTTCTCTTCAGCCCTGCTTCAATAAATCTGTGTCATCGCGATTGCCTGACGAAAGTGGCAGGGAAGAGCGGCGAGGGAAAGGGGAGGAAAAGAGAGAGGGGCCCGCGCGTCGGGTGCGAGGGAATACTCCGGGGAGACAAATGTTTGTCAAACTTTGTGAGTTGCGCGATACCATCGTGAAGCGAAAACGAGGGGTATGCGACGGGGTACATGCGACTCTCCCGCTAATGGAGAGATCAGAATTAATAGATATCCCTTGCACCCTCCTTATTATGCTTATCAGAACGTACACCGCGCGCGCCCCACGACGACCACGGACAGGGAGAAAAAATTGGCCACTCTCACTCAGGTAACTCATTCGCATTTCTACCCCCGAGATTAATTCCCATCACTCCGTAAACGAGATTTATTACGACCGTAGAATAGATACCTGTAGTTAGCAGACACTCGAGAAAATGATTGCGGATTTCGCAGGACGAACGAAATATCTCGCTAATTTTTGAAAAACGAGGTAAAAGAAGCCCAGAATCGCTGGATGTGTAGGCGCACAGGTAAATCCGCCGCATGCTTCGCCAGATAAATTGCATGGGGTAAAAAATGTCTGCGTCAACCGTCGATTCAGGCTCTAGTTTTGACGAAATCGTTAACGCCCGAGTTATATGTGCTACCTACCTGGTGTTACCAAGTGATTTTCCACCACCCCCCAGCGCCATGCCCCCCCGTTCTCCCCGACGATCATAAATGAACTGCATACTTCACGTGCCATGGGACTGCCGGGGATGAGGAGACGTGGGGCGTGAGGGGTGTCGATTTGTCACTCGTGGATCGTCGTGGAATCAAGGTATCATCGCGCCACTGGCTTCGCACAAGGGGCGTATACTCCGCGGTGGTATTCGCCGATGTGGCAGCCACCGAGACCCTCACACCGGGTCCTCGGGGCGGCCCCCTGTGCCAAACAGGCGCAGGATTAGCGAGTCCATTAAAGTCGTGGACTCTATTAACCGTAGGGGTAACGGCAGCGTGACATCAACCGCTGTACAACAGTGGCGTCGGCGTTGGGGCACGTGCGACACGGTCAGGGCCAGCTACCCTGGCGGGAATAAAAATGAGAATAATCTGATACGCCCGAAAATTTTTGGGGATGGTAAAAATCTCTGGGAAATAACTATCGTATTTTTTTCCACCTTCGAAATTCCCCATCTCTCGATCCACACGGTTACACGATCTTCGTCGTCATTCCGAGTTCAGATTCAGTTTCAACGAAATGAAACAACGCTTCTATACGGCTCAGATTATTCTCGTACGAAAATCCCCGAAAAGTCCTGCAAAATTTTTTTTTTCCAACGTGACGAAACCGGACGATTCGGAGAGAGGGACGACGCCGAAATTTCGCACCCGTTTTTCCTCTCTTAACGTCGGGAATAGTAGTTGCGCCGATAATTTCGGCGGAATAAGTTCGTTGGGTCCGCGCCAATGTTCGGGGTTCATGGAGGTAGATTACAAAGGGAGGATTACCGGCAGCTGGGGCACCAGGCTGCCGTCTCATCTCGGCTTCGCGAGTGAGCCATCCTCGTCGTTAAAAGTCTCTTTGTCCTTGGTCACATCGCTAACATAATTATGATAATTATAAGAAGCCAAACGCAAGCCACCGCAACTCCGCGGGGTTCGAAGAGCTTTTTTTTTCTCATTAATTTCAAAGTCCGCGGAAATTTTGAACATCGGTGAGAAAATGAAGAGAACGGTTTTGAATTCTTGAAAAGAATTAAGGTTCGGAGGGCAGTATGAGGCACGTGTATAATCGCTGAGAGATTATCAATATCGATTTATTGCCGCGACGGTTATTTTCTGGGTGTAAATCCCGGCGGTTTTCGCTCTCCCTTAACCCTTTGCGAATCTGAGGTTTCACAAAGTGGCGGATTCGGTGTTCACCGGAACCGTGTGAACTGTTCTGCGGTCTGTAGTGTGATTACAATAATTGCGCCTAATCCTATGAGGGGTAGCAGCACGCGGCGGCAACCTTCGGGTGGTGGCGTCGCCGGTGGTGGCGTCGCGACGTTACAACCCTCTCCACCTTCGATCCCCTTATTCTATCACGCATAACCCGGCCCTTGGCGACGTCGATTCTACCCTCGAAATCTGGCCCGCTCTTGGCTCTCGCAATGCATTAATGATAATATCGCGGGATTTGTTTCAATAACAAGAACCTCGTTCGTGTATGCCGAGCAATATGCACGGATTACTTGCTCGTGTGCTCAAGCCGAGTGGAGGCAGAGTACAGACCGTACTATTCGGTTACATCGAGTCATTGTCTAAATATGGTGAAACCGTTGGGTCCTCATAACATTTCGAAATCCCTCGAATCTCCAATAAACAATGTGGCGTATGCAGATCTGCAACAACTGCAGCTGTAGGTACATAAGTCCGGCGGAGTGGCCGGAGAAGGATCGTCTCCATGTTTGCAAGTACAATTTGCGGATTTCAATGAAATCGAAAGATCGCTGTCTATGTTCGACTCGTGAAACTGTCCCCGGATCGGTTCCGCAGAACTTCAGAACGATTTTATGGGTATTCCATGATTCTTGCGAACATAATTGTGATCAATCTTCCGAGCGACTGAAAACTAACCACCAGACTCGTGAAGTTGATAATCTTGTGTTTTCAGCTGCTTCGCGAAGTCGGCCAACAATCAGCTGTTACGCGGATCCGTGCGTGGTATAGTTCGGCGCCAAGCGTGCCTCTGGATCTAAGAAACCCGTCTCCAACAATGGCTGACTCCGTAAGGCAAAAATCAGAAAGTTAGGGACCAAGCCACTGCAGTATGGGTCGCAGGCTGAATGGAGTTGGGTAGAACGATGAGCAGCTGTCACCCGAAGAGCAGTGATTGGCCGGTCTCTTCCGTCGGCCATGTTGGATTTTGCTAGTCTACTTTCCCTCAACAATGGGATCACGTGTGGCCGGAGGGTCGATCTTCCGTGCAAATCCGAAACTCCAAAACCATCCTCCGATGGTCTAACCGTCCATATGTATGATCAGCATCCAAGGTTCTGGGGCTCTTCGTAATTTGCCTGCTTTGACTTTTCACAATTTTTATCATTTTTCCCTCGTTTCCGTTCGGAGCCGATCGCGCAGGACAAGAGAATAGAGAAACCGAAGGGTTCCCGATCGTTGAATCCGAATACTATCAGGAATCGTGCGTTCCTTATTAATGAAGTTCGGCTGTGATTGGTTGAGGATGTTCTCACGGTACAGGTGCTCACCTGCGGAAGCCCACGCAGCAGGTAAACGGCCACGCCGCGCGGTCAATTAGGACAAATAAAGTCAGCTTTATTGTGAAACAGATTACTCCACGGCTCGATGACCCCGAAAGCGCATATCCTGAGCAAATCTTCTCAGCAATCCAGAAACATTCCTTGTCCGCTGTCTTAGGTAAATTCCGCCTAATCCTGGCGAGGGAAAGGAACGTGGGCCATCCAGGAGTGAGAAACCCCAAAATCCAAAATAATTTACATCCGTGCTCGAGTTTCCTGGAGGACAAAGAAACGGGGCGCGTATAGCTGAGCCAAGTTCGTCCTTCGCATTGTTAGTCCGGGAATCAGGTGGTTGAACAGAATACGACCATTTTTGCAAATCTGTTCACCAAAAATTTCTTTCAAACAAACCGGAGTTCGAAATTACGGGATAATTCCGAACGCCGATAACCGAACGAATTTCACCGAATCAACGCGGACGCAGGCTTCTGCGGATACGTACCTCCTATACTTACATGCACATCGTATAATGTATAGACTTCGGATGGGTTTGTCAGCGGTATAACCTACACCGTTTGCCCCCTAATAATTTATTCGAATAATAAGCATCCCAATGTTGAATCGAGTGATCCCCCAAGCATGGGCATCAGTGTCATGGCAGTGATGAGCCCCTCAATGACAGCAACCAACATAATCTGTTCCCATCAGCCTAGACATAATGGGTGCATCACCGGAGTTCCTACAATAGAATCGCAGAAGCGACACCCTCGGTTGTACCAGAAGAGGGGGGATGAGGGGATCCTTCACTGCTCGGTGATTCCTCCTGCACCTCTACCTACGAAAACAACGCTTTTTCGCTGTTTTACCGTTTAGATTTCTCTCTTCTCGACTGCAGTGTACGTGCCTACTACGTATGCGTTCGCTGTATAGGTTGGCTATATTAAATTCCTGACGCGAGGAACCAAGTCGCGCGTGCAAATAATAACGCGGGGTTAAGATGTAATCAAGTTTTTCTTCGGCCCCCCTTTTGTTGCTAACCGAACCTCGGTACTTCGACTGAATATTGTTATATTCAATCACTATTTTAGTTTCATTTCATTTCTTCGAGAACGGGTTTATGAATATTCGAATCACCTACGCGGTGAACGGATTTGAAAATCGATCGGCTAGGACGATTCACTCTTTTTCCCTTTTCTCTCCTTAGCAGTTACATCGCGTGATTATTTTGGGGTTAAAAATTCGCCAAATTCAATTTCTTCGCACAGTTTGCCCCATTTCGTTTCGTTTCGTATCACGGGTGCGGGACGAGACCGACGATGCAGGGGGGAATTGAAACGTTCAATGAATTCTACAGTGAACAGAAGTATGCGGGATATTTTTTTAAAACCAACCGTAATATCCACGATCTTGAAATGCTTTCGCCGGCGCGTGAAATGAGTCGCGCGAACCAAGGAATACAAACTCAATTCCTGCCCGAACGAACGGTGCCTCCGGCAATTATTATTGAACACATGTTCCTCGTTCGTTCCGTTTATCTCGCTGTAACGATCTTACGTCACACCAACGCCCTGACATTCGGTGACCAAAATTTCGACGAAAGGGTAACCAACTTTTCAGTTAAATATATTGGATATACTAAAGTAATGGATCATCGAACTCCCATCCTGGACTGTCAAACCTAACCTAAGCTCTCGGTCGATTTCGTTATTGTACTTTGTGGTATCGGATTCCTTTCTCCCCCGAGAATCTACAGCACCGAAGAGATCCGTAATATCCGTCACGTCGTAACCGAGCGCGGAAGGTGGAATCGGTGCAGTACTAGATTATGCGCGAACTCGTGTCATAACGTAACCTCATATTCTCCTCACACGTACAGAGTGATTTAGGTTGAGCGAGACACGTCCGTTGGATATAGATTACGCGGGAAATTCTGAAAGGAAAAGTCCTTTGGCAAAAATTCCGGCGACCGGTAGCTTCCGAGTTACGGGATATTAAAGCTCAACCAATCGCAACGCTGATGTGACAGTGCGCAGAATCTCTGTCCACCCGCGCATTCAGGCCTGCCACAAGCTCTGCGATATGTTACCCTAGATCTGACGTAACTCGAGAACCCGAGGTCACAGGAATTTCCGGCAAAGGACTTTTCGTTCCAGAATTTCTCCAAGAATCTGTCCCGCTCAACCCGGATCCCCATGTACCAGACTATATAGTGTGGCCAGCCTTGCTATACTAATTGACTACAATGCCGAGCGCATATGGAGTACTTTTTCTGTTTTGTTACCTCAAAACAAAGCTCACAATACCACGAGTCTTGAGTGGGTCCTTCTAGGCATGAATTTTTTAGGGGTGGATGCGGACGTCGACGTCGATGCCACGATGTGTGCTGTGCCGTCACGTCACCGTCGTAGAGAATCGAGGCTGCAGCAGCCAGCCAGCTACCGACGCGACGCGATGGTGGGGCAGTAGGTAGGTACATCCACTGAATCGATGTAGCACAATCGAGAGCGTATTGTTAACGAGGTGCAATTACATCGGGGGCTTGCATTGTGCTGTACTCTACCACGTCATCGATAGTGTTTTGTTACTGTTTCTCAACGATCTTTTGTTGGTAGTACTGTGCCCTGCAGAAGCAGAGGAGGCAAGGTGCAAAATCGGGAATAGGTAGGTATTACACGGCGCAAGCAATCGCGACAAAAGTGAGTGTATTATTGGGTCACAGTGCCCAGTGGTCTGCCTGGTGGGAACTACTCGATCGCTACTTAATGCCGACATAATTGTTACAACTCCTTTTATCTTAAGCAGAGGAATTCTCTCTCTGTACTCCATACTCTGCGCGTTCGAAATCGCAATCGTTGTGCGGTTCCATTGAGCCTGGATGAAAACAGCTCCAGTACAGTGCATATTACATTACTCCCGAGCGCGTACGTCTGCATGTACGTATGTACCTACACAGCGCATACCCCGTGCCTACTTGGAGGGCGCCAAGAGAGGGAAAGAGATCGAGGAGGGATTATTATTCATCCGTCCGGAAAGGCTACACTATTGCTAGACGACATTCATGCCTTCACCTATACAGAACCATACACCGGTTTATTAATTCCATTCCGCAATCATTTGAAAAGCCGTGAACACGCACGAGCACAATCGCCTTACACGTACATACATACGAGTATACCTATACACACCCGTGTCCGCGGCATACGGTCACTTCGTTGTTATTATTTCATTCCTTTCTCATTATTAGAATCGAGACGCTAATTACCCGAAACAATTGAGACTCTGTGTGACCGAACTCAAGTCCTTCTCATTACTCATTTTCATAGCCATTGTAGGTAGGTATACTCCATCGAATCATTCTCCGGCTTGCGCGAAGATTCTGATTGCAAAACTTTGCTCCGACTAAACGACTGCGATATCCATCCGCTGCAGTTCATCACTCGACCATATAGGTTGACGATCGTTTCTGCAATCTCTCGTTCGTGACGCACGATAATTTTCGTTCGCTACCAACGCCGATACTAATACCGTCTCCAAGACGATTGTTTGTCGTTGATTTTTTTCAGTCCCCAAATCGGTTTTGCTCCAGCTCAAACTTGTCGGAGGGATTATGAAAGTGTAATGGTGAAGGTACGTACATACAACTATACCTCACAGTAGGTATACATAGTTTGCTGGATTTAAAACTCTCGGTGTTACTTATGGGCGGACTGTTTACCTGAGTAATTTGTCTCCCCTCCCCCCCCCAGATAATGCTCAGCAATCCGAAAGCCTGTCGGGGTCCGGAGATTTTTTCTTTTTTTCCTTTGTTAGCGCAAAGACTTATACTTTAACGGCGGTATAACTGCCTTTAATCTTTCGTCGTCACTTCGTTTCTTTTTTCTTCTCGCTTCTCTCTGCATAAAATTAGGCGAACGGTACGCGGTGGAGTCTTTCGACAAGAAAAGGCGGGGGCAACAATTATTTTTATTTTTACTCCGTTTTTTGACTCTCGGTTCGCAACTGATTTTCTCCCCACGCTATTCCTCCGATGCCGAAAAATTTCCCTTCGGATCCAAAATTTCATTACATTTCCTCATTACAGTCATACCTATATACACACTGTGCGCACAAAGATCCGAAAGTGTATCAACCGAGTGCGATCCTGGAATCGCGCAGCCTTCTTCTCTGGGCTATCCTTCGCGTGAATTCACTGTGCTAGCGTAACAAACGTTGTGCACTCGTATTTCGCAGACAGGTGTGCGCCCCCAATGGTTGCGTTCACGTTCGTGTACCGATACTATGTTTGCATGTGTAACATACGATGTATGTACAATGTTTTCACAGTTAGCCAGCATAATCGGAACCCCGCGGATTGTAGGTTAGATACGACGCAACAAAACAGCTAGAGAATAAATTCATTCGTAAGAGTAGGTACTGCACGCAAAGGTATATACTGCATGCATCCCACTGTGACAAAGCGCCAATAATGTTCTCACGTGTCCGGCCATGCGTGGATGAGAGTTACGCGTGAATCTTGAGAGGCTAGTGGAATCCCCTGCGGCGATCTAACCTAGCTAACACAGGCGATATTTGTTTTCCGTCAAACCCGAGCGATGTTTTGAAAGATTTGAATACCCAGCCGCTTCCTGCCATCGTACCCGACGAATCCTCAAATTTTCATCAAAATCGATCCAGTCGTCTGCCCAATATTACGATTCTCGTTTTCGAACCGGTACATCTAAGACGGTAAATTTTCTACCACTGAGGATCAGAATGAAAATATCGTCTAATGATTCGGGGGGGGGGGGGGGGGGGGGGGGGCGAGTTTTTCAACAGCTGATCAAAATTTCCCCATAATTTCACATTATGAATATTATGCAATTGAAAATAACATTTAATTGGTATTCGGACTGGGACTCGGAGTTGATCTTTTATGTGGAAAGAAGACGAACAAGGAGGAGAAAAGGAACAATAACTATTCATGGCACGGATGATCGAGAAAACTAACAACGGTAATCTTTCAGCGAGCGTCGAGTAACAATCGTCGACAAATCTATATCCACCCGTATTATATTGAAAACAGCACGAAGATACCATTGCAAGTGTCAGCAACGAGCTCTTGCGATAGTATATAGGGTGTAAATGTTTTTTTCCCCGCAACGATCCCAGCTTTCGAGGTTATAAGGCGGTTCGGTTCAGAACCCAGGCACGGTGATTACGACGCATTGCAGGTCTACCGAAAGCCGTGGAATGGAGAAATGCCTCAAATATGAGCTAGCGTAGGTATATTTACTGACAGGCACTGGGAGGCATGACTGGGCCTCCGGCCAGTCGCTTTGTGTAGCGATTTCCGAGCAAATCACCATGAAATTTTCCTAAAATAAGTACCATTGTTGAGCATTCTTCTCTTTCTTCCTCGTCTCCTTCTTTCGCTGCTTCTGTTGTCGCTACAGGTAGACCGACGAATCTCGTCTCTCGGTAAATAGCGGATGCTATACCTACCTACTTACTTACCTAAACGCATCTTTACCTCACTGAACTTCAGCCGCAACAAGAATTATCCACCGTATTCATCGGATTTTTCATTCTGTCTTCCCCCCCCCCCCCCCCCCTCACTCTCTCTCTTTCCCTCTCTCTTTCTCTCTCCAGACACAAATTTGGGTTCAATGATATATTTTCATCACAACGGAGGCAGGGCAATGGCGAGGTAATTAAAGGAGGAACAAAAATCTCACATCAAATTGATGATAAATTCAATTTTTCTCATGTTTGTATTCCTATATTATATTTACAAATAATACTATATAATATATGTATATGATATCTGTCTTAAAGCTTCGTTCGAATTGACCAAACTTCCAGCCTGCGAATTTATCAACCGAGTGAAAACGTCGAACTTTTCACACAGCTAGATACAACTACATGTCTACTGACGACTGTGCCTATACCTACATAATTATATCTTATACCTGAAGCAACGTTGGAAGTTGGTTGTAATTTCGAGTAGACCGTATATCTATCTTTTCCGTAACATTATATAATATGACAATTATACATTATTTCATTTCATTTTATTGATTTTATTTCGTTCCTTTCAATTCTGTTCCCTCCTTCTCCAACATCTATAATAGCCAATCAGTCAGTATAACTACGTATATAATATATAACGGTATTATATGTATATAGCAGAATATTATTGCAATTCGCGCACCTCGTGCACGTTTCCCTTTAACATAATATACTTGTGCACATAGGTATGATACTGTGATGTGAAAATTTCAATAGAAAAAATACATATGTATATATATATCGCACACAAAATTTTCAATTTCTTTATTGATTCTGTTTCTCATTTTCTCACCTTTCCTCACCGTCAATCTTTTCATTCGCTAACATATAACTCTATATACGGAGATGATATGGTGAAAGTATACGCTGAACAGCGCATGCGCGAAATATTGCGACTCGTATTGGTTGTTTCGATTTTCGCAGCTCAAAACAGTCAATAGGAACGCATTATTTCGCGCATGCGCTGTTCAGTGTATACTTTCACCGTATCATCTCGGAATGTATGATATACATATGTATATCTATACTATATCATTCGTAACTAATACACGGTTAAGGCATAATCTTATATACAGTATATATATAACATAGCATACGCGTTGAACGTGATATGTTACCATCACAGAAATTTGTCTATCTCTATGCGTGTATGTGTATAAATATATATGTACGCACAGGTGTATATATACTACATACGATTATTATCACCCGTTGCGATGTGTGGTATAATTGTACGTGGACATTCCGATCAATCATCATCGCGCAACGACGATCCGATTGAAAATTCACAGCGGCACCGATTCGTCGGTTACATATACATGTGTGTATATACATATATATATTTATACATAACATCTAGTATTGGATATCATCCCCTACCGTTCTACACCCCACAATTACCGTCGCCGCTCGAAAGCAGAGGATTTTTAACCATTTTGTTAACATGCTTCGAGCATGATCTGGAAAGCGCGAGCGAATGTCCATATTTCCATAACGTAGGTATGTTATGTAGGTACACACACGCATCTAGGCATGTCGCATGTGGTATAGCGACCGGCCGAAAGTTATGCCGGATTCATTTCGATATTTTCACACAATCTTAGCCACCCCGCGGGTCGTCAACGTCCGCGAGGATTCGCGCATCGACAGAGGGAAGAATAAAGCAAAATGATAAACCAGCGCGCAACCGCAGTCGGAAGACACTTCAATGAACAGACTCCGCTGTACTATTGATGAATTTAACTCAGACAACGGCCGCCTTGTACATGTCGCATATAATTTTTTCAATCGGAATTATACCGATGGTTCTTCTGAAGAAAAGCTCCTCTATCGCGTGAGTTGAGACGGATCTCAGAGCTGGAAGTAACAGAAGTAATTTTCCAAACCTAAGGGCACCGAGGGGTGCACCGCTGAGGCGTTGTCCCAACGCTAATTGAGCACCGTCTCTAAGTCTGGCTACGCACGAAGCATCCCTCAGTCGGTTTCCAGTCCCGGGTGACGCTGAACCGCTGCTACTGCTGCTGCTCGGTATAGATTCCGAGTCCAATCCAGCTTTGAAGAGGACGATTGCTCTTATGCACGCAAATTCATGAGGGTCCAAATTCATCGAGTGAAAACCGTTGAGCGCTGCTCGGAAACGACTAACTTCCACCGATAATCCTAATCCCTGGGGTCCAGCCGGAAGTAATGGGGCAGGATCGAGACCAGGAAGCATCTGGGCTGCGGCCAATAGGAAAAGCTCTCTCCAGGAAGCTTCTAACAACGTCAACTGATCCTCCATTGAAAGTCCCGTTCCGGCAGCTAAACCTCGGGCCCAACGAACGTTGAGAAAGAGGAGACGTGCCGCTTGCTCGCAAACCGATTCGGCCGTTATCGATGTCACCATAGGCATCGTTGGTAGAGCTCCCAAATTCGTAGGTAGCTAGGAGAAAGACAAACGGAAAGGAAAACCAAAAAATTAATTCATTGCTGGACGATTGCCGAGAGAGGGATGAATCGCAAACGGGCAGCGAGAATCGCAACAGAATCAATTCCACAAGACAATTTTTTACCTTCGGAACAGACATTCCGTTGCAGAAGACCTGATGTGCCAGCGGATGGGGCGGTGGACCGGCCATAGATACGCGCGGTTCCGTCGGAGGCTTGGGTAACGCCAGGTCCAGAACACCGGCCGGTGGCGGTTGGGGTACTCCAGACATCATGACGTCAGGTTCTTTGAAGTAGAGCGCCATTTGTCGTCGGAGAGTCGAGTTTCTCGGTCCGCGTTCATGCTGGACGGCTATAAATACGGGAGAATGAGCTGTTTTACTATTTCCTATACGATTGAGATCGACGAATTTCGGCGGCTAGAAGGCCGTTTGTTTGTCTACTCTCTCTGGGTCTGGGTCTCCGAACACTCACCATCCTTGTTCATGCCGGCTTGTATGCACTTGGCAAGTCGACATGCTCGACATTGGTTGCGGTGAGTTTTGTCCACCATGCATCCGCCCTCGGATTTGGCCTTGCAAACGTACTGGCGATTCCGTCTGATGGACCTTTTGAAAAAGCCGGCACATCCGTCGCAGGCGAAGATACCGTAGTGTTTCCCGGAGGAATGATCCCGGCAAACTTTGCACGGTATATCGTAGAGGATCCTACCTGCAAAACAATGGATAGCAAAAAAGATTAGGCACAGAATGTTGACGTACGCGGGGTCTGAACTCCTTGACAAAACCGGGGAGGGTATAGTTTCGACGGGAAGATCCCTCCGGGGCGTATACCGTAACTTTGAAAACTTTGTTTTTACTCACGCACTTCTCTGTACAGTGATGAGTGAATGCAGGGTGCTCCGGGGGCGTTTAACCTTCGACTAAACGTACCTTTAAAGCGAATATACAGGCGGATAATAATAGGGAACTGATCAAGAGATCGCGATACACGGGTGAGTGTCGTGTTTCGGTTGCTCACTTAAGCGATGAATTCAACAGCAACGTCCGGCCTATTCATACGCCGCTCGTGAATTCATTTACTACAAGCCTTCAGCGCTGAATGGAGCGAGGGTGGAGGGTGGAGTAGCCTGCCCCCCCCCCCCTTCCCCCCACTCACACTCCCCGAATTATTACAATATGCTTTAGCCTCGCGAAGGTACATAATGTACTCGCCCCCTTGCTCCTTTTCCAAGAGCTATATGGGACCGCGTTAAGGCGATGCCCGAAACTGGCAGGGACACCAACTTTGCGACAAATTGATCCATTCACCGACCTGTCATTCATAGAAACCGTGTTTTCGCCCGTAAACGGGTTCCTACCAAAATACTTTCATTCTTCGACAGATTACAGTGAAATCTTTCGACTGCTATGCGAAAGGCAACAATGCCCCCTCTCCTCCCGTTCAATCGACAGTCTATTTCCTTTTCTGCAGATTTTACTCTTTGATTTCTACAGCCGCGTCACAGAAAACTGCGCGTTTGAACTCGGCATGTTTTTCCCGTAGATTTTCACCGGATAATTTCCTCCGCGCAGCTACTTCTCATTCAAGTCAACCGGAAGAGAGAGCCATCGCAAGTCGAGCTTCCAATCCAATACGAGTTTCTATCGGTCGCAAATTTGGTCCTCTCAAATCGGATAAGAAAATCCTGAGGTCCGACATCAGATTTATAGACGTGTCCGTTGGACAGCCTGAAGCTCACGCAGCTGTTCCGGATTCGATTTCCGGTATAAAAAGATACGATTTTCAGGTTACGGTGGATCGATGAACGAGTCAAGAAACCGGCTCAATGGTCTGGCGGATAGAAGCGTCAGGTGGAAGCGCGCGTGGTAATAGTATCTCCGAACTCGTCATTGATTATTCATTGCAGGTAACTTGGAAAGCAATGCGTTATGTGGAACCATTTATGAGTGAGCGAACAAGCGCCGTGCGTGTCCGCCAACCCGAGTGTCTGGTAGGGATGGAAACGGACTGGCACTGGCGAACGGAGAAAGGAGAAAAGAGACACAGCGCTCTAGGGTGTACATACATACGCACTCCGACCAGACAACGTTCAGTTTTTCATACTGGAAGAGAAACAAATTGAAGCTAGTGCAGGATACGGAATCACGCGAGTTTACCCTCGCGGTCAGCGGCGGTATAAAAGTTGTATCCATCAATTCATCCATCCATCCCTCGCTCGCTCACAGCTCATCGATTATCAATAATTCATCATTTCATCCCCCTCGCAATTAGATATCTACATACTATGAGCTTGCTTGGACCTTTGTTTAGGAGCGGCCGCACTCCGTTTGCAATATTCATACAGGTTTTTCCTCTATATCTCCGGGTGTACGGCATGAACTTTAAACTCGCGTCCCGCGTATGTCTATCGAGGAATAAATGAAATGAGAAACGAACCACTGACATTAGGTTCACCACTGCGCACCCTCCGGCTCGTGGCTCCGACACTGCAGTTTTTCTCCGGGGTTCGCGCAATGCTCGAACTATCCAGACTACGATCCGCTCTGACCTCGACTCGTTTGTCTGCAAATTTCCCAATGCTCCCTCCGCCTTTATCTTGTTTTGAACAGATGTATTTTCAAGAACTCGTATTATATAGAAGCGTATATATGCCGGTAGTACTGTACCATCCCGAGCATGCGATCGTGGCTCGCCCCGGACGACTATACTTATACTCGTACATACCCCGCGGGTAGCCCGAGGATATTTTACATTCATTTTTCCCCCCAACCCCCTCCACCCCCCCGCGTAATGAGTCTATCAGTTAAAACAACAAAACACGAGCCTCCATGCGCCCCGCAATCCAAACGTGCGCATGTATTTGCCTATTGTACTCCGGCAGGTATACCGTACGACGTATTGTTACCTACGTGTCCGTAGGTCTGTCTCCCGTCCCACACCGAAGAAGTGAACTCCTGGAGTTCCGTGCCCGCGGAGCCACCCCCGAGCGAAAACAGAAAAGGAAAAAAGAAAAAAGTGAAAAGCAGAAGAGGGCAGATGATTTAGAGGGGGGAACGCAAGGGTGCAGGGCGGAAAGCGATCCCATCCGCCCGCTATCATCGGCCTACGCAGATGCGGAGACCACGCGCGTGTGCGTGTGCGTGAGCGTGTGCGTGTAGTGGACTGCGTCTGGTTTTACAGTAATTTTCATAGCGCACATGTCACTGAATTCCCATGCTCTGGGTATATGACGATACTCGCGAGCCGCCAGTCCCCACTCGCACCTGATAATTCGTCAAACGATGGGATAGCGATACGTAATTAGGCAGAACCGGACTTGCGACGCGACCACCAGCCAGGTCCCCGATCGCTGGTCGGACATGATGAAACTAGCTTTTTCCGGTGCGTAAAATTTTCAAAATCACGCATCCGTCCGCATGTCCACCTAATCGCCACGAATTTCGATCTATAGATGACCGAGGAACTTCCGATTCCGAGTCCTGGTAGATACCTGAATTCGTATTTGGGGTTAAAGCCGAAATCAATCGCGATTCTTCGTCATAGATGTGAGATTTTTCGTCCGCGGGTATCGAACGGGGACTTATATTCCTCGGGCGACTCTGGATCCAAGCCACGGTACCGTGACCTCCCGAAAAATCTGTGAAACGCAGCTTGTGCCACGATCTGTGACCAGGAGAGGGTAGCAGAAGTTCACAGTCCAAATCGCGCCCCAACCTGTTGGCCGCTGTTGCGGTGATTCCGTAACCATATTGCACTGTTGTTTCCGACATATGGCGTTATTTTCTCATGCCGATGAAAGCGTGCATCCCAGGTATATACGTGCGTGTGTGGGTACCCATCGTTTGGAATATACCACATGCGCTTTATTTCACACGAGATCATCGAATAATTAGCTGCAATGCGTGTTGAAATTGGGGTTCGCGTTCAGGTTGGAGGTATACCTAATCGATCTTCCGTTTACCGTTTTTCACCATTCTTCGATTCACGTATCACATGCGGCGCGATAGAAACAATTGTCCGCGCCCGAAACAAAAGCATTCCTTCCACACAATCGGTACAAAGTTGCTTTTCAAATTTCCGAACGAGAACAATTCGAACCAGAAATCGGCGACCCTTGTAGCAATGAGTAAGACAAAGAGAGACAAAATTCAGATAATTTCGTACTCGAAATTCGACGGTGGATCAATTGTGCGAAAATGTGAAATGTCTGTGCTGCAGGTAGCTCGAAATCAATCTAAGCTGTTGCTACCTCTTCCCCGTTTCGGGTCAGCCAATTCATTATTACTCATTGTCATTATGAAGGTGCACCGTGGTACCTATATTGTAGCGGTATAGATCGAGGTATCGTATAGGGTCGAGCTTTGTGGATGCGGGACTCAAAAGCGTTCTATGACCGACTGCGGTTTTGTCGTTAACGAGAACCATAACTTCGGGCCCTTGTTTTATTTGGTAACCAGTCCCTCAACTTCACCTTTATTAACCGAACCGAACCGGACCGAACCGGACCGAGCCAAACGACACCCTCGATGCTAAGTACCCCTTCGTCAGTAATCCCGCTACCACTGCGTCCTCGAATGCCCGATGACATTATTTTCATGATTTTTTTCCCTCCTTTTCTTCCTTTCTTCCCTTCCGCCCTTTTTTTTTCCTCTCTTAATTTTATAGCAGGACTAAGACGCGAAGGAATGAAAGATCGGTTTGAGTAATCTGTCCAGTAAATACAAGCCTGAACGCTTAATCGCGCTCCTCGTGCCAAAGACAATCCCCTCCGCGGGGGGTTTAGCGTCGCCTGAACCCCCGCGGGGAAACCTTTCGCAAGTGTTTTGCTTTCCTCTTTATTTTCTTTCCTATTTTTTCTCCGCTTACTTTGCTCGTCCAATTTCCTCCCGTTGCCTCTAATTTTCCAGTTTCTCAAACAATTCAAACAGATGCCTAATCGCCCCTTAAGTTTGGCACCGTTCAAGCTATACCATATTACGAACCTCTTTTATATCCAGGCAAACACACAAATTGCACAAAGAGACCTGCGGCCTGCGCTGGACAGATTATCGAAATTTCGTAACGCCCTCCCCGGCCCATCGATCGATTGTTTTCCCGAAATATTATATCCCCGGCGGAACGGATTTTTCCTCGATTTTTCAGCTAAACTCGTATGATCCAATTTCTCACCGAAAAGTCTTTAATACTGCGAGTAAGCATGTATATAGTGCAGTTTGAAAATGGGAGAGGAAATTTGAGATCTTCCTAGCCAATTAGATATCCGAATGGAGGTCAATCGATTTTCCGAAATTCTCATCAAACGGAACGACGGAATAATAACTTACTCGAGGATGCAGGCATCTTTGGTTGCGGCGGAGTGGAAAGATGAGCCATGGACATGTGGCTTCCGATTTGAGTAGTTTCCTGGCTCTGCATACTGGACTGATATTCAGCCGGTATTAACTATCACACAATCACTGAGTCAGTACCAAAATCGCGACACTTGTTGTACGTGTTGAAACCCGAAGCACCGGATGAATGAAATGGAAGTCATCGAATCTAGGAACTTTCGGGAACTCCAGATTTCGCCGTCGAAGTGTTAATGATCATTCTTCGCGACGAATGGTCGACTTTTTCCAATACTCAGTCCATCGCGTGCGTCTGCATCGATCGCGGCGTCCGGCGAATGAAAATTTGTCGAAAAGTGGAACAAAAGGCAAAAAAAAAAAAAACAGCAATGAAGAACTTAACGCGAAAAGAAAAAGAACGAAGTAAACCGGGAACAGAAACGGAAACGGAGATGCCTTAAAAACGCACGAAACACCAGCAGATCCCCGGAGTGTGAAGGAGAGACTCTAGGTCCTAGTTATTGCTTCCAAGGTAACTCTTAAACGAATTGTGACTGACACCGATCGTTGACTAGACTTTTTGATGGGCTGGTTGCCGGCGTTTCGAGTAGATCCCTCGTCCTTATTGGACAAAGTTTTCCCCCGGTTTACCCTCCCCGGGACGAGAGGGCGGTCCTTTCGACTCCGGGAGCCTCCCATCGGGAAACAAACAGAAAGAGAAAAAATATATGGGGAAAAGAAAAGGAGGAAAAGGGATGAATGCGCAAGCTAGGGAGCCCCCGATCATCGTTCCCCAACGAAGCGGCAAGCGGCAAGCGGCGCGGCGTCGAGCTTCCCATTCATATAGTCACCCGTAGGCACCCTGGGGACTATTATCTACTCTTATATTGTACGCCTTTCGTCACCACGAGGCTAATTTGACTGCGCCGCTTTGTGAAGATTCGCCTAACGAATCGCCCTTAGGCCACTTAATTCAGATGATATCGGAACTCTCTTAACTCACTTCGATACTAAGCGTATCTCTCTCACTCTCTCTCTCTGTTTCTAACAAATTATCTAGGTCATTCTTCGTCTCATAGGCGTGAGAGAAAAAGAGATGACCGCGAACGGCGCCTGCGGAATAGACGTACACCGATCGGACACAGCTCTTCCTCCCGATTCTGTGAGGCAAACCAAGAAAACCCGAAAATTGCGCACACGTAGGTACTGCAGCTGAGGGAAAGTGCGGGAAGAAAAGTCATTCCTCTCGCAATTGAGGTTGAAATTTTACAAAATGACATCTCGTGTACGGATTTGAGAGATCCCCGAGGATCACCCGCCGGGAGTGAGATATACACGAGCGAAATTTGTTCTCCTATACCTTTTAGTAGGCAGCGCTATATAGAGACGTCGAGTCTATTATGATGCGGTGCGGTTGACGTTCGTTGATGCGTGGACGAAGGTTGGATTCAGGTAAATTTTCCTACCAACGCACAGCTATGTATGCGCATATACGCACGCATAGGAAGGTACAACGTACGTACATACCTCCAACAATATCCGGGGTTCGAAAATTCTCTCAATGTCTGCAGTCTGCGAGATAAAAGATTCTCCAAAGTTGCACGAGTCCAACGCGGCTACACAACACACCAATGCTGCAGGACTCGATTCAATGAGATCAGTCGAACATGAACGTGAATTTACACAGCTCTGGGGGTAAGCGGTTGCCGCAGATGCTCGCCTTCTGACTACGTGACTCCATCTTGAATTATCTCTCGTTTAGTTACCGCTACTGCAACGATGGAGCACCGTTTATCCCCCAGGTTTGAACCCCACCGACCTCGCTTTCTGTTCCCCCATCGGGAATTTCAATGCGTTTGCATACATATGTGTGCGTATGCACCCGCAACTTGGGTGAATTTCGTTCAATCGTCGAATGCATGCATCGGACGACTATAATTGTAAGACCCGAGCTCGAGGCATACAGGCTTTATCGGCGGTGATTATCTCTCACGCTTTACCGAAAGGTTGAACATCGTTCATCCGTATAAATTATTGGCAAATTTAGTTCGAATTTGCCGCGCGAAAAATAATTTATTTGTCGAGCTCGAGGTGGCAGCTAGGGGACTCGCCATCTCGAATGTTTCGAGGAACCGTTTCGAAATTGAGAATTGTAAATTTTGGCAAACGACTCGATCGGTTCTAACGAAACTCGGTGAATTCGTTGAGCGCGATGGCAGAAAGCGCCCGAGTATTTCACTTTCTCGAAACAATGATGGGATTCGATGGAGAATGAACATTCCCTATGTTACCGAGGTTAGATCGCCATCGGCGACTCCCCGCCATCGGCCTCTGAATGGAAACGAGGAAAATTTTTATTCGGATTAGACAGCAATAGCCTTCAACGTTTCGCTCGGTCAATGAGGCAAAAAAAGAACGTAACATACCACCGTGGCATTTTCGCTTTGCGGCCACTTGAATCTCTCCGTTGCAGCTTGAGCTTCTCGAACGTGTATACATGCGTATGATCCGTACCTCCAGCCCAACCGACGGACCATATTCTTAAGGATGTTAGGTTTGGCTTTGACGCAATACGTCAAGGAGATTATCCGCGAAAACTGACCGAAAAATCTTTTCACAAAGGTATTTTTAGCCCGTGGTAGGTATTTTAAGGTGTATATAATATACTGGATTCCATCGTACATTGGTATAGCTGCAGGGTATAGAGCGGTACGCATGGGTTCTATTGTCGAGAAGGCAAACGTTGAACTAAATTGGCGTAATGGGAACTGGAATCAAAATACACAATATACTGTACAATACAATACTCCCATGTACGCAATACCTAGTATATAGTATGTATTGAACCATCAGGGATAATATCTCTACCGTCAGAACTGTACATTGTATACAGGTATAGGAGCTCTGATCCAGACTGAAAAAATCTACGACCCATTCGAAGAGGAACCTGCATACAGATAAACGCAGATTATCTTCATCGAGTGATCTTCGTTCATGCTGACGATGAGACAAAAATGGGGCTACGTTCTACAATTCAAAGATTATTTCGTCACGAAGCGAAGGGATCCAACCGGTAGATCGCTATTTTCGCTTCTCTGACATTACGTACGAAATGCCATTTTTTTGTAATGAAGAATCAAAATTTGACGGTTTCAGGCTGGCGATGGGCCCTAGCCCTCGAACTTCTCGTTCTCACATTCGTCTCGTTCTCGAATGAATGTAAAAAATAATTGAAAAAGTTCGTATGCAAAGTTCGTATGCAATTCAGGCTTTGGAACCGCAACGTGAATCTCAGGTATAACACAGTTCGTGAAGATCTGACGAGCTTCGGATTTTAGACTGCCATACCGGATCCGTCGTTACGAATTTTGGCAATTTGACCTCGGACTCGTTCGCAGTGACCCAGAAAACCTTGGGGCACCAAATTCAATGGAGATGCGAATATTTTTCGATTTGTTGCCAGCATATAATTGGATTCGCCATTTTCAATTCTGCACATCTAGCTCCAGATTCGTGATCAACGAGCCAAACTATTGGATGTCAATTTTTATCCGAATCCGTTCATCCGTTCCGAAGACACCATCATTTTGATTTAATTTTTAGAAATTTTCTTTTTTCAATAATTCGAAACCCACGTGACCGATCAAAGCCAAAATTTAACCAGTTCTGAGTTTGGAAAAGCCGCGTCGATTGAACCGAAATTCGTCAAAACCCGATCACTCGTTCTCGAGATATCGTCGGACAAGCAATTGATCACATACGTATAATACATACGCGCACACGCTGACAGACGTCCATCCGAAAATGTCCATCGGCGGTGATTCTTGAGACCTCAAAACGTAGCGATCTAGCAAGAACTCAACTTTTCATTATCGGTGCGATCCCAATAACTTGCTCAAGTTTCCGAAAACAGGGAAACGGCGGAAAAAATAGAACCCGACCGCAGGTTTAATGGATCACCTATAAAAATCCCTGCACGGAACGTCGATCCAATGATAATCGTACGAGGACGTTAATTTCGGCGACGAACCAAAATCCGATCAACGGATTACCCGATCAATTACACGATTATGAAGCGATTACGTCTTCGCGATGGTGAAAACTGATCAACGGTAGCCACTCGGCTGTCAACGGGTGGTCTATTCCGGGTCCAACGCAGGAGGCAGGGTGGGACGGGGGGCAGGTCACGCTCGTGCTAGGACGGGCTTAAAACTTCTAATTCCCAGTTCTCAAGCAGCGTTACGGCCAGGTAGTAACGTCTTATGTAGCCGCTATCTAATTGGAAAATCTTGCAGGTTTACCTACCGTTCAGGTTAGCCAAGTGGTCAATGATGGCCCGAGGTCTCCCGGTTGTTTGGGGGTCTTGTTTTACTGGTATTGCATTTAACGAGGTCCTTAGCTGTTCGCCTCTCCTTTATACATCCCTCGTCATTCAAGTGTAGTACATACGTACGCACGCTTCATCTCTCTTCGTTAGAATCGGATTGCTATTTTCCCATGAGCAGGACATACTCCCCGACTTGGTGGTTTAACGAGAACGGAAAAAACGATTCCAGATCCGCGACTCCCTTGTATTTTCTACGATTTTTTTTAGACAAATTTCGGAATAGCGATCGGACACGGGCTTTCCGAAACGAAGAACGAACGATCGAGTCGTACCTAGATTCCCGCCGTGTTAAAAAGCCCGAAATTTTTGTTTTTCTTTGGACAATTTGGAAAAGAGACAGACGCGGAATGATAACGCCAACTCGCCGACGTCTCTTTTGGATGCTCGATGATCCTCGATACCGAATACCCGCGTAGCAATCCACGTTTCTCTGATCGCAGGCCGTGCTAATATATACTGTTATACTATACAGACCCGCAATTATTCCGGTGAGGCTTTGTCGTCGACACAATCGTAGTAGAAGATCTAGGAAAATTAGGTTGACATTTCAACCGTGATTTGAACCTACACGTATTATATACAATAACCGGAGTACCGGGGGATAGCCAGGTTAGGTTAGGGCGGAGGCTCACCGGTGCAGCAAAATAAGAACGGACAAGTCTGTGCAGTAATCCCGGAGCAGCTATACCACGGTTGACTTGACGCGTACTATACAACATGGCAGTAGCCTACAACTGCTCCATGGCCTGATCCCGTTCCTATGGAGTAGTAGACCTAGAATTGAGAATTTAGAATTTAGAATTTAGAATTTAGAATTTAGAATTTAGAATTTAGAATTTAGAATTTAGAATTGAGGGTATGAACTAGGCCCCCCGAAGCAGAGCCACGGCAAGTCCCGCGTAATGGAGGATAAGCCGACGTCCGGAGTGACTCTGCCGCCTGCCGCACTTCCAGTTGCGGACAGGACGGTACACAGGTATACATGTATTGCGCGCGTATGCGCGAGCGGACGGACGCACACAGACGCGAGCGACGCGACGACGTCAGTGGGATCACCTGTTCCTCTTTCTTTTGCAGGCTGAACAAGGTGTTCTAATTACCGAACGGAGTAAAGTAGGCAATGCGCTATGTACACCGAGCTACTTGGGAGGAGAGGACGGACTTTGGAGCTCCCGAAAATTACCGAAAGGCCTGCAGCAGCAAATCCAGTTTTAACGATTATTGCCAGTTCAACGGATTATTTAATGCTCCTGTCCAGATCGTCGAAATTTTATTTTCTCATCTTCGCCCAACTCGAATTCGCTCCACCTCATTTTCCGTTCCCGGTGTTCGAATCGCGATGGACAAAACCGCACCAAACACGAACCAATTGACGGAAACAGTCTCCCTCTCTCTCTCTCTCGCTCTTGTTATGTTACAGGGTTAGTTTCTTAGTCCTTACGTAGCTGCAGCTATTTCGTGAATCATTTGCGTGTTGATGCGTTTATTGCTTAATAACTCAATCTACTCTGCTGTTACTTTGTATCTGCACTTACCTACCGTTTATCCGTTTACTTCTGTTCTAATTTGTTAACTTTGCTTCGTTTAATTTTGTTTCACTTCCCTGTAAACTGCTGTTAGCTATTGCCTTGAGCTCTGACTTGGACCAAGGCACAATAAAGAATTTTATCTATCTGTCTGTCCATCTATCTCTCTGTTCGCGATCGTTAATTCACCGATCCGAACGATCGGGGAAAATCTTTCGGCATAACGTGATAACATATCCCATTTGTTTTCAAATTTACACCGAATGTCGCGTTCCGCGACCGATAAGTCACGGCAATTTTTTCGACCGACAGACGAAACCGCGAGTTCACCCGACCCCTGCTCCCCCCGTCGCCCATCCCGCAAAAACACCAGGAACAACGCGATTGCGAGGCCAGGGGCTAGAAAAAGGGGAAATTTCCAACAGACAGTATCGAAACTGGAACAGTAGCCATCCGGTATTTAAAACGATGACACAGAGCAACCTGTTGTAGTAGGTGCAGGCTATCTGGACTCTCGCGGTGCGATTTACGAGTAACAGGGGGAGACGAGAGGAGAGTCCCTGCACAGTATGGGAACTAGGAACCATATGGCCGAGTGCGTATCACATTGCTGCGCTTCGCGTTATTGTTGTAAATGCTGGTAGATTGGTGGGTGGGCGCATCCACGGTGGATGGGTGTACCTCCTATTGCCACACATACCGCGGCTCGAAGGTGTGTAGGTTCAATACAGCGAGGGATTTTTACCTGATGGCCGGGAAGTCCTGGCTTCCATGCACGGCACGCCGCGCCGCAGCTACCTCTACCACTCTGGAACTCGAACGCATGTAGGTATGCGTTTACGTACGAGATACCCCGGACCATATGTGAATTTATCGTGATGTTTGAATTATGTGAATTCACTCATCTTTCGCCAAGGGTGATTTGACATGGGAATTTCATTCCTGTGAACTCGGATAACTCGTGGTCTACGTGCACCCCGTGAGCCCGCCATCACGTATGTAGGTATAACGTCGATCCCCAATATCCGCCAGCTCCAACCTTTGACGATATCATTATGGTCGTTGAATTCTAAAAGTATAAGCACCGTTACACTTCGTTCGAATTGATTCCTCCAAATGTAGGATTTTTCCGCGTGCTGAGTTCACAGCTGTGTCGAAATCAGCCCTTATTTCGCGTTCGTTCGACGTCACCGTTCCCGCGCGAGCTGCGAGTCCGTGGAAAATGTTGGGAGTCCGAACGGAACGTGAATAACGGAATTTTAGCGCAAAATGTCGAATTTCGTCTCATTTCCCGCTCCGCGCGTTCTCCGCCAGGGATTTTTGGCTGCTGAACATTTCCGCGATTAGATATCCGCGGCAATTCTTTTTGTTCGTCAAATTTTTCATCGCTCGAGCTGTGCCGCGTACCAGCTGATGACGATGCGGACGGGAGACGTTACGTTCGTAGAGAAAGGCTGCGGCCCCGCGCTGACACAAGAAAATGTTCGAGAGCCAACAGGAAGTTGAGTGTTACACAAAACGTTGAACATTAATTTGTCGGTTAAAATTCATCGGCAACGGATTCGACCCGTGAATTTTAAACTTGAAATATTATTTGTTAACGGGAGAAGGCGTGTTCCACGGGGAATGACAAGTTGCAGAGGCAGGCGCTCATGGGATGAGATCAGAAATCAGAGCTCAGCTCCTTGCGGCTATTGAATTATTTTCAAACAAGTCTTGAAGACGTTCTTGAAGGCGTAACGAAGACGTCTTTTGGCCGAGGAGGGTTCATAGAGGCTCTTCTTTTCCTTTTCTTTCTTCTTTCTTCCCTCTCCTCTCCTCTCCTCTCCTCTCCTCTCTTCTCTTCTCTTCTTATTCTGTTACCTACTTTAATATTGCGTTGAAATCTGGGCGTGGACATCCGGCCTCGAGTTTCTAGACGTCGAGAGACGTACCCAAAGGACTAGAAAACGGTGGGAACTTTTTTTCGTCACTCTTCGTAAAACCAACCCGGTTTTATATTATTCCACTCTAGAACTCACGTTGGAACTCTTCGATAATTGGATCTCATGCCGTCCGCGAGGCCCTGATCTGATCATCAACTAATAGGTATAAGGTACGTTAGTCTCTAATTCTCACTCGAAATCAGGGTGAACTCCAAACCCTCGAGCCAAGGCCTCGATAAAATATGCGGATACCAACAGCTGGATATATTATACATGTGGCAAGCATGTAGAAAAGCCATCCGTAATTAGGTAACGGGCTCGCGTAAATGCCTCGTAACGAGAATAACTCGTTACTCGATACGCCCGAGACCAGTCCAGGGACAATTTGTCTAAATGAAAATGTCCTCACCGCTCCTACATTGTCATTGGTCGAAAGTAGGATATATATAGATATTTCGAAACGGTTTTCACGAAGAGTGATCGCGAAGCGCTGATGTCGATTAAACCGACTCGAATTGAAGCGCCGTTTCGAAATTTCTGACAACCTAGGTTATTCCTCCAATTTTATTGCTTTCCCCAAAAAATTCCGCCGAATTTCTCCTACTTTTTCAGGACGCGCGGGCTATGGAAGTGCGCTTCGCATCAGATTACCGCCATTTTCTACCAAATTTCTTCCAATCCGTCCAATTCTTCTGTACTCGATACGGGAACACCGCTTTCGATCGCGTCTTCGGTATTTTCGCAAACGGTATTTGCAACATTGTGAAGACAGCTTATTGTCAGTCTGTATATGTGATTCCCAGAGATTCCGATCGATTTCTAGTTCGCGTTAATCGCTGGAAACTAGTTTTATAGCACCGGGCGATTCGGGTTAGGAGCTCCAAGGGAATCGGAGGAAATCACCGGGAATTTATTGGGAACAGAAGAGAAATCGTGGGAAATCATGCGAAATCCGGATTTTTCGTGTATTCGGTTACCAGCGACGATTCCTCGTTGATTTCTCGTGGAATTTCTCAGTGATTCCTCGAGCGGATGGCCCATCGCTCGAAATCGGTACGCGATTTGTACGTGAACTTTTTCGTAATCCTCACTCCCGATAACCGCGTTCCATTCATTTTCTCGCATCTAATTGTAAAACAATTTTCATCCTCCCCGCGTTGCCGATCCACTTCTCGAGCGGCGCTTTTCTGAATCCGAACTCGAACCTGCGGAAAACAGATATAAAGACGGGGAAAAAAATCTCACCGTTCTTGTAATTATATGAGAATTTCCAAGGCGCACAGTGTGGTGCCCATGGAAGGTATACGCGGAGGAGGATCCTCCTTCAGCGGTTGCCTCTTGATGCGGATGGCACCGGCGCGGCGCGGGAGTAGTGAATGCCCGCCCAGGAAAGGCACGGCAGCCAGTGACGTAACATGAGACCGCTGTCAGTGCTGTCAGTTCTGTCAGTCCACTCTTTGTGCGCCTCCTTATGAAGGAGGAGGAGAAGAAGGAGGAGGAGGAGGTACAAACGGCACAAACGGTAGTCGGAGGCGGAGGAGAAGCTTGCATCCACCGGCTACCGCGACTGTTCACTGTGCACATACATGTGCGACGGTAGGTCGAAGAATGGAAGTAAAGCTGAGGCGAGAATCGAGGTACCTACGTAAGGATATGCGAGGCGAAGGCCCGCACCGTACGCAGACTCGCCCTCGAGCTCGCCTTCACTTTCGCCTTCGCCTTTGCCTCGGCTAAGGTCTTCTCGAATTTCCTTCTTATTACCAGCGGTCCCCATTATTCTGCGATGTTAGCATCTCCGTCCCCTCCCCGCGATAGTTCGCCTTTTGACGTGGTGCTTTTTTCGTTTGAATCCCGCGCCATTTCCATTCAACGCGCTCGCCGGCTCGATCAACAAAGCACTTCCGGATGCGTATAATATTACCGGAGGAGCAGGTCGTACATAGCTCCGGCGCGGCGTCTCGACTCCGTGCGTGTGACTCGGCCTCTTCGTATACCTGATGCACGTACTACAGATCCCATGGTAGATGGATACAAATTCAACCGATTCCATGATACTCGTTCGTTCATGCACTAATCGTATCACATACTCAATTTACAAACTTGAAAATTTTCAATGCAATTTACTATAATAGGAGTCGAAATTGCGGTCGATCTTCTTCTTCTGCTTCTTCTTCTTCTTCTTCTACCTTCCTCCGCCATTCGCGATTATCGCGAGTGCAGGTAAGGAAACGAATGAAAATTGTGAAAATTGAGGGTAATTTGGCGTTCCCGTTGTAGCCGAAAACAATGCCAGGAGTTACTCGTCGATGATTTCCTGTCTAATCAGAAACTCGAACTTATCCTTTGTGTAGTTTCTTGGGGTTAGTTTTACAACCACGTCCGGTGCTTACCCGTTCGAAGGATTAGCCTACTATTGTTTCATTTATTGCCGCAATCGATGGCTTTATGTTGGAAAAAATTACTTACCTTTACACCAATCCATCCCGCTCCCTCCTCCGTTCTCCCCGCCCTCTCCTCTCCTCTCACTCCGACGCACACCCCCCGTACTCGAAATTATTTACCGAGGGCTCATCTACTCCTGAGGATCTGAGGATACATGCTCCGTACATACTATAATATTGTGTACAAGTTTCTCCGATGCTGCCCAGTCAATTATCACGTCGTAGGTACAGATGTTGCTGCAACCAGCTTAACCGAGGAAAAGAGGGAGGGAGGGAATCTTTGCCTCAAAATCTTTCGTGGTCGCCATTGACGGTCACAATAAGGGAGGTTTATGAAGTTTATTCAACCTTCCCTAGCGCACCCTCGCCGTTCTTGGCTTGACTTTTGCTAATTTATAGAAGGCCGGGAGTGACCCTGTTTCCTCGAACTGCCCTCAACTACATCGTAGCCGCATCGTATCTCACTCCTTTTTAAGGTGACCTCAATAGGTCAGAGAATTGATATATAGGGTGGTGGGCGGCGGAACAGGACCGTCACCGGCACGAGCCTCCGGTAAACTTCTTATTGTCAGTTGGGAGGAAACCGCAGCTCCGTTTAGTTATTGAACAGCCACATAAATTCAAGGGTGAAAATATTTTGGTTGGAAGTACGGGGCATTGCAGGCCGACTGGCCCTGCCGCCGACGCCGCCAGCCCTCGCCAAGCCGATTTATTTTCGGACTGATTTACATCGCAGCATCCGTATAGTCCCGCGAAAAAAAAATCTTCGAAATCATTTGAAACGGGAGGAAAGATTTTTTAGTGAATTTTTCAGCTACCCGAAATGCATTTTTTTGCTAAAACGGTCTGAGATCGTGATTTCGTCGGTGACGGACGTGACCGATTCCCACGCAACTTTTGCCGTAAATATCTCGTCGAATTGCTAACATTTTGATACCTTGCGGAGAGTGGAGAGACTTCCGGTTCAGATGCTACGATCGATCGAATGTCGGGGAAACGTAGTAAATGCTAGTAGTAAGCCAAATGCACTACGAGAAACACATCATTTCCGTTCACTTTTAGTTTATTTCACGATTAGTTCACTGCAGCCACACGCTAGTATCTCACGTTTCCTCGACACTCGACCGATTGTAGCATCCGAACCAGAAGCCTCCCCGCTTTCCGCGAGGTTTCAAAATCTTCGTAATCCGACGAAGAACGTATGGCGAAAATTTCGAGGAAATCGGACATGCGGATCGCCGAAAAAATGAAAAAATCTTGAATTCAGACTATTTTTAGCGTAAAAAAAGCTTTCCCGGTCGCCGGAAAAACGACCGAAAAATGTTTATCTACGATTTCAAATTATTTCGAAGATTTTTCATCCGATCGATTATTTCGCGGGACTCACGGATGTTCATATATAAATCAGTGCGAAGGAAGGTCGACTCCCGAACCGGTGGTTAAAAAACCGAACCGCTCGTTTCAAAGAAATCGGAAATAATTCGGGAGTTCACTCTTCGACACTCTGAGCGCGTTATCCAAATTCCAGAGTAAAATCGAAGATGGGGCGGGAAGGGGCGGCGCGGCGGCAGGGCGAGTCGGCATGGAATGCCCCCGACATAAAATGATTATTGCTAATTGCGATATTCGGCTTTCACTTGTTGTATAGAAAAGAGGAAATATGAAGAAGAAGAAGAAGATAGTTCCGATCGTGGGCGTCCGGGGTGTCTACAGCACGTGACTTCGGATCGCAGGATCGTTATAGCTGCAGTGTCCGAAGACGATGGACAATGGTGGATGGAGTGGATTGGTCTACCTAGATTAATACTATTTGGATACTTACATGAAAAGAGAATCTGATATCGAAGTGCAATGTGGACAAAGAGAAGAAAAGACCGAACAAACAAATGAAAAAACGTTCCCGGGGTCTACCTGTACCTATCCGTATACTATAATGTATTCAAGCTGTGAGGTGTAATAATATTGAGTCGAAAAACCAAAAATTTAACGGCTGAAAAATTTCAGTCTATGGTCTCGCCATCCTGTCATAAAACGGGGACCCACCCGGGTCCTGCGGACTGGCGCCGATCGAAAAATTTCGGAGTTTCCGAGCGTCGATTAGCTTTTATCTATATGTAGGTATCTCTCATACGTACGTGGAGGTACGGGGATGCCGCGAAGTCCGACGTATCCGACTATAATCACCGCTTTTGGCAACGAACGAGCTTTTCAAAAAATATAAAATTATCTGTACGCTGAAAGCGTCTACGTATGTAGGTACTCATGGGCGGGCAAGATATATACCTGCTTTCGGATGGCACGGGGCAGGTATGTATATACATACCTGTGCCAAATAAAAGTTCAGGTACGTACGTATGAGCCCCATGCCTGCTCGTTAAGTATCGAAACCGAGTCGGCGGGCTCATTGTTTCAAAGAAACAAAAGAATCATCACACCTGGAATCCGTTCAAGTCCAAAAACGCATCCACCTGCGAACCTGCCCTTAAACCATAATGCCACAAAGTTCACGATCGTTAATGAATGTACCCAACGAATTGTAGTAGTAGGTACGCACCTACTATTGAAGCTTTCGTGAGAATTAATTGAACGAATCTTAAAGCCTTTCTTCTACATTTTACAAAGCGCTTAGGGATGAAGGTTTTTTTGTTGTGTTTTTTCTTTCTCTTTTCTAAATTAGAAATTTACTTCAATATTTTTTCAACGGTTTTTCATGCTCGTAACGTTCACATGCGTTCAAAGCTGGAGCGTTTCACAATGAAACTGAGACAGCGAGCGAGTCGAATTTATCGAAGATTAATTTACAAATTTTCAATTTAACATTGCCGCAAAATTTCATTGACGAAAAAATTCTCGTCGAGATTCATAGCTGAGGAGCTTTTCGTACGACAAGTATAGGTAAAAGACGGAGATAAGAGAAAAAGGAAAAATCGGCGCAAGTTTGCACCGACGTCCGATTTTCCGAAAATTTTTTACAGCTTCTTAAGCTTATAGGTTTATAGATAAGTAGATTATATTTCTACGGTATATTAATTATATCCGAAGTACTTGTCCCAGAAGCGTTTTGTCGTCAGGTACATCGTAATACTGCAGCTTCTTCTAATTACATCGCGACAAACATTCATTCCGACGGCAATTGCCAACCGATTCCCGCAATAATTTATATCGAGAATTGGAAATTTTTCAAAAGTTAGTCGTCGAAACGATTTGTTGAAACTTCGTACCACCAGGAAACCGTCTTAATGAGATGGACGAGATCGCTTATTCCTTTCGACGGGAAGGAATATTCACGCAGGTGAAATTCACCGACGGCTCAGAACCAACAGAAAATTTCACATTTCTCAAAAAATGTGCTCAACGATTCATTGCTCGATCTAAATCCATGTCCAAAGAGCCGATAAATACACGATAAACCCGATCCCACGCCCCGGGTTTTTTCAAAGCCAAAAATTCATTTCCGCGGTTCTCTCAGAAGTGTCATTAAAAATAAATAGAAATCGTTCGAACCAAAATTGCATTCCTATAGTAAACTTTCAAGAGAAAGTCTCAAATCGTGCGTGCCTTTTCTCTCCTGTCACATCACCTACATGCAGGCACCATTGTTGGAAAGGATATATATATATATGTATATAGTACCACCTACGTAGCGACGGCAAGGTGAAGGACGACAAAGCTCTATGAGGCTCGTCTTCTCGAGAAAATGGCCTGAGAAATATAGACAGGGGGTTGACGGTGAAGGGTGGGGGGGCTCAGAAAAGTGATTCATACGGGCTGCCGCGAGTCTGATGCGAAAGAGCATCCCGTGTGTTGGAAGGCATGAGGCAGGAGGCAGACGCTGCGGTGAGGAGACACGTGTTTCCTCTGTGGGAAAATTCACACGGCATGAAACGGCGAGATCCTCCTTTTACCCTAATCTAATCACACCGGGCCGGGCGTCGCGAGCTCGTGACGTATCGGTCTTCCTGTCCGTCGCGATTTGTCCTGTCTCTCCTCATCCGTTCGCCGCGGTTCTCGCGACGTGAAACCGTCCCGCGTTACGTCGTGCTATACGTTACGATCGGTTGGCACCGTCAATGCGACTCCTTCGCCGCATCACCCGCTGGGAATTCCATTATCAAGATACGATTCGTATCCACGACTATATCGTACGTATATACATACACACATCGGTGTATACGCACGCCTACCGAACTGTAAGGAATCCTCCGAGCATCGCAGGGTCCGCGCACGTACATACGCGTAGGCGCGGCTCGTTGTAGTAGTACATATACATTCCCATAACGAGAAACACGTATGGCGTCAAAAATGAACGAGGTATACTACTACGTAGGTACGTACTGGACTCGATCGAACCTCTCGTTTTTTCATTCGATTTCCGGTACAAGACGAGAAAGAGGAATATGAAGAAGCAGAGGAGAGCGAACTGGACCGATTTACTAATTTGAGGGGGGGGGGGGGGGGGGGGGGGGAGGCTCTGTATTCAGTATTTCGACCGATCATCGACCGATGACGACGCATATTGACATCAGCCGGACAGTCGAAGGCACGATAGGTACGATAGAAGGTACGACGGAAGTTCACGGGGATAGAATTTGCGTGGCGGGGTACGTATCGTGTATAGGTGTATATATACATGCGTGAAAGTACAGTGTATCCGTGTTCGAAACCAGGTGCCGATGAGCCATTAGATTTTTTTGGGGGGGTTACGGGCCGGGCTACGCCCATCGGAGTGAGAAGGCCACCCCCGCATGCGTATCGTGTTTGCTTCTGGTTGGCCTTCCGCACCCGGTATATAGCTGCAGGTTCGACAATATCGCGTGAAACCACGAAGCGACGACGTAGAGACAGGCGCACGCACACGAGGAGGAATGTTCGGGCAATAGATACTGCCTTTACGGTCTACGACGCGGTTTGATACGATGCGGTTTGATTTTTTAGAGACCGAAAGGAGAAAAAAAAAACGAGGAATAAGAAGAAAAAATTGTTCATATCGGCGGAAATCGTATCATCGTACGAAATATACGTATCACTGGAACGAATGTTGAAGATTGGGTCCCCGATCCTCGTTTTCAGCTGCACGTTAAGGTACGGTGTCGCGGCTAGCTCTCGATTTTTTATCGGAGGGGCATTTTTCGCGTAGAATTAAACTATCGAGGAGTCGATCGTGAAGCGATCGTCGTCGGCCCTCCTCGAATGGATTCTCATCGCGCAAAATGAAGTATCGGGAAACCCACGCGACTTATTGTCCGAAGTAGAGTGAAAAAAGTGTACGAACGTAGGTAATTCTCGGATTTTCAAATTGCGCTTCAACCCGTTTGATGTATTGCAATTAGCGTCGGAGAGAAATATGATTCTTGGTTTCGATGTAGTGCGTTCTCGGGGGCATAATTATCGTTCTTTTCGTTCGACGTGATCGCCACACGAATTCGAATCGTGTGATTGCAATGGCACTCCGCCCGTGTGAACGAGGAAGTATCCCCGGAGGAAGCGCGCGCCTGTTTATGATCAGACAAAATTCTGTGAGATTGGACATGCATAAAATTTCGTATGATTTCGTATACTTTCGTGAAATAATTTTGCAGCGTAATCTTGTGAAGTTCATACGCGCTTACGAGATTTTGTGTGCTCATATAATTATTGAACTTTTATCATTCTATTTCGAAAGTTCGATCGCATGGGATTTGCGATGTCTCATTCCACGGGATAAAAATTCGTTCAATGCGCGCTGACAACAAACGTTCGACGATCGCGAATTCCACGCGAAAAGTATAAGGTACCCTGCGATTGGAAGATCGAGAGATCTGCGACAGTGCAGTTCGTTCGCTCGGCTGAAAATTAAGGTTGGAGATCCCATTCAAAGACGGCAAGCCCGACGGAGAGATTTAAACTTGCCCCCGTCGAAGTTGGCTCCGGGATATCAACGATTTCTGTATTATCGATGGTAGCGGCGCGGCGGCAAAGATAGCTCGAGTTTCGTCGATGATACGTAAACGGTTGATATCCCGGAGCCGGAGCGCGACACCGTTTGTATCACGTTTTCTTATTCTTTTTCGTTTCTATACACATTTCTACATAAATTTTCGCAATCGCTCGCGCGAATGATGCATGCGAGAACTGTACGGTCTACGTTCACAGCTCTCATAAATTCTACAAATTCATAGTGTTTTCTCACGTTTCGTACTCTCTCCCTTCTCCAGGCAGGGCGAGAGGGCTCACGCACCCTTACAGAGGTGTTTTACGTTTGAAATTTAAGATTGAACAAATTTTACGCGAAAGAGTGCAGTCACAATTGATCGAGTTCTTCAATTTGTATACCTGTATCACGCATACGCACTATGGAATTACACTAGAAAAATTATCCAGCCAAAAGTATCCACTACACAGTATAGTGGTAGTTGCGAATCAAATCGGTGAATAACACCTCAGCGGGAGTCCACGATATAAATATTTGTCTTCTGAGGGGCGAGCATGGGCACGAGGGCTCCTCAGTCGGAGGGTAGTGAGCGAGAAAAAACAACGATTCAAAGGCACGCCGAGAAGGGAGAGAAGAGACGAATGAAAAGAAACCAAGAGAGAACGGCGAGAGAATATAAAAGAGCCAACGACGGTACATACTCCGGGATCTAACTTTCTATAAGGTGAAGTTTCGTCGTGGGGAATGCATTATTCGGAGAGAGTTCCTCGCACAGATTATGAGGGAACAAATAAACGAATGCAAATTTTCTTCACTATAGCGCAATGTCATCAGAATCGTATAATTTTGTTCTTTTCCTCACAACAGCGGCGGAGCTTTGATCGTTTCGTTGATTTTTCATCCGTGGATGAGAATGAGCTTTCTTTCGCCTTCTCTTCTTCTCCTAGCTTTTCACTTTTTCCCAATTTATCTAAGCCCGGACTGTACCTACGCGATAACGTATGCACATGCGTGTTCGCGTGTATCGAATTCGATGCCCACACGACGAGAGAATGGAAAAAGTAGAGAAAAACACACACAGACGCACGGACAGGCGTGAGCTTGCGTGTAAGAAGCTGGTCCATTCTCGAAGCTGAGAAGGCCTCGTTCTCCGCGCTCTCCTCAACTCTCCTCCTCCTCGCTGAAAGGTAGGCACTTGAAAGACACAACACGATCACGGCGGGTAACGTCAGCCCGCATATCTCCGTCTTTTATAAACTTGTGGGAAACTATTCTCGAGAGGTATGTATAGGTGTATTGGTAAAGCTATATCTATGCCTATTCGAAGAGGTAGTAGTAGTAGTAGTAGTAGTAGTAGTATGAAAGCTCGAAAGTGAAAGAAGAGGAGTGCGCGTGCACGGGGGTAATTTTTTTCTCCTTTTTTCTCATGTTTGTGTTTTTTCGCCCCACCGATTTTCTCCCCATTCTCCAGCTAATCGATCGTCACCTTTGCTTTTCACTTTTTAATCTTTTTCCCTCTCTCTCTCTCTCTCGTTTTTCGTTTTTCGTTTTCTCACCTCGAAACGGGCCTTCGAGATTCGAAACTGCGGTAAAAGTAAGAAGAAAGAGAAGGAAACCAACGTATGTATAGGTATCCGCTGCATCTGTTGAAGGTTACTTGAAATTGATTTTCCAATTTTTCAACAAAAATTTTATCTTATAAATGCGTGTGTATCGATGTCGATACTCGACTGTGCGCCGCGTGCTCTGTGGCTGTAATTGTACATTTGAATTTGGCACCGGAGATCTAAAGATCGCGGGTCCAGGTCGGGTAAGTGTCTATTCGATTTATTTCCAAAACAATCATTTTCTTTTGGATTTGTAACTACTGGATCGAGAGCGCTGTACGTCTGTGATCGACATCGATCCATTACAGAATTTCATGCGTTTTTTGTCTTCGGTATACTATACGGACGACGAGTTCTCTGATATGTTCGACTCTCGATGTTTGGAGGTTCGAAGAAAACGAGTAAAAATAATGAACATCAAACTTGAGCACAACGACTTCCAAGCGCCGAAGAAACTTTTCCTCGTTCAGGCATCCTGGAATCGGGATTCATCCGTGTACTCGAAACATGGAATTGGTCTGAAAACATTACGTGGATGTTGGAATCTTTATATTTCCAAAAATGCATAATTCATGAATTTTTCAATCTCCGAAGATTCGTAACTTCGAAAGTTTCTCATTTCTAAGTTCTCGTCTCTTTTGTGTTCTCGATTGTTCTCAATATGGGATGGCGCGACGCTCTTGAAATATACGGATATCACTTTTTCTAATTTTTCAGTCTCCTTTTTCGATTTGCTGGTCTTCCTAACTCGATCGCTTCACACGAAGCTTCAGACGTTTCTTAGTTCAACTCGCATTACGAATTTTATGGGATTCGGAAGGGAATCGTTCGCGAAAGTTTTTCGCGCTCCGGCAACATTCGCGCGTATATACCTATATCTGCGAAGATTTGGAAAAATAAATACTTTCGCGCATCCGTGCAGGGTGAATTTGAACAACAACGAGCGGATTGAAAACTCGAGCTGATGCTTGTGCCATTTTCAATCGTTCTATCGAACTCCCGTTGGAACTTGGAATACGTTGAAGGTTCCACAGGTTCGCCATGCACGGGTCGGAGCATCAGCAGAATTATCGCAGGTTATTTTCCTCCGTTTATTGTCGTCGTTTCTGTCTCTTTCTCACAGGATTACGTCACGAAACTTGGTGAAATTAGGCATTACGTTGGGTATACGTACCTAATTCCGGAGCCGTAAACCTGCCGCTGATTTTACAGCTACTGGGATACGAAACAAAGAGAACAGGAGGAACAAAAAGCCGAAAGATATATAGGAAACGGAGGGAGAAGGGAAAAGGGAGAAAGGAAAAGGAAAAATTGGGGAATTCCCGCATAGTTAACGAAGCAAATCATCCTCATTCGCACTCGCAAATATTAAGAAATTTGTTACAATACAAACCCACTCGGGTTCTCATACCATAATTGATGGATATATCCAGCAGGTATACCTACATGTAGACGCTCGCGCTCATGCTCAGGTATATATTCCCGGCTGTGTATCCCGTGTAATGCATGCAGGGTGAAACGTCTAATGGCGGTGGAGGGGGGCTTCACTTGACAACGAACGACGGATCACTTAACGTGATTACGTCACACCAGCCCCACGAATGTTTGCTTACGTGGGGTAGCGGCAGGGGCGCGAAAGCGCGGAGAGGGAGGGAGAAAAAGAGAAAGAGAGAGTGAGAGAGAGAGTGTGAGAGAGAGGGAGTCCTTAGGTATGTATATACACCACTCGACGATCCCGTGAAATGTGACAAATTATTCCCCACCGAGCTTTCACCCTTCGTCCACTGTGTTTTCTCGGATAAAATATGAGCTTCTTGTCGGATAGGTAGGTATAGGTATATGCAGTACGTACGTACCTGTATATTTGTTTCGTTATCATTCGACGGCACACTCGCACGGACGCACGCCCTGACGCGTGATTGCCTACCGCGGAATTTCTTGATCGTGAAATTGAACACACGCGTGTGTCGCATCTCGCCGTTTCAACAAGGTTATTATTAAAAATGTTGGAATCCGTGTATACCGGGGGAAAATATGATCTTGAAATCCGACTGCGCGATACCGCGTGGAATCCCAATTCGGAATTGTGCGAGATATATATACCCTATTTGTATCGTGTCACCGCGGATCGTGACGGAGCCGGATGTGAGCGACGTTTTACGACCTCTTGGTCGACTCCCTAGATCCAGAAAGTCGTATGATTTTCGCTTTTTTCATTCCTTTCGGATATAGATGAGAATAGAATAGAATCGTTTATTATGCCCTAGCCGCAAATGCGGCCGTAAGGCAACTGACGGTGATAAGCCCAACATCGAAGAGTAGTTACAGAAAGCGAATAATAATAGATGAAATGTGAAAATGCCTCGTGAACGTCGAAATTTGGTAATTGGTAGACTGAGGCCAGAAGATCGTACGCTTCCCGGGGATATGACCTCTTGGATTAGTCATTGTGAACTAATTCTTATCGTTAATTGATGCCAAAAGGTCGTGTGAGTGGAATTCTCGATATTCTACCTTTCGTCGACGAAAATATGTCATTCATAAAACCGAAAGACCGTAGATCCCGGAAACGTGAACGACCTTTCGGCAGTGGGAATAGAAAAAAACGTCAAATTCTTAAGGTGCTGTTAAAGACATATTCACCAGACATAAAGACCGATTGTTACTCATTCTTAGAAGCATCGTTATCACTTCGGAAACGCGATTCGTCGCCACTCCTACACCACACAACCGATCACAACGAAACTTCAGAGATTAGATGCAGAATTTTGGCAGAAAGTGGCTAAATATTTCATTTTGCTGAAATTCCAAGAGAATTCAAATTTTTTCGGTAATCTCTGAAAGTTGGGTTGGGTTAGGTTAGGTTAGGTTAGGTGAGGTTCAAAGTCGATACTCAAAAACGGACGTTCGGCGACTTCCAGACGTCCATGAGTCGTCTCAGGGCCTGATACAAGTCACAGAGGATTTTGTGCTGCCTGAGATATACTCACCGAGTCCACCAGAGAAAGATTGATCGGGAAAAAGCCACCCGCTGTAAAACGAAGCTTGTTTTGATACAGCTCGTTCGTTTATATTGGTTGGATTGGAAAAATTGTAATTTTCGATAGAAGATTCAATATTTCGTAGAAATGAATAAATACTCAGCCACTTCTTGCCGAAATACTGCATCCACTCCGCAAAGTTTCATTCCGATCGGTTGTTTGCTGTAGCTGTAGCAACGAATTCCAGTTCCGAAGTGATAACAATGCTTTTGAGAATGAGTAACAATGAGTCCAAATATGTCTTTAATAGCACCTTAAGACCGGGAATTTCTTTCCGTCGGCGCATACGACCTTCCCATTTCAGCCAACCGATTTCCCAATTTGCCAATTTCGATATTCTGGACGTATTTTGACAGTTCTCGACGCGAGCGACAAAAAAAAAAGACTCGTACGACTCTTTGGCTTCAGGAACGCCGAAAAGGTCGTATCATGTCGCCTACGTCCTTACGGCATTCGTACCGCGATATATATGTATACACCTATATATATGCATATGTATAGGCATATCTCTACTAATGATCAGAAATTACGCACGAAAGAAAAGAAGATCGAAATAAGACAAAGTAAAGTCGTACCAGTTGAATTCGAGAGACATGATACCGCGCCCTGATCGTTAAGTATTCGAGTAAACCGATTTCCGGAATGATTTTTAGATACATGATAAGCGCATGTCTGTATATCTATAGAATATATATCTATATATATATATATGTACGTATATCTATATAAATACGAGTGGGATACCTAATCCAAATGGTGTTTGTGGCAAACAAACGTGATTCGAACGTGACGAGAAAGATCAAAGATCGATCTCGAGGCAGCTTCCACCATCCACCCTCCGACCTCCACGGTGGACCCTCGACCCTTGCCTAAGAGTCTTTTATACGCGGAGTTGTATGAGTATACATATACGTGAGCATGTAGCATTGTACAACGTATACTCATACGATGGACGATCGAAAAGCGATTGACGAACAATCGTGGAAACGCGTTGATATTGTCATATTATACGAGATAGACGTAGGATGAACCGGCGATGACATTTCCAGCTGGTTTTGTTACCCCGAACAAATGAACGAGCGATCTACTGCCTATAGTCTTTGAATAGAGGAGGCGAGCATTCAATGTTTTATCGAAAGATCTCTCCGTTGGCTGAATACGACCTCAGCTCCGCAGGAAATACTTGCAGAAGTCTTGAGACGAGGGCGAAGTAGGTACAGGTGGCTACCCTCTCTTTCCTTTTTTCTCCGTTTTTTCCATTCTTCTTCTTTTTTTCCCTCTATTTTTAAATACCCACGTCAGACAAAAAGTCTGCCATCGTTTGTACTCCCACCAGGAAGACTTCGTCCCGTAACCTGATTCGAGCTGATTTTCAACGAAAATTGTTTTCATGAATGGACCAACAACATGAACAACAAAAATCACTCATGCTGCTGTGAAATTTTTTCAGATATTTCTCAACAACAAGTGAAAAACATGACTTCGCGGCCTGAGGCGACGCGATGCATCTCAATTTACCGACGAGATAGGTAATTCTTATATTTCATCCCATTTGTAAACCGATGAGAATAATGTGCTCGAATTTTGACAGTATACCCATACTTACAGCTTGATTCGCCGAAGAGTGGAAAGACAACCGCATCGCGAAACCGATTTAAAAAATGTACACATTTTTATCGACTGATCAATCCGCGATTTGTCTAGATTAGTTTTGGCGATGCGGTCGACTTTCCACTCTTCGGCGAAGTGAGCTAGGTATACCGTCGAAATTTGAACCCATTCTTATCATTAGTTCGTAAATTAGACCAAATATAAGGATGACGTAGGTCAGTCGGTAACGCAGGAGTATCGCGCCGCCTTAATGCAATCCAAAAGAATCTTGTACCAATAAACTAGTGTCTCAAATTCTGACGATGATTTCTTTTTTCGTGAACGTGACAAGCAGTTTCGTAAAAAAAGAAAAAAGTATAATCGGCTCGTCGAGCATCGACCAATATGCTCCTTCGGTACAGATATATAGATATACGTACAATAGAAAGCGCGGAAGAGACACGAGGATTACAATGGGTACATAGTGGAAGCAGATCAGGTCAATGAAGCCAGAAGGCTTCGGGGCAGAATAGGAATGTGTGCGCTATGTACATGTACGTGGGATGTGTTATCGGGGCTGGGCGAACCCTCGGCCAACCCTTGAGTAACGTGACCGTTGAAGTCCGCGGATAGAGAACGCGGCATTGTTCCCACTGACGATTCCGATTGTCACTTTAAACGGGGGATTAGTATTTCAATTATTTGCACAATAAAATGACAACGCGACGGTGCGCCCGCTGCAATATCGAGTGGCGGCACGTGGCTCTGTTGACACACGTGGAGAGATTTCAAACGTTTCGGCCGTAGCTATGCGCTCCCGCCAGCCCTCGGCCTTTCAGCCTACAGCCGCTCGAACATCGCGGGGTTTACACACCAAGAGCCGGCAACTCGCGCGCTGCCCATACCTACGTAGACTACTATATTTTCATAACTTACCGACGGCGCGGTAACCGCCGAGTACGATCGGCTGCGTACCTCCAAGGCGTGGGAGTCAAACTCCATATCTATATTCCACCTTTTCACGCGGTATGTATATTTGGTTCGAACTATTTTCACTCTTATACGACGGGGCGGCAAATTTGAACGCATTCGAGAGAGCGAGAAACGAAGTAAAGTTGAAAATTCTGTGATTCGAGATCGAATCTTCGAATCTTTACCTTAAAAAAAAAAAAAGAATGAAAAAAACAAAAACAAAAAAACGGTCAGATATGTGGCAAAAATAATCGCGTCCATAATTATTTTGTCGCCGGAAGATTTTCCCACGAAAGATGAAAAGTGAGTTAGATATCATAAGACGCAGGGACTTCCTGATCGAACCAGTTTCTCGATTCTTTTCTTCCTTTTTTTCGTTCAGATCTTTTTTTTCTTCCTCGTTCTCCTCGTCTCGCGCATTACCATACGCATGTATTATTAATATGCGAAGTCCCGGGTTCAATATACATACCATATACATCGCACACGTCGAGAATTCAAATTTACATTATGCGAATTAGTGTAATCGAAATTTGTACGGGTACGATGCTATATAACATATTTTATCGAAGGATAGAATATATGAATCGGCGATATCGCCTGTAGTACGTATGTGTGCAATGGATCGTACAGGAATACTGTCATTTTGCACAAGAGAATGACGCAGCAGGATCGAATCGAAATCGGCAAGTGTCACCGCAGTAATTTTACTTTGACAAGTTATAGGTATAATCAATCTATCGATCGATCTAATTGCTGTCCAATAATTGGATACTATCTGCACTAGTACCGCATGTATATCTATATAAGAGATACATGGAAAGTAATTACAGGCGTGTAACCTACAGCTCAAGCCGTATGCCTGTACGCGTACGCATGTATATATGATCTGGATAGGTATAAGTACTGGACTTTACCAGTCGGACTACCGGTCCACTTATGGAGTGCAGTACTGTTCAAGATCGAGAAATATTGAGTTGCAAGTACCCTGTTTCTGACACACAGCAATGCCAGAAGCTAATTAGCCTAATGCGAGATCAAGTGAACGTGAATTATGGGCAAGTGTATCATTCTGCAGCGTCGAAACATTTTCATTATTCAGTAATTAGACATTCAGCTTTGATACCGATCTGATACCGCAGAAGCAGATATAACTTGACGGGATCGACGCATTGCAATATTCATCGCCTGAGTATGATACTACACATAATATTGCTGCAATAACGATCAAAGATCTGAAGGCTGTCGAACTGCAGGAATTTCAAATTTATCGAACTCGATATCTGGCCCAATCAGGTCACACACCCCATAGGCATACCGAAATTTGTTAGAAATCGAAAATCTATAAGATTATGCTCAATGCGTAACAATACGTTAAACAATGGCCGTCAATCGGAGTTCCATGACGGCCATTTACACCCATTGTTACTGATACAAAGCATCAATATAAAGCAGCAAGAGTCGAGAGCATTGTTATCACTCCGAAAACGTGATTAGTTAGATACACGTATGTATCAATGTACATACATAATATTGAACTGTCTGGCATCCTAATACGTAGACGACCTATCGCGGGCATTTATATTCGAGTAAACCTCGACCAACCTCGATCTGAGGAAAAGGATCCTCTATAGCTGATTTGTTGACCGATTAGTGCCGGTTACCGTCATGATCATTCCATAAAACGATCGAGTAGTGGTATGGTTGCGGGTTTGAAGTTCGTTGCAGGTATAGGCAGACGCTTCAAGCATTGGAAGAATCGTAACGAGTATTTTTGTGTGAGTTGTGCAATCGACAATCGAGTGGTTTTATTCCATTTTTTCCCTCTTCTTTATTTTCATGTTCTTCGTCATGGCAGCAAAGGATCTTCTGAAATATACTCTACGGTGTTATACAGGTATGTATAATATACTATACGTAGATATTGTACTCGTATAAAGGGTGGTTCAGGTTGAGCGGAAGATATTTTGTGCATAGATTCTTCGTGAAATTCTGAAGCGAAAAGTCCTATGGCAAAAATTTCTACGACCGATAGTTTCCGAGCTACGAGATATTCAAGCTCAACCAATCGCAACGCTGATATGACAGTGCGCAGAATCTCTGTTCACGCGCGCATTCAGGCCTGCCACAAGCTCTGCGATATGTTACCCTAGATCTGACGTAACTCGAGAACCCGAGGTCACATCAGGAATTTCCGGCGACGGACTTTTCGTTCCAGAATCTCTCCAAGAATCTGTTCACAGAATGTGTCCCGCTCAACCGGAATCACCCTGTATATACGGAGTAATCTGTACAGCTAAGAAGTACCTAGGAGGCGAAGATTGTGTAAGAGTCAGAAAGAAAAGATCCCATGAAGAATATTGTCCGACTATTGCTTTCACGCGTGGCTGCCTTCACAGATTATCCAAATCATTGCTAGATAGCTAGGTAATTTGGTTGTCCGGATTGGGAAGTGATAGAGTGTGGGTAAACGCCTTTTTTCCTTCACGCAGCTTCTATGATGTGATAAAAACCCAGAGATTGAAGTGGTGTAGTAGTCGTGTTATTTGAAAGTGATTTATCCTCTTCAAGAGGCCGTTTGAGTCGCCGCTGGGAAACCTAACCTAGCTAAGACGGGGAATATTTATTTTCCATGAAATCCGATCAATGTTTCGAGAAAGTGAAACCACTTAGCCGATTTTTGCCAAAATACTGAATCAAATCGACAAGATTTCGTTAGAATCGATCGGTTGGTGTAGACATGGCTAAAAATCGCGTTTTCGAGGTGGTAATATTGCGTCCGATGGATATGTAACGATGAGCCTTCAGCGGCGCGGCACCGTGAGACGAGCTAGTAGCAAGAATTTCGCGACACTGAATCAAATACAAATCCACGAGGGACGCAGGCATGTATCACGATTTGTATCTTACATTATAAAGTAATCAACCGGCGAATGAATCCGGCGAGTGTTACGCCGAGTGTATTTATTATCTACGTACGGATGTACAGTGCATTTACTCGAGCAATTAGCGATTACTCGTGACAATTCATAGCTCGCGGTTATTGCCATGGTCAGATCAGACCAGATCAGACCATAAGTGAAATAATAATGATGATAAAAATATCGAGAAGGGTTTTCGTTACGATGGGTACCCCTATTGGTCTTCCAGAGTTATGATACGTGGCATGAGGCGTAATAATTTTCACTGAATATTGGACGATTATTAAAAATTTAACAAGAGATAATGAAAACGATGTTGAATTCCTTGACCAGATCACCCTCAGATAGGCGCATATACAGGTATATCATCGACTTATACGCTGTACTACCTACTGAAATAATTATCAATTTCTTCTCTTGTATATGTAGATATTATACCTATAAGCCGCGAGCTAAGTATAATTTAAGGCGCCATCTCATTATTTACTTTCGATATCGAAAGAACGATTTACAAACCCTGCGGGATATGGACCTCGGCCTGATTGGGCTACTGAATTATTCGACCGTGAGTAGACACAGTACACATACCTGTGACTATCGATTTAATACGTTATTAATTGTTCCACGATTTCGTTCACCTTCGATAAAACTCATGCTTCCGTTATTTATTTTCAGTTATGTTTCCGTCGACGTGGTTGAGGGCATGCTTCTCACTCGATTTCGACGAGAAACATTATTTCGTCGAATATCTTGCAAACGGTGATTCCAAATGGATTGCCCCTCGGGGATTCGATGATTCACAAGGAGTATAGCTGTTTCGATCCTTCATTCGAAAATTACTAAATTCCGGAATTTCGATTTTTTTTTTTTTGCACCGCGGGGTCCGACCGCGTGCGACATTTTCACTATCCGCAAAGTCCACGCCATGATTCAGACGATAAAGAAGATGAGAGCCGCGTTCTACGTGAGATACCGAACACATCCATACCAAAATATCTCCGTTTTGGGCGAAAACAAAGCCGAGGTTTGTCACGGGGAATTTCGTAGTGTTTATCGACAGTCCAATGTCGGAAGCCATGACAATTCTCAGCTGTTCCAATGGCCGTGTTGGTAATAGGCCGGTCAAATTGGTCCATTTTTTTCCTGTAAATCGAAGTTAATTCCCCGAGGTTGAAAAAATTCATAGTGATCGGGGAGGGGGGTTGTCCTGAGTGCAAGTTCAATTTTTCGGGAAAAAATCAGTTGCAGCTGATGTGTGAGAAAATTTCAAAATCTTCGAAAATGCGCGAAAATACGTGCACTGTTTGCTTCCGCGGTGGACGCTGCGAGAACGCTGAAGATAGCGCAAAATTGTACAGAACCGATCTTGTAGAGAACATAATTTCCCACGAAATTGTCCCCGAGGGCAAATGTCCATCGCCGACACCGTCGGCGTGAGAGGCGTCCGAAGTTACTCTCTGAAAAGTCGTGTTTTCCCTATTTCTCGTTAATTTTTTAGTTTTATTTAATTAACTTTTTTTTTTTCAATTAATTTCAATAATTTTTCTCGTCAAAATCGAGCGAAGTGAACTTCCCTTACCGTGGTACCTTTATCACAGAATTATTTTGTTCTCAGTACGTACAAAGTCCTTTGTGTCTTCACTTAAGTTCTTACTTTGTGTCTTTACGTCTCCGTTGCGGCGTCTCTGAGATACCGCTCGTTTCAAAAGTCGCGTTAATGATGAAAAATTGTGATATTTTGAACCACAATGAGAGGCACTAGCGCAGCTGCTCTTTCCAAAATTGAACGAAAATAACCTACAAAAAGCTCTCGTTCGTACAGCCCGTGAATGATCTATGTGATTCTTGAACTGGGAGAGCGTTGCGTCAGCCCACTGATCGCTCCTATGTAGTTGGCTGCCTACGCGCAAGCGTCAGCGTGACTTTTTGAATGACCTGTATCTTACAGACGCCGCAATAACGGAGATCACTATTTCCAACGGTAATGTACGAAGCTGGACCTCCTCGTTGATCCTCCGAACAAAAGCACTCCGTTCACTGACATCCTGTCTACAAGTTGTAATATACTCGAGATTTGCATGTCGGTAGAAATATAACGATCTCGATTGATTTTTGTTCAACCTATCTATTATAGTCAGGAAAGCAAGGGAGCGGGATTATTTTTCCTCTGCGTGGTTGGCGGAAATTAGGATATACATGGGGGAACGATTATTGATTCAACTGATCGGCAATATACACGTGACAATAATGAATTATACAGTAAGGTATTTTTTTTTATTATAAAAACGGCATCTGAATAATGGCAAAGGCACAGCACTATATACGTTAACATATATATATCAGGATGGTCCTCATACGGGGTCTGAAAACAAATTTCGTGTTCGATCCCGTCAAATCGGTTCGAAACGGTAAAAAAATGCCCAAACTTTTTCAGATTTTTATTTCATTCCCTTCGTCTATCCCTGTTTTCATTTAAAGTACAAAATGAAATCTACGGTACATCGAGTTGGGAATTTTTTAAGAAGTGTCCATTTTTTTTGGATCAGGGAAAATTTTACGATATTCACCGACGATTTGCATCACGAACACTGTTGATCTCGGTTTTGCGTTGAAATATTGTTTTATTCGGTGCAAACAAGCGGACTGAGAAGAAAATAAGGAAGCGAGAAGAAAGGAAAATGAAAAGAATATAAGTTTCACCGAATATTCGAGAATATGGATCGTTTTGCCTACGATCAGCCCTGCAATAAAATTTCGTACGAAATATAGTGGATAAGCATGTTTTTGATTCATTTGAAAAATTCCCGCTCACACAGGATAACGAAGGGAATGTAATAAAGTTCTGGAAAAAATCTTTTTTACCATTCGGAGCCGATTGGACGGGATCCAACATGAAATTTTTCTCAGACCCCATTCAAGGACCACCCAAGTACTCATATATATATATGTATATACCTATTTAACAGTAAATATTACCTACACTTTACGACTTATTCGCATAAAAAGTACCTAAAATATTATTACAATTGTATATCATTATACATTAAACAAATGAAATATTGGAATACGATACGATATTTATATATTTAGGGTCACATATAGTTCATTGTAACATTATGTGCCTCACAGGAATTATGAGCATTATTCAGTTTTTCGCGCGGCGCATGATCTATGAATGTGCGCGGCGTGGCGAACACTGCGGTTACAGACGTGCTCGTATCCATGTATATACTGTCACTGCGGTTAATTCACGGTCGGTTACGAATCCTTCATTTATCAAACGAATAGCTTTCTCAGGGTACGGCTGATCGCAGTGGCAGCGCCGCGCCGGTTGCACGACGGCTAAGGAAAGCTACTGCTTGATGTTCTGCTATCTCAGCCTGATGACAGTCTTAAGGTGAAATGGAACACGTTTTCCCACTTGGGATTTTCAAATGCTAATTTCTCGGCGAAAACACAATCGATTATCACGAAATTGGTATCAGCGACTAAGGAGGAGGGAACAAAGCGCATGACGCATTTCGTTTTGCATGAATTGCCAAAAAGTTTAACAAATTATAACTGTCGATAAATAATCTGTAAAACATTCTTTCGATTTTTCGAAATCGAAGAGCGTGATGCGCTTCTTCCGCTATTTCCTTATCACTGATATCGATTCTATATAAATTGGATGTATTTTCATTGAGAAACTAGGTTTCGAAAAACGTGTTCATTTCATTTCACTTTAACACCGATATCTAACCTCGTAATTTAGTTCGGTACAAACAAAATGATCATTTTTTAGTGATAATTAATGACAAATTTGTTCCTACATAAATAATGAATAATAAATACTGATTGTGTCAAAAAATACAGCGATGAATAACCGTTTCTCACGTATCCACGAAAATAATTGATTCGAATTGTTCGTAGAATTATTGGTTAGGTATACCTATAACGATAATGATGACTGATCGATTCTCATGAGGCACGGACAACAGAACATCGAGCAGAAGCTCCTCTTAACCATCGCGCAACCGGCACCGCGTTCAGCGGTGCTCAAAAAAAGTGAATCGATGGAAAAATCAGAGAAATGGGCACCATCTGCGAAATAAGGATTTCTTAAATCTCTGAAAAACAGATTTTTGTTTAAAAAAAAAAAATTCTGCGAGATCAAAGAAATCTCCTGAAGAATGATTAACAAGGTAAAAGAAACGCAGACATTTCAATCCCTACTTCAAACTCATGTAGAAGCAGAATGTCTTGGTAATTTTTTGAGTATGATCACACGATACAAGTAAGATTCGGCACGCCGCGCACAACGTCATCCGAACTACAGAAGGAACTATCTCAGTAAATGAGGTACAACATTATACGTCATAACAATAAACTAACTAGTATATTATGTAGTATTAAATATATACTATAATTTCTATATGAGAAAATGTTCGAAGCCCCACTCTCGTCATACTATTATACTACGAAGGAGACTTTTCCTTCGTTGAGATAGTATATTTCCATGACGTTTTACGTTTCGACTTTAAAGATTTATTTTCTTAAACCTAATTAACCGTGACCTAGGGCGAGTGCGGAATTGCTGCCGTGACAAGGAGGTCCAGCAGGATCGACACTAGCGAAGCCTCGCTATGGTATGTATATTTTACAAGCAATTAATCCCCGCCTAATTGATTGTAAAACTCAAGGCTCTGGCTACTGGCGATCGTCAGCAATTAAATTAAACAACTTCTTCGTCACAGAAGCATGAACCGTCGTATAAAATCATTAAGTTCCGAGGAACGAGAGATCGAAAACGCTAATCGATTGATAATTAATAATTTCTGATTTTGCGCAAATGAGCAAACAAAGATCGATTAGAACGTTTGGAACCCATAATTTTCTTTCGATCGATCGTCTCTCGGAACAGTCGTCATTAAAATTATAATTATTCTTAGTTATTGTCTGGTTTTTTCTTTCATAAATAACGAATCAATTAAATATGTAATTACACCACTTCGATTCACATACTCTGGTATGTATCTACTAAGTAGATATACAGAGGAGATATGGTAAAACAATTGAAAGACTATTGCGTATTCGTAGGAAAATTAAGGCGCCTATTCGTTCATTATTCTAATTAGAAAGTAAATGTACGATATGACAATTGATAACAGAATATGCGGAGATTTCCAACGAGCAGAAAATTGTCTTTTTATCTTCTTTCTTTGCTTTTCTTTTACTTTTTTTCATTATACTGTGTGACATGGAAGCCAGAGATTTTTCTTCTGTGTATTTATTTCAGACTTTCTCCTCATATACTATATGAAGCTTACATGAGTATAAAAAATTGGATCTTTGAGGAGAGAATTTTTGCGAATGTTTGATCCTCAACTTGCAGGATAGCATAAAATTCGTTCAGGATTTGAAACGTAATGAGGCTAAAATACTCGAACGTGAAACTTATACACATATTTATCAGAATTTATTTGTCATTTTTTCAAGCGATCAAAGGCGTACCTCGTACTGTGTATAAATATATTTCTAATCGCTAATGAAGATCCTCGATCGCTAAATCGCAATTGAAGCATACAAAAAGAAGACTTTCTGATCCTGAATTTGCGGTAAATTCATGTTAAGCCCGCTAAGGATTTTTACTTAAAATTAGAGTGAGGCAGTTGAGTTGGCAAGAGCAGCAGAAACTCGGTAAAAATTTAATGAAGAATTCTGCGCGTCTCAATTATCCACAGTCTCAATGACAAAATCGGTCACCGTATTTGGAGATATCGTAGAATACTGTCTCGTCCATTCCTTCAATATCCTTCTTTAATCGAAATCGAAAAAGACGGGAATTTTAATACTCAATATATCAACAATCTCTCCAAACAAGGTTCACCGAAAGATCCTTCGAGGCGCAGTGCTAGAAAACCGGAAAACATGCTTTCTAAAGAGCAAGGAATTTCATCAAAGTATCGTAAATTAGTCGTGGGTTGATGTTACCGTCTGCAGTGTACCGAACACCGCGAAGAGATCCGTCGTCATGACTAACGACGCCATATTCGCCAACGATAAAACCGTCGGGGGTTCGTTCCTCGACTCTGTACTTCCGGTAGTTCCTCCCCTCGACGACGTATTCAATTTTATGTCCATCGTCGGGATCCTGGACTCCCGGTGACTCCGTGATCATTTGAGGTCCGTGTACATTTCCGTTGCTACCGACGCTCACTGCCTCGTCCACCTCATAGTTTTGCTCGTCTGGTTCTTCGGGTGGATTCGGATCTCTCGGGGTCTTCGGTGTCTTTATCGGCCGACCATCCGTCCCGTAGATCTTGGCTGGTTCCGAATAGACCCTCGAAGGTTCGGAGTAAACCTTCGCAGGCTCGCCATAGACCTTCGATGGCTCACTGTAGATCTTCGACGGTTCGGAATAGATTTTCTCCGGTTCTCCATAGACCTTTGCCGGCTCGCTATAAATCTTCGCCGGTTCACCGTACATCTTGGCCGGTTCCCCGTACGTCCTGGCTGGCTCAGAATAAACCTTGGCAGGCTCTCCGTATACCTTCTCTGGCTCGCCATAAGCCTTGGCAGGTTCGCTATAAACTCTTGGAGAATTCCTACCGGCTTTTCTGGTCTGACCATACAGCATAGTTTCATAATGTCTACCGGCCTTGCGACCTTGATGAAGATGTCGGGTAGGTTCAGTCGGTTCGGTCGGTTCGGTCGGTTCAGTTGGTTCTGACGATTCGTCACGCGCCTCACCGACCTCCGAGTTTTCCTCTTGGATTTCACGGTCTTTTTCAACCTGTCCATCGGGCTCTTCCAGCTCAACTGAATCGCTCATTTCCTTTCTATGGTGTCTGTGCATTGGATGAACAGTGTGCCAGCTACCGATCGGTCTGTGAGTTGTGAATCTGGGACGATTACGCCAGCTGGTTCTAGGAGAGCCTTCGTCAATTGAAAACTCGCTTCTGTTTGACTCGGAAACTATATTACTCAGCTCTTCAGTGACCAGGAGCGCTGGGAGCGGAGTCACGAATGTAACCGACGTTGTAGTCTCCTGGAGGGTGGTAGAAGTAGCAGTTTCCGTGGTAGCGACCGGTTTCGTCATCGGCGATTCGGCTATAGTAGTCATTTCGTCACCGACGTAATGTTCGACCCTGATTTTATACGGGGTCGCTTCAACCGTGGAAGTTACACTGACTCCAATTACTTTTTGATTTATTGGTTCCCCGGTTTGCCCTGAACTCTGAGCGTCCGTGCGGGGTGTTGGCATCGAACCGAATTCATTGGCGGTGCTGAGCTCGTCGATTAGTGAAGTTAGACTCGGCGAATTGTCGGAAGACTTTTGACTTATTGGATAAAACCGGATTCCTTCGTCGCGTGAATTGATTCCAGTTTTCTGCGGGGGCGGCTGCCTGACGCTTGAAGTCTTCGACGTTCTGGATATCCTGTAAACCGAAGCCTCCTGCCGCTGTGACTCAGCCCCCACGTGATCTCCGGCGTTAGGATGTGCGGCTGAACCTCGTCTCGAACCTCTTCTCCTTATGGGCTTTTGTGCCATCGCCCCGTTTATGAAGACCGACAGAAATTCTGTACCGGCTAAAATGTCGTCTCGTTTCGCTGGGGCCGCGGTGATCTCGTTCCAGACTAGCGTGGACTGAAGCAAAACCTGCGAACATAAATTACAGTGAAGCATTAACGGCCGTGAACAGAAGTAGGCAGACGATATTGACTTTTTTCCATGATTATCATCTCTCCGCTCGTCATTTCATCGACAGTTCTTTCTTCTTGTTATACAAAAATGAAATGCTCTACTTTTCTGTTTCGCCGAAGTACGAGAAAATTTGCATAGAGACGAATGGTGTTCAGAGGCTTCGATAAAAGTGTGCGGGATCTGAATGATGACGTGTTTATGGATTGCACGGGCTGCAGAATTCCTTCGAGCAATCCCGGCAGTGGCTCTATTCGGTGACCGGTTACAAGATCTGGAAAACATTTCTTCGCGCAGTTTTATATATATAAATATCAATTTCATTCTCATTTCATCTCTTCTCGTTTCTCCGTGAATTTAAGGTGAAACTTTACTCAAAAACATCATCTCCTCATGCAGATGAGATCGGCTCGTAAATATTTTTGCCGATTTACTTTGATATTTCATTCGTTATGCATGTATGTACTACAGCTAGATGCACGCATACATACATACATAGATACATGCAGCATATCGCTCTGTAAGTGATTTTAACGATCGGTTTCGAGCGCCGAAGGAAATCATCGCCTCAAAACACCAATAACTACGATAATAATATTTACGCCACATTTATAGCAAAACGATCATAGTTCACTTCTGCACATTAATCGTTTTGCACCGGAGTTAGCCACGCCTGCGGTAGGTCGCTCGAAGGGTAAAGCAGAAACCGATTAGCGCGATGCATCTGAACAAATGCGAAAATACGTCGCGCTGATTGGTCTCTGCCTTACCCGTGGAGCGATTCGCCAGGAGAGTAGCTAACTTCAGAGCAAAACCTGCATTATTGCGCCGCGGTGTATGTGCACGCGCGTAGGAAGGTAGGTAGGTAGATAAATATGCTAAATGGGTGAAATATAATGAACAGTTGAACGCGTTGCAACAGGATGTATGAATGCGAGCAGGAGTGTGAAGTTTGCGACAATCATGCGTTGTCCGATGATAATAACAGTTCCGCGAATGGTACGATTTATTACCAATTACTCGGTCGACCGAGACGCAACGCAAACTGTAGCAACCAACTTCGATGCAGGGATACATATACATATGTAGCTATAACCTACAGGCGTCAGGCGCTATCGTATGCCGAGAAAGAAAATAATATAGTAGCTTAACCGCAGATTTATGATTACAATTATCGTTGAATATCATTCGAAAACTAATGCTAGTTATAGCTAAAGATTTTGAATTACATATCGCGTGACTGCAGTGGCGTTAGCGACGTTATACGACCTCTCGGCGATCCTTAATTAAGCCAAAAAATTGTATGATTTTCTTTTTTTGCAGTTCGCATTAATCCAGAAACACTAGAATTATGGGTCCAGAACATCCGAATTTCGAAATGGGTCGACCAGAGCCGAAAGGTCGTACGTTTTCGGAAGGCTTTATTTTTGAAAGCAAATTTTTCTGACTAATGCCGAAATGGTTGTGTTGAACAAATTACGTTCGATACGACCTTTCGGTATGAGTAAGAAGACAAGTGTGGTCGATCATAAAACCGAAAGGTCGTATCTTCCGAGAACGTACGATCTTTTGGCAACAGAAATGAAAAAAAGATGAAATTCCTGAAACCAAAAGGTCGTACCCGCCGTCGCATACGACTTTTTGGCTTCAGTCTGCCGATTTTTAAACCACGATGTTTTCAACGAGTTTTCATCTTTCTGGATTAAGGCAAAACAAACGAAAAATAGTTGTACGACCTTTCGGCCATAAAATTGTACTTTTATCGCCCACGTCCTCATGGCTTCATCAACACGATATGGCAGCGAATTGAAACCTGCTACGACAGAGTATGCAGTATGTACGCGCGTACGACCGTCTTCTCACACAGTAAGAATGAGAAAGACATTTTTTGAAGTCTCTAGAAAACAGAAAAAGAAAAGAAAATGGAGGAATTCAACGCAATAATACAAAAGACGTGGCGCCCGATCCGATAAGCTTCAGCTTAATTCCATCGTATTCCATAAGCCGTGGTTCTCTACGGGCACGAAACTTGCATTGAGCTCAACCCACGCGCTTTAAATATTGTTATGAATGCAATAATTATTGCGATGCTTATAACAATAATATCCGAGTTGATATTTGCATGATACGTCACAGTCTAGTGTTGGAATTCGATCCTTTCATCGACGGAACGCCTGCTAAAACAATGTTGGAAAAGGTTATGCGCCGGCTAAAGGACGTCAAATTATTAACTATACATGAACTGAAAATTGACTTCTCATTTGAAACAACTCCGACTTTCTGGATTGAAACGACAATTTTTCTTTTCTTCACTCAGGAGAACAAGAATCCATTTTGCTTTTGATAAAAAAATTGCACGGCATGTTGAAATCCGAGAAAAAACTTTAGCGGAACTCGATCCTTCACGACATTTCTTTCGACGGTCTAACCCGTGGAACCGTCATTTGCCGAAATGAATATATTCATGAGCATGTATCACGATCACGATGATCCATTTCAATGTACCTACATTATACACACATACGTACACAACGGTATGAGATGTGACGTGCAGACAAGACGAAGATTTTCTTCGCCGCGGTAGATATGATATAGCTTTATCCTTTTAGCGCGGAGCCTCCGATCGAGCATAAAATAGCTGTCTGAGAGTGATTCCAATTGGCATCGGGTATTGGAATGCGGCATTAACCGAGAAGAGAGAAGAAGAATACAAAGCGTAGATAATCACATCTGAGTCGTTGTCACTTCGTCACGGTAAAAGAATCGCTTCTGTGTACGAGTGCGAATCTACACTAGCTTCGTTCGATTTAGCGCCGGTTTGTATTTTGCATCGATCATTTAGGTTTGTGTCGCCGACTATCGGTTTCGGTTGAGGCAAAAAAGCTCGGTTGATGAAATTGCACGTAACAGCTCGGAGCAGGGATCGGCGAGAGAAAAATTATTAATCAACAGCTCGTTCGTGCGTAATTATTCACCTTAAGCCATCGTACTAACCTAGCTAACATAGCGAATATTTATCTTTAAAAAAATTCGATCGACGTTTTGAGGAAGCAAAATATTCCGCGACTTCCTGCCATCGTAATCAATGAATTCTCAACGTTTCATCAAAATCGATCTAATCGTTTACGAAAATATACGATTCTCAATTTCGAAACGGTTTCTGTACATATTCAAGATAGCGACTCCGATCGCCCCTTCAGGCATGACTATGTACTATAATATTATATGTCGATATCTCCTATATCCTTGACCTTAACGCACAACCGATACGACTATGCTCAGCTTATCCCTTTTTTCTACATGCAATCAATATTATATATGTCGTCGCCCTAATGGATCGTGACATTCTTTTTTGTCCCACGTTCCATTTTATTTTCTTTCTGTTCTTGTTTTTTGTTTTTTCTCTTTTTTTTCTTTCTATCTTCTGCTCATTCAATCAGGAAACTGCGAGAGGAACGGTCGAGCGAAATAAAATCATCTCCTCGCGGATAAGTAGGTTCATTAGCAAAGCTCACCTTTTATATCTGATAGGATTACTATATGTCTATAAGTGTGAGATGAAAACTGGTTTGGTTGGTATAACGAAGTTCAATTCTCGGTTATGTATGGCATATCTAGAAGAATGAAGATAAGCATGCACGCACGCGTGCCTCCTCTCCGCCATTCCGCTGGAATACCAAATTGCTTCGAGCGAACTTGGCATACCTACCTGAGTTATACTTTGATCAGGGAAGTCAAAAATTTAGCTTGAAACGAGAGGCTAGTTACTCGCGAAGTCCGGTGTACACCGGTATGCAAGGTCTCATAGAATATTGTGATGAACTCCCGCAAAATCTTATGAAAACTCGCGAAGTCCCGTGAAATCTCATAAATTCCCATGTTCCTCGAGGTCAAGCGAATCATTCGAAGTCTCGTGAAGTCCTACGAAGTGTTATGAGACCGAAGATTCGTGAAATCCCATGAATGCAGCTCCGTAAAATCGTATGGAATCCTATGAGGCGCCGTGAAATCTTGCGGAATCCCACGAAGTCTCGTGCAATATTACGAAATCTTTGAAATCCCATGAAATCTTCGATGTCCCTGTGTAGTCTGTGAAATCTCATGAAATATTTGGAATCTCGAAGACCGGCGTACGCGATATCTCGAAGTGATTATCACCCCTCAGCTTCAAATCAAGATTATGATCCATGGATGGATGGAATTGAACTCAAAAAAATCATACACGCACGCAAATATCTCTCAACTCAGTCTAGCGCAAGATAGTTCTTTTTCATTCTCTCCTGAATTAAGGCTTCCTCCGTTTCAAAGGTCTTGGTCATTGTCATACAATGTGCAATAGGTAGCAGGAAATACTACCTACAAGGCGGAGCTAGCTTCAAGTGTGCTAGCTCGATTCTTGTAACGGGAGAATCATTAACAACCTATTATGTATTGTAAGTACATACATGTAATCGATGGAGACATTCACTCAAGGTTTTGGCGTAGGCAAGCGCAAGCGGAACTCTAAAGCCGTTGGGCCTCGTAGTCTCCATACTTCCATACTTCTATACTTCTGTGATTTTATACTTCAATACGTCTACATTGGATTTGTGATTTGAACATTTGAATAATTCAAGCTCGCGTGAGAAACGGCGATATCCTAGTACGACACGTTGTTATTTATTATTCTGCCTAAAGATGGAGAGTCATCAACAATAGACGGGTGTGGCCGGATGCCGCATCTCCAATTAGCTGATTCAGAATGTGCTGGCTAAAGTTTATCAGATATCATAATTGTCGGCGATTCGCTTCCGCCAATCTTGACATACAGCGCGTTGGCGGAACAAGATCAGGAACGAAAATATTAATATCGTCTCTAATTTTCCGATGAAAACGAAATTTTTCATTCTGTGTGCCACCTTTGCGCCGGTGCCCGCGGTGATTCGTGAAATCGCGAAGGAAATATACAAGAAAGAAAGAAAAAACAAACAATCAAAATTTGTCTTCATCGTAAAATTTCGGCGGATCTGATTTTTCCTCGATTGCGTTCCCTGAACGCGTTATAAACCTGAGCCTCGTGATTTGAGGGGCAAAATTCTGCAGACGAGCTTTCAATACAAAATAGATAGTTAGTGCAGAAAACTTAAGATGCCTGACTGCCTATCCTTTCTCTATTTCTCTATCCTTGGCCTAACTGCACGTATAACGATCGAACAAGACATCGAGCAGACACCACGAGCATATGTATATCTTTACGATCTGGGTATGAAATTCAGAATATGTAAGTTATACATGGATACAAGTATGATATCTCCAGTTTCGACCGGGCTGCATACGTATGCACATGTAACAGTACCATTATTCGCCTTGAGGTGCCACAGGACTCGCCATCTTAGGTGTACGGGGACCGTTTCGTGAACGAGAATCGTAAATTACGGCAAACGACTCGTTCGATATCGATGAAACTTTGAGAAGGCATTGAGTACGTTGGAAGAAAGTGCCTAAGTATTTCACTTTTTCGAAACATTGTTCAGATTTGTTGAAAAATGGATATTTCCTATGTTAGCCAGGTTAGATTGCAGCCACGGTTACTCGAATTCTATCAATCCTCGAAGACCAAGGCTAGATATCGACTAGTACAAAAATTATGCAGTCGCTCCGACTGCGATTCTGACCTTACCCCGCCGAGTCGGTTTGCGCATACTTCTACCTACAATAAGTACTTGCTTCTGTCACCTCACTCATTGTTAGTTCACGACATGTGGCCGTACCGCGATCTATCAGTGTATCAGGTTCTTAGGAATCCGCGAGAAATAGTCGGACAGAGATTGCAGAGGGAGTGAGACGGTGAGTGTGTGCGAGGGCGGGAGGGGGCGGGGGCGGGAGGGGGTGGAGGACAGGATAAAAAAGAGGAGAGCAAGGTCGTTACTGGGTGTGGCGGGTCCGTCTGTTGTACCTCCTCAGGTATTCACAGTTTCTATTTATGTGCCCATTATAGTTATAGGCTGTACTTATTCAGTGTACCGGAGACTTGTAGAATTATCAATTATTCGATATAAACGCTGAACCGGTAATCAGGGCGAGTCTCCTCCCTCTCTCTCTCTCTCACGCTCTATTCGTGGTCCGATTACGATGCTTAATTACCCGGTTCACGATCGTTGTCAAATTTTATTCGTCTTTCTTCGTCCTCTTTTTGTCGCCAAAACTCGCCCACTGTTATAAACATTATAATCTGCATAAACAGGTGGAATATCAAAATACAGCTGTATAATGTAGGATAAATGAATACATACGTACGTATATATACATACATACCTATCGAACATAAGTTGTTATATATGTACCGATTCACAGATCGGCGAACTCGTTTAAAATGATTAGAGACGAGAAAAAAAGTGAGATATAAGAAGAAAATTTATTCGCACAAGCTTGTAATGAATATATATATATATGTATGTAACGTTCGCGATCAGGCTTTTATTTCTCTCGATGTATTATAACTTTTTCTTTCCATTTTCGCCACCGTCAGATTTGTTCTTTTTTTTTTTTTTTTTTTTCTTTCCTCTTTCTAGATCTGTCCTCTCACAGCGTGTGAAATTTTTGTATTTTTTTTCCCCCAATAAACGTAGCGAAGCAATGTACCTATACCTAAATTATGTATAGTACTATGGAAGGTAGAGGCATACATATGTGTTTTAAGAGCGATCGAAAACAAATTGATACAGCAGGCTTAATTTTTTTGTCCATGCTTCGTTTTCGTTTTTTTTCAATAATCATGCTAAATTATCTATTTATGAAGGCGCGATCGTTATATAACTAGACGAATTCTTTTCTTTCGTTTTATCCCCGATGTCAGAGAACTGGCTTGATACTTTTGATATTCATAAATTCAATATGGCGGCTCATTCCAAATTCTATCGTCGGTAGGATACTATATATACTGTAAGAGACGTGAGTAGATAATTTCACAGTTATTGTACGTACCTACAATATCACATTCTACAACACACCGACGACGACGAGCAGAAAAAAAGATCACGTGTTTTCCACTCTAATTTTCATTAAAAATACACCAATCTCCGTAGAATTTAATCGCATGTGATTCGAACGACAATATTTTTACTCCGTGCGAGGTAAGAGAGAGAAAGAAAAAAACATGAGGCACAGCTACGATACTGTTTCGGGATGAATACAATAAAAATAGGAGAAAGAAAGAAAGAATTATACGACTCCTTCGGCTTCAGGAACGTCAAAAAGTTGCATAATGTCGCTCAAGTCCTCATGACATCCGCGGCGACAGGATCTAACGATAACCAATCCTATTCTCAATTTGTCCCAATAAAATTCTTTCTCCGTTCTCAATATAATTGGGCTAATAGGTACGTACGTAGGTAAGTTAAGAGCGAAAGTATGAACTATACCTACCTATGTACGTAAGCGGGAATCAAAATTCAGGTCAACTTATTTATATTCTCTTCATTTTATTCGATTTTATTTTCCGTTTTTCGTTCGCTCAGTAGGTTGTCGTTGAATGCGTACATACCACACCTCGTCGCATCGCCCTGTGCTGCCCCGCTTCCTTTTGCGTAGGTGGGTCCGAAATTCGGATAGCACATGTTTGCCGTCGAAATACGAGTAGGTATGTATAGGTATGTATGTACGTACGTACGATGCGCTTAAAACCGATGCGATACAATACGATGTGTGTATGTACCTATGTGCGTACGCGATGCATATATACGTATACGATGCGACGGTAACGACCTGCGCAACAGCAGTGGCGAGCATCGCCGGGCGTCCGGACTAACAAGCACCAGTTTCACTTTCGATTGTGTGCCCTCTGCCCGCGCCTGAGGATTATCGCCACTTGCCAGTTGCCGGTTCCAAAAAGAAATCAAGTCGCGTGGGGAATTTGTCAGCGCAGGGAGTCACCGCTGGCAATCTAACCTAGCTAAAACAGGGAATATTCATTTCTCATGAAATCCGATTGATGTTTTTGAAAAGTGAAATACTCAGCCACTTTGTGCCATCGCACTCAATGGATTCTTAGAGTTTCGCCACAATCAATCGTGTATTTCGTCAGAATTTACCATTCTCGTTTTCGAAACGGTTTCTGTACATTCAAGATAGCCAGGTCGAATGCCCCTTAAAACGATGCCATGCTTTACCTACTCATATCTGACAAAATATGAAGCGCACGCGTCACTGTGGTCGAAAATGCCGTTGATGGCGCGATTCTGTACAAAATACCGAATACATGAAGCCCAAAAAATGTATCTTCGATGTTTGACGATTTTCGACAGCCAGGGATCCGTTGGTTTCGAATACAGCTGACGCCTGGCTCTGCGCGCCGCGTTGTAGATTCACTACCACGTGACTCAATAGTCGGAGATGATTGGTCAGTTCATGAGCTGTCGGGTCACGTGGTAAGGCTTACTCCAATTGTACGACGCGACGCGCAGAGGCATCAGTCAGGCGTCTTCGGAACTAACGATCCCTTGCTGTGAAAAATCGCCAAATAATAATCATTCCTGGGATCGAAAATACGCTGCGATTTTTCGACGAAACAAACACATTCCCGGCTCTATTTGTTCGGCATTGAATGTAGACTCGCGCTATCACCATTTTTTCGCGTCAGTCATCCGTACGCTTTAATAATTGTCGAACAGAGTACAGCGTGCTAATGGATTCCAATATTATTATTTGGAATTTTTTGTTCTATCTTTTTATGTTTTCGAATTCACTAAATTTCTCTCGGATTAGGTTTTTCTTGCCTTTCCTATTTCCGTTCTTTATTTTTCCCCATTTTCAGATTTCCACATTCCGAATCTGAAAATTACAAGAATAAAAAGTAACTAGAAAAACCTGAACTAAGGAAAATACAGTAAATTGGAAACGAATGCGTTTTGAGGGGCGATTTTCATTCGGGAATTACATAGGTACCCATTTCCAGAAGAATCAATATCAGAAATCATCAAAGTCCCTAAGTAACGTCATAAAACTGAAGAGCCTGCTGGACTAGTTTCCCTTAATCGTCCCCTTTCCGTTCCACGTTTTTCTTCCTCGTTATGATATCTATATATACGAGAGTTTGGCTTTTCCTCGCCGCGATCGCGTATCGCTCTACATCCAGCTATACGTGCGTGTGTGCAAATAATTTGTTTCAATATATCATTGACACTCAACGTTCTGTGTACATACCAAGATACCGCGTAACAGCTGAGATGCAGGTTGTCATTCCTCTGCTCAGGAATTGAACATAAATATCGTACTCTATAGTTATACTGACATGAGAATTCTTTACGATCGAATTAAACATTATTATCTTAATAGTCGTTGGCCGGGCAGTTGCTCCGGGCATTTTTACACATTATTATACAGTCTCTCATGGCGCGCTATCACATGTATCTCATACGTGCTGCAGGTATATGAGAAATGATCTATTCTGTGCTACCGCACGCGCGCTGCCACACAAGGAATTCCTTATTTAACGGTATGCGAGTGTGAGATACTCGCGGCGGATACGTAGCCATTGGAATGATATCTATTGTAAAACGTAAAACAGTTGAGTGAAATTGAGGAAAAACATATCTCTAGCTATGCAGTATACACTAGCTGCAGCGGTCGATTCAGAGCCGGTTGGTATTTTCGCCGTTGATCATTTAGGTTGGTATCGCTGAAAATCGGCTTCGGTGGAGACAAAAGAAGCTCTGTTGATGAAACTGTACGGGACAGCTAAACGTCACCTGGGAACAGGGATCGGCGAACGGAAAATTATTGATCAGCACCTCGCTCGTGCATAACTGATCATTTTCAAGGAAATTGGAGATTTGTTCGTTGCCGATCGATAATTGGAAGTAAGTTCGGAGGTCGGGTATCGGCGACACCCGACATGTATGATTTCATCGACAGAACTTGCCTTTCGCTGTGTTCGCCTTAGCTCCAAGCTCCACTCGCCGACACTGGGGCAGAAGAGGTCTGAGATCCAATTTGTTGGTCCGAATCGCCGGCCGATAGTACGTCAGATTTTTCGCACTATTTTACGTAAATCAACGAGTGCTGCTGAGACGAGCGAAGCTTGTATCTCGAGGAGAACCGGCGGTGCCCGGAGATTTGCAACTAGTGTAACGAATTTCGGAATGCTGCTTTCGAAATTGCCGAAAAACGAGAATTCATCATATCGTTGCTGCAGGGTCGCGTCGCGGCGGATGAATAATATTGTCTTCAGCAAAATATCAGAGAATCTCCAGAGAACGAACGATCCACGGATAAGGCTGAAATAGAACAATTTGTGGAAACAAGAAGAGACCTATACTCAAAAAGACGTGAATCCAGTATATCTTGGAATTCCGTGGAGCAGAATTACGTGTGTGAGTATAATATAAAAATACGTAAAAAATGTGGATCCGGTACGTCCTTGGTGTACGAATTCATTCGACGAGAAGAATATCTCCGATCAGGGAGACTGTATATAGGTACACATTCCACGCCACACCGAAGCCGTTCCACGCACGCGAGCAATAAACAAAAATCTTACTCAAGCCGGGCGTGCAGGCGCCAGTGCTGGCTGCAGCCGCTGATGGTTATCCATCTATTTCGTCCGAAAATACATGCCTACGTGCGGGCACACAAACGAGTGTGTAGTTAACGGCGACGGAAGGTGAGAAGAACGACCTTTATTCCGGCTCTGGAAACACAAATGTGTACATATTATACATACAGAGGTACGTACACGCACTTGGACTCAAGCGATTCCGAGCACTTGGATGAACCCACGATGCACCACCAATACGGATACGGATACCGATACCGCGGCAATACGTACGAGTACCTAGATATAACCTAGCACATGAATTCCTAGGTTTTTTTGCCCGCGATAATTACCTAACTTTCTCCTAACCGCGATGGACGAACTCCCATTTCGTATGGGTCCTGAGAGTTCTCGGTTCACAGTTCTTGGTTCCCAGTTCTCAGATCGGGGCACGAATAGAGCTACTTCATGCCTGAAACTTCTGAAGGTTGCCTTACCTCTGGACGAGAGCCCCGATCAACAAACGATTCACAACGGTTGCCTCGCGGTCGTTGATTCGGCGTTATACGTACTACACTACACACACCTCACACCTATCTGTGTCAGAATGATATTGTAGTAGCCCATTGAGGCGCCTAGAACACGCAATTGCTGCATTGGGCAATCCGATAACAAGTTTCAAATACAACGCAGAACCACGTGCCCTTGCACGTCGTTGCGCGATGTACACTTGGCGTGCAGACTGACACTGGCAATGAGACGACTCTTTTGCGTTAGGTTTTGCCGAAATATCATTCGTTCGGTATTAGATACCCGCCGGGGCAGGATTCGATGATACTGGTACCGAGCGCGCGATGCTCACGTCGGTTGTTTCTTTATATTCGACAGCCACGTCTGACCGCGAAATGGGGAATCAATTCTTGAAGCCCAACTAACTTCCGAGTTTGAAAAATTTTCGGCAAATCTACGATCCACACGATTCGAGTTTATGGACAAATGCGATATCGAACAGCAGTGAAATGGGCGACTGTTGATTGATATCTCATTGAGAAGGACGTATGTACGATTGTGAAAAAATATGCTCTGCTTGAAGCCGGTGGGAGACCCGGACGCGACGAAGCTCGAACTGCGGTCAAGATTGGATTTTTATTTCGTATTTTTTACCCTCGCAGATTTTTTCTGTTATTCAACGTTATACGACGATCCCGTCTGTTTCGATAACTTGAGAGAATCGCGGACTATACTCACGCCAACAATTGCAATTCAATAAAAACCTTGCAACTGGAGACATTTCCTGGTTGGATACGGTTGTCAGATGCCGAGAGACTTTCGCAGAGCATCGAGCAGTTTCGGCACCGAGCGTGGTACTTACAAAAATTCCCCAATAACGGTTATCGCTTTCCTTGTGTCAACCTATGAGTATATAGTTGCCGAGTATCTTGCTCCGTGAGAGCACGAGAGAAAAAGTAGCCGAGCTTTTCGCTAGATATAATTTTTGAGCTTCAATTTGTTCGATTTATCGCCTAAGTTATAACTACTGGCTCCCGTTTCTCGGCTGCACCGTGATCGCTCATCGGCACTTACAGGTGTGTGTAGGCATACGTAGATTTCAATTGAGAGCCGAATAGCGGATCAGAAGGAGATCCCGCTACAACCGCGGCACTCAACTAACTGCGCTAATTTCCGCGGAGTTTTGCAAGTTTAAAAACTGTGCTACAGGTACCTGCCTACGGTCGCGATGTTTTAATTGTTTTCTCAAACAATTTGATTCCTGTTTAAGGTGCAGTTAGACCGGAGGATGCCTCGATCGAGATTCAGGTACTAATTCACAAAGATTTCGAGATCTTCTTCACTCGCGGAATCCCCAACTGAATGTGATGAGTGAATTCACTGTGTCCAAGGAGCAACCGCCGCGCCGATCGCTGTTTCGGAGCGGAACTGATACGTTTCGTAAAATTCGCACGAATACAATTCGCGAGGATATACTCAGGACCAACCAATAGAATCTCGGGTTCTATGCACTAGTGTCGGCTAAGATGAACATATAGCGAAGGACAAATTATTCTGTCAATAAAATTACACATGTCAGCTGCGCCCGATACTCAAACTCCGAAGTTACTCCGAATTTAATGATTAAATCGAAACGGATGAATCTGAAATCCCCGTGAAAATGATCAATCATGTACGACAGTGACGGAACCAATATGGCTGTAAAATTGTTGAGTAACCTTTCGGCTCCGCGGTGTCAAAAGGTTTCAGTATCGTGGGAGAAAGCCGTATACAGTATACATAGGTATATAAATATATAAATCATTTGTGGCTATTTATATTATATCTGCACGCTGGCGATGTGCCCACTCCTCTGCCCTGCGCGGTCTCGAAATCCTTGAAAATATATGTATCACGTATACATATACAGCTATTATATTTCGACAATTTCGAAACTATCCCCTCGCCTCACTCGGGGACAAAGCCGAACCTGAACGTTCAACAAACGTATACGAAAGATCATATGTGTGTAAGTTATATCTGACTGATTCGCAACAAACAATAATCTGCAGGCGCAAGTAGCTGTAATAAAAAACCGAGTGCGAAATGGAAAAATTATGTATATATACTCGTGCATACACCGTAACTGTACGATTCTCTCGTCTCCTGGTTCAGGATCTCGTCTATTGTAGGTACATAAAATAGGACTAGGCCTTGCCGAAGAGCGAGCGGCGGAGGACGAGATCCTCTTCTCGTTCCTTTCCTTTCCTTCTCTTCTCTTCTGTTCTTCTCTTGGCGTAGGAAACGACCACGTTTTGTACGAGTTGGCATTTACGCTCAGTTATGTGAAAGGTATATCGGTCGAGCGAGGCACCAGATCCCATCCGATCCCATCCGATCCCATCCCATCCCATCCCGAGTAAACTTATTTATATGTGCTAGACATGAGTAAAATTTAATATTCATCGGAAAGGTCTCGTTTTCACGGTGCACTTTCCAGTTTTCGAGCCTCCCCGGAGCAGGCGCACAGAGGCTATTCAACGAGACGCGTGGTAGACCGTGATCAAGGATATACCGCTCGTTCGAGGAGCCGCGAGATCCGAAAGATCGGAGTGATTATCTTCAACTCGAAATTCATTTTGTGCGTATGAACCTCATCCCCGAATTCCTCGGGAATCCATTCAGCTCGCATCGCCCTTTTTATACTCGCCTCTCGAGATGCTGTGCGAACGTCAATAGATTCTGGTTTCCATACTGATCACCATGTCATTGCTATATACGTATTGTATCAAGAATCGCCGGATCGGAAACTACCGCAGCTATACCAACATACACAGATCGCTCTTTACTCAACGAAGCGAATGAGTATACGAGCACATAATTACGTTAACTAGAGATCAAGAAGTTGTTAGAAAATCACATTGCTTGTTGTATGCTTTACGTAAGCACATGCGTGCTGTGCTATGGTATACGCGCAACTGCCTTCGGAGGGATTTCATAGTTGAATTTGTGTTCGAATTTCGACAGACAGTGCTCAAATTACTCATAGAATCTTCGGTTATCTTCATTTATTTGAGTATAAGGTGGAATAGATGTCTCGGAATTTTTTAAAACATCGATGAAAAATGATAAAACAGTGAACAGGATGAGGTTCACGCGTTGTCGTTGCAGCATGACAATTTTTGCCGAACTCCCAGCTCGAAAACTGGTGAAAATAATTACACGAGTTTTCACACACGGTTTTGGAGAACAAATACTCCGAAATTTTGTAGTTTTTTCATGAGAATTTGTCGTTTTTGATTCGCATTTTATCGGCGAAAACAGGAAAATTTTGCTCAACAACTGCAGTGTATGTTATAGAGATTCCACGTGAAGTGGGTCACCGGCCGGACCGCACAATCTTCGATTTTTGTGAAAAATCAATAAAATTCAGAAACGAATGTTCAAATTGAAACCAAAATTTGTATCATTTATGTTATATTACATGGATTCCGAATTTCCCCGTCTCAGAAGAGAAGTTATCAGACGTAAAAGACTGTGTAGAATCGAAGAAGAATGAAAATTGAAAATTTTCGAGCATGACATGATCGACAAAATTTCCAATTTTCGACAACCAAAACCATCTCCGTGAAATGTGAATTTTGTTTTCCTCCCCAAGTTGCGTTCGAAACATTCCAATTTCGAGATAACGCCGATGTTGAATTCTCGACACGGTATAACAGAATCCTCCCCGAAAGGTGAGTATAACCGAATATGACGAGGTCTGGAGGTCCCACACTTCGCGTGGAATCTCTCGATACACGAATCTACGATTCTTTGTATAAAAAAAGAAGCAATCGAAGATATAAATTTTGGTTTCTGTTTTGTACAGAAAACTATACGAAAAGTTGCAAATTTCCTGAAAATTCCTACAAATTTTCAGCAGTCAAAATCTATCGAGAACTCAACGGAGAGAGCAACAATTTTTGGACCCACAGCCGTGAGACATCCGCGTCACGTTGCATTGGCCGTCCCAAAGGCATTTTAGTGGCGTCAGAATACCTGCTATGTGGCATAAGGCGTCGTGACGCGTCGTGGAATGTAAATAAATCATAACAAACACGGCACTCGAGTGTGGGCGGTAGAAATATCTGCATATTCAAACCCTTATAACAGAATGAAGAACCTGTGACACCGGTGACCCGCACGAGTACAAAATTCTCAATTCCTACACCAACTGGCACGTTGAATCTCTGAATTTCTGAATTAGGATCTAACGAGAGAACAAATTTTCACGTTTTGTAGACACAGGCGACGTTTCAGGATTGAAAATATACCCGATTCATCGATTAATCTGTTAGAAAAAGGCCAGAAATTAATTTTCGAATTTCACATCAGAGACGTCCAAAAAAACAAAAATCTCCAAAGATTTTACGCGAAACTACAAAGGATTACAATTTTTCATTGAAAAATTAGGAAATTTTGCAATTTCCTCGAAAATTCGCGCAAGCTCGTGAAAATCGTAGAGTAAAAAAAGAAAAACACCATTTTTAGTGTCAATCTGTGGGAGCAGAACGAGCATGCGAAACAACCTTCCCGAAACCCTTTTTCGATACGCGGTTGAAGGTCGCGCGAGTTGAGTCTCTAACGATCACAATTATATGAGTACGGGTCTGAAGAGCGATCTGGATTCGGTAGACAGGTATACTGTATATCGTTTTCAGTATAGGCAATATAATTGTCTCGTAAGTGTGCCGCACTTAAGGTGCTATCAAAGACCCATTAATTGCGTCCATTCTTACTCGTAGTCGAGAGCATCGTTGTCATTCGAAAACGCGATTCCGTCACATGCACTCCCACACCGAACAACCAATTTGAATGAAACTTTTTTGATTGGATGGAGTATTTTAGCAGAAAGTGGCTAACTATTTAATTTCGTTAAAATTTTTAGATAATTCAGAGTTTCAGGGAATTTCTAATTGTTAGGTCAGGTTTGTTCGTAGGTGAGATTGGACGAACTTGAATTTCTGATAGAACTCTACTCTCCCACAATCCGAGGGGATGAAATACTTTGCCACTTTTTACCAAGATACTGCATCCAATCGAAAAAGCTTCATCCAAATCGGATATGTGGTGTAGGAGTAGCGACGAATCGCGTTTCCGAATTACAATAATACTTTGAACAATAAGTAACAATCGGTGTAAATGGGTCTTTGATGGCACCTTAAGAGCCTAACGAGCGTTTATAATTTGTCACAAAGAATCCTGAGACTAAACTTTTCCTTTCCTCGTGAGCATATGATAATATCAATTATTGTAACAAGTATTTCACAGAAAATCGCCTACGTTCCGATTGGTCGGCACTGCAAGACGCTGCGGCATTAGTTACTGTAGTGAATCGTGAGAGATGAGTAGATACAGGCGACCCACTACAGTATGTACTTGCAGGGTTTGAATTTTGTCCACGTCTCCGAAACTCCAGGCTAAGAATTCCCCTCGAGATCGTGAAAAAAAATCGAGTGCAAAACTATGACAAATAAACCAAAAAACATCGCCAATGTAAAAAAGACCTACAGGCAATTATGACACGAGCTCGAAGATTCGCAATCGCTGAATTTATATATTCAGGTTGAGAGGGCCGCATGCCGTGGATAGATTATTGGAGGAATTCTGAAGGGAAAAGTCCTTTGGCAGAAGTTCCTGTGACCGCTAGTTTCCGAGTTACAGAACATTTAAGTTACACCAATCGCAGCCCTGGTATAACAGTGCGCGGAGACTGTGTTCATCACTCGCGCATCCAGGCCTGCCACAAGCTAGCTGCGATAGGTCAGCCTAGATCGGATGTAGCTTGAGAACCCGACGTCGCAGGAATTTCCGGCAAAGGACTTTTCGGCCCAGAATTTCTCCTAGAATCTATATCCACAAGATGTGTACCGCTCAAGCTGAACCTCCCTGTACAGCTCGCGCCTCACTGCGGCTAGGTCTCGGCTGCCTACTGACGTGTGTATGTTCGCACACCTATACACGCTGGACTGTTTCTTTTTTCTCTTGTTTATTTACGCCCACCGATCGAGCCCCGATAAATTCTCCGCAGCTTCTGGCGCCAACGGTTGCCACGGAGCCCATAATTCAGTGCAAGAGAGCGGATAGCGAGAGTCTACTCACCTACATAGGTACTACCGAAGGTACATTATTCTTGAAGATACACCGGAAACGGTAAAAATGGAGCAGAGAGCAGACAACGATTAAGAGGCTAAACTAATGTAAGCGGAGTGAATTTTTCTCGAAACTTGACTCGAGTCAGGTCGACTCGAGACTACTAATTAACAGATTGGCTCGTCGCGATTAGGCGCCTGTACCTAGAATGAGAATTGCGACCAGCCAATTTTCTTCCTCCCTTTTCTCTCCGGCAAAAAGGATTCAGGATCCTGGTAGCTCGTTTCTCAAACTCCCTCCTCATCGCGACGGTGAGGAGAAAGAGAATTTGCCATAAAAATTCTCTCCCGGGTAGGTTCTAGTGCGTTCAATGTCCCTGACGAGAGTTTTCTCATCTTCCTTTTATATACTTTTAACGATTTTTCAACGGCGCGTTAATTCCGTGCAGCGCGAGCGTCTCTTTCGTTCGCCAGATCGGCTGATAATTCTCAGCTCGAAATCCGGGAACTGGTAATCGTCGATCTGCGAAATAAGCTTGCGTGTGTTCTCGCTCTTCCTGGTACCGGTGAGTCTCACCTCACATCGGTGCAGAGACCTGATGCGTGAAGGTCGTTCAATGCCGTCGGTTGGCTTGCCGCCTGCAGGAGGAGGAGGAGGAGAAGGAGGAGAGCCCGATGTGAGTAACAGCGTGGAGCGTGGAGCGTGGAGCATGAAGCATGAAGCATGAAGCATGGAGCATGGAGCATGGAGCATGGAGCAGCTGGCGATAGTTCCTTATGTTAGGTCGACAAGTTTTGGTGCCGAGTTGTAAAGCCGGTCTCTCGTATACGCCTTATGCCGCAGTGTATCAAGCCGGTGTCCCAATAACTTCGGTCGACAATTCTCGTAAAGTTTCTGCCGCGCGATGTACATACATAGGTACTTACTACTGCTATTAAGTATAACTTTTAAAGTCCAATCAACGGCGAGCTGCACGCTTTGGCATGTCTCATTTTATTATATCACCTCACTCATCCTCCTCGCAGTTCCTTCGGCCAATCCAGATATCCTTCGTATTGTTTTTCGCAGGATAAAAAAAATTAAAAAAAATACACACGCGATCTGCTTCCGGTGTTCATTTTCCAGTATATATGCATGATTTTTGTCTGGTTTCGATCGTTAATTTTTCAGATTTTTAATGAAAAAGAAGTCAAAGTTTCTTCGTCAATGTATCTGATTTCATCAGGAAGATGCAGAAGAGTCGAAAGGATGGATAAACGTCACTGGCGCTTCACCGAGTCTCGGAAAGCCTCGTGTAGGTCATGATAAACTCTTGAAAAGCAAAGCTCGTTAGCTTCGCTGGGATAAGAATATATGTACGATGACAAGGCGAGTGAGTATAATATGCTCGTATAAACGAGTTAGTTACGGTATACGCTGGCCAATATACCTATATTTCAGAGTTTTTAGTTCCTCGACCTCGATGACCCCATCCTCAGAGGGAAACGAGAGTCCAAAGAATATATATCCTAGGGTCTAATGTAAGCCAGAGGTTAACAGCGGCAGGATTCTGCACTTGCATTAAAGAGAAGAATAAAAAGACGAGCGACGGGAAGAAGAACGAGAAGACGAAGAAAAAGAAGAACAGGAAACAACAACGACAAATGGTTCTCTTCGGTGTAGCTGCTACTTATTCTTCTGTTTTTGTTTCTGTTGTACGATTGAGGACTCCACGATCCTGGGGAGGAGGGTCTTTTGCCGTCACTCCAACAGTATCAACTTCCAAGCGGCAATTGGAAGCGCTGCGGCAATCTAACCTAGCTAACATGGAGAATATCTATTCTTTATAAAATCTGATCGATGTTTTGAAACGGTGAAATACTCGGCCAATTTCTGCCATCGTACTCGACGTACTCTCAAAGTTTCTTCAAAATCGATCGAGTCGTTTGCCAAAATTTACGATTCTCTTTATCGAAATGATCGACCCCTCGAACGAAACGTAAACGTTTTTTTTCCAATTTATACAGTGTGTAACGAGAATGACGTACTATCTCCGAATGGCATATTACTCGCGGAAAATGAAATCGAATTTTCCGCTGAGGGTACAATTTTTTAGCCAAAGCTGATTCAAACGCACCGATCCAGGGATCAGCTTTGGAAATCGGTAGAAATCGTTCCCGATCGTCAGTATGACTCGGAAAAGCCGAGTGACGATGTATCGCCGCTTTCCCGCTCACCGCTCCACTCGCAGCATTGGCTGCTCCATGCCGCGGGGAGCGGGGTGCAAGGAGCGGGGAGAGGAAAACCGGCGATATTTTTTGGCGCCCAGCTTGCCAAAGTCAGACCGACCGCGACGCTGCACTACCATTTCCACTGATTTCCAGGGCGGATCCGTGATTGGAGCATTTGAATCAGCTCCAGCGCGAAAACTATAAGCCTCGGCGGAAATTTTCGAAGAGGAAAATTCAATTTCATTTTTCACAAGGAATATGAAATTTTTCTTTCACCCTGTATAACACTATAGATTTCGCGTTGCTGTATATACACATGAGTTTTTAAAAAATGTGAGAACAACTGGAGAAAAGATAGAAAGAAAAATATGAGGTGAAAACAGAGAGGCGCCGACCTTCGGCGCTCAAATCGGGTAATTCCGCGATGATCGTCTTTCACCGCGGCGCGACGCGACGTTATATTCAACTTGGAACAATCGCGACGAACGCGTACCTACGCGTCACCGCATCTCGCCGCGTTTGGATGATTGGCTCAATTTATTCCAGTGACGAGTCAATTGCTCGATGACGGGAAATAATCGACCGCGCGAAGCGGGACGCCCGAGAGGCGGGAGAGCCTTGCTACATACCCATAACCCAACTCGCAAGGGAAGTGACTCGTTGCGGACCGGAAGCCGTCGGCAATTTTGATTTTTCATCCCATATATCCTCGTTCCCAACCTCATACTCATTCCTAACCCAATTTCAGGCTTCCTGCTTCACGGTGTACGTACCCATCGACATGAACATGTTTATAATGGAAAATCTAATACCTTGCGAGTATGCCTGGGATCTGGAAAATCTCTCGTGGACTCTAGTAGTGAAAGCGAATCACCTAAAAAATAGAAAAGGCGAGGGGGGTGGCGGGGGCGCAATGTTTTATAAACTCGATCAATTACAGCCCAATCGATCATGGCGATCGAGGTGAAAATAAAAAATAAAAACTGTTTTCGGCGGAAGGACCGATTGACAGAAAATTTGGAATTTTCAACAAATTATTTTCAGAAACTAGAATTGAAAGCGAAACTTTTTTTTATCCGGTACTTCTTCATTTCGCGAGCAGTACTTCTTCCTGCGGTATTCCGATTTGGAACACGGCAATCGTCGATTTTTCATTAAAATCAAACATCGGCAATTTAAATATGATCGATCAAAAGAATCCATTTCATGGTCCCGAGTGACTCGTATAAACATACACCGTATTCTCTCCGAGTTTCCGAATTTCCGAAGAGGGTCAGGCTCTCCGCGGTTGCTCGAGTTGATCTGGAATCACCCTGCAGCTATACACTTCGAGGAAACTGAATTACATCGGAAAATCCCGAGGCGTCAAATCCCGAATGATTGTGTCTGAAGTTCGGTAATTTCGTTGAACGTACATCTACCTATAGCTGCGAGGTTAGTACATACCATTCACGTTGTTCTCTTTTTCCATTTTGAAAGTCATCATCGGTTCCGTTTCGGACCTTTCTGCAGCTATAATGGGTATTCATACGCCTCTGAACTGTCGGATAATTTGGTGGGGATATCGCAGTTACCGTTTTCACATCTCCACGGAGTGACTGATGATTTCTTTGGCTAGGCACCCTGTATAATCACGATTTTGTTTTTCTATTATCATTTTTCCTACGCAATAGGCAGCCCATGTCCCTCGTCATCTCTGATTTTGATAATTGTTCAGTATTCGACGTGGAATCCCCTGTACAGTCTACTTACGCCTAATATGACTTTGATGAGTCTACTCGATACCTGTGCTGTGAGCACATTATGCAAAGGAAAACATTCCTCGGAGTCCACGAATACGACATCGCGGTACTGTATTGCGAGGTTAAACCTCGATATTGGCCTCGAGAGCGGGTTTGGAGTAGCCGCTGGCAATCTAACCTAGCTAACATGGGAAATATGAATTTTTTATCAATCCGATCAATGTTTCGTGAAAGTGAAATACCGAGCCGCCTCCTGCCATCGTACCGAACGAATTCTCGAAGTTTCTTCAGAATCGATCCACTCGTTTGCGAAAATTTTCGTTTTTCAGACGGCTTCAGCTGTACGTTCAAGAGACCGAGTGTTCTGGAACCTTGGGAAATAGAAACATTCTCTAAAATCTCCGACGGAATCGTGGATCAACTTCAGATGGTCAATCAATAGCCCAAATATATCGTGACAATATTGTCTGATTCTAGTTTCTCCGGTGAGGCTATGGGGCCTGATCATGCCTTATCGTCGTTCAGCGAATCAGCATTAATTTTGCGTGTCCTGCAATTCTAGAGACGCGAAAACCAAGTAAACGAAAAAATCCCGTTGAACAGCAATTAGAATCAGCATTCCGATACCGCGTTTGCGGTGAAGCAAATAGCCGTGCGTTGATATGGTGGCATGGGCATTACTTCGCAATATCGTCGACCGAGGAATATCGAAGACGGGTAGCCTGATGGGGAGATTTCGAACTTGTGTCCGTCGAGTTGCCTCCAGGATTTCGATGATTTCTGTATCAACGACGAAACTCCCTGTGACAGGTCGTGGGCAGAGAATCTAGAAGAGGCTGCCCACTGCTATGGACCCGAGAGGGTATCTTCGTCAAGCTATCTTTGCCTCTCCAAAAAACTTCGTAACTTATCACGTAACTTATCGCGACTTGAGTTGCATTCTTTATAATCTTCTCTCTTGCGCAGCCCGCGTTAGGAATCGCGTCGCGGCGCGGCGCAGGTTTGAAGTTTCGTGCAAAAATTCACCTGCGACCTTAAACAAACGACGTAGATAATGGTAGATATGCCTGCGTGTATCTGAACTGAGGTACACGTAGACGCAGAATGAAAGGTTAAAAGCACTTCCCCTTCGCCACGGAGGTATTTCCGTTCGCGTACGTAGGCTCTGCCGGAACACAGTTTATATTTCGACTTATTACGTCTGACTATGAGGTGTCGCACGGATACGTACGTAGGTATGTCGAACGCCGACAAAATATCAATCGAGGTCAATACCTACGTCGAAACGCGTATCTACTCGCGGCGCGGGCGGGAACCCACGCCATCCATTGAATGTGATCGTGGTAGCCCTAGGCTCGAACAGTAACGTGAAGCCGCGAAGCTTAGAGCTCGTCATTGTTCAGGAACAAGCAATAGGACCTGAACTCAACACTCGACCGATTGCGAGCGGTATTCTACGGCTGACGCGTCGATTACCACCCAAGATTGCACCTAGGCGAATCGATTGCCTACCTACGTGTGTATGTACGTATGTACACAGATGTATATACACTCTGAACTATCTATGCAAATAGAATGAGAACGAGAAACCACCACCCACGCGTTGAACGTAAGTATAGACCCGTAATCGCTTCCCAAGCCAGTTATCTCGTCTCTATTAGGCGTGGTCGCGGCGGTGGTCCCTCAAGTTCATTTTGTACGTACACGTAGGAACGGATGAAATCGTCTCGGAGAAGAATCCGAGTGCCGATTGAATCGAGCTGTGGATATCAGCCGCCATAGAAGTCCACCAGAAATTTGATGTTTCAAGTATATTCTATGTACGAATTACTGAAGCTGATCAAGAAATCGGCATAGAAATCTGCAGGTAACGATCTTCGCGCTCAATTTATTGTTCTGTATTTCGAATGGAGCAGCAACGAATCGCCTGATCGGAATTTCTAGTACACCGATACATCAGCGAGTTTCTTTTGAATCGGGGCGGCGATCGGTACAGTTGACAAAGCCGTTATCGGTTATATATCGGTATCATATCTTGGGCGAATAATAATCGAGAAAGACTAGAGACTATAGAGACCTATTACGTACCTCCTGGTTTCGCGGTGCAATGTATGATAGTACTAGACGTGTATGCGAGTGCGAGAATGTGTAATAAAACTAAAAGGCGATGTTCAATCGGGTGAATGTACCCCGAGGCAATTTCGCGAAGGACATCGATCCCCGGAGTCAGTACCTGCGGAATTAGAAGCCGAATGAACGAAACGTATGTGCGATTTGAAATTCGAGCAAGGACACGTACAAACAGTCTAGCTGTACGATAGCTTACCGATCTTTTGTTCATAAAACGACGATTCGCGAGTAAGTATATAACGATCGATCAATACGAAACGGCGATGTGACGGTGGATTGATCCATACCGTGTTGTATCCGCGTTACCGATTTACATCTATAACTTTCTTGTAGACAACTCATATTAGATCTCCGATCATCGCGTTATAAGCGTAGGCTGCAGCCGATCATTTTTTTGTCCAATTAATTACGTACCGCAAGCCGCGAGGCGTCGATTACATCGAGATATAAAACATGAATTCTTCACGAACGAACTTTATTATACAATTATCGCAATGAAGGCGGAGTGGATTAAGAATGCAGATATTCTGAATCGAGTCAGCGCTTATTCGTGAACCGGTAAACCACTTCATTTTTGTCTACCGACCAAAAAACGAATTTGCAATTTGCTCTATGTATGTTTAACCTATGAACCCGTTCCAGCTGAGTCCAGATTTTCTGATGCCTAACTCGCCAGAGTCCCGAGGCATATATACTCCGCGATCTTATATCTGAGGCTAGAGATCCCGGAGTATATACAGCGGAACGAATCTCACGGGGATTCCCGAAAACCGATGAACGAACATCGGAGATCTGTCTTCGTCGAGAAACTTCGAGCCGATATCATGCTTCTCAATCGGTATTGCGTTAGCCCTGTAGGCTCAAGCCTCATGATTTTATGGGAAGTGAGATATAATCGGGTATGGATAAGTATGGGCGAAGAGGTTTATAGTATACCAGATATATAGCCGAATTAGGGAGCATGGAGTGCAAGGCCGTGAAGACCGGTATACCTACCTACATCTTTTAAATCTCTTAATTATCCCGATCGAGTTAAACGAGCGTAGCCAGTAGCTCGTATCAACTTCCTCATTTTTCAAATTTCACGATACCTGTATCTACCTACTCGGGTATGTACTCTCGTCGTCGTCGTCGTCGTCGTCGTCGTCGGCAATGATCCATAATTGAACATAATTGGATACAGGTGATGAATTAGCCATAATTATTGCTACGATAACTGGTTAATCGAAAACCTCTAAATTCAGTGAAAACGAATAATTATCTACGAGCGAGCTGCTAATTGATAGTTTTTCGTTCACCGATCCCTGTTCCGAGGTTACGTACCGGTGACGCATAGTTTTATCAATAGAGCTCCTCCCGTCTGGACCGAAACCGATATTCGGCGATACCAACCTAGATGATCGGTCCAAAATACGAACCGGCTCCGAATCGATCGCAGCTAGTGTAACATACTACACTGGACCGCACGAAATACGATCATCATCCCGCGGTGCAGGCATAGTTTGCTTGAACACAGCCTAATTCATGCCCATTACAGCCGCTATGAATATCGATTATTCGCTAATGATCAAGAGTGCGTAGATGTGACGAGTAGAATAAGCATGCAGGATCCGAAAGCTGGGGATTATTGAGTTCCATGTTTGAAAAAAAAACGCGATAGGTCATTGGCCCGAATGTCTTATATGTACCTACACAGTACATACCCGCACTCTATTCCATACGATAATCAGGTGGGTAAGTAATTATCGTTTAACGATCCGCGGCGATGTCGTACCGAAGATCGGCATGATCGTTAAACTCCGCGAGTATCGGGTTTTTTTCCGTTTCTTCTTCGCTTTATGTGCGCACCTTCCCGCACAACCGATACATGACATTCCACTTCATGTAGTACATTATATACATATCTGATGCGTGCAGAGGCGCAGGGGAGACCCGGGTCGATCGTCGCACCCGCCGATTGCGACGGTCACGATTTCACAGCCATCTCGCAAAAAATACGACAACTCTTTTCCCCCGGATTGTTCAGTATCTCGTATCGTCGCTTTCAGTCTATAGTTGTACCCATTTCGACCGGTAAAAATTACAGCTGCGAACAATGAACTGGTTTCGGCACACTTTCGTACAAATTTTTGCTCTTCGAGTTTATCCCGGCCGGGTGCAGCCTGAAATAATCGTTTCCTCTAGAAAACATTTCGATCGTGTCTTAACACCCGAGTGTCATCGCGCAGGGAACAACTATCAGCAGAGTGTAGCAGAATGCACAGATGTCAAGCTATCACAGGCCGTCAAAAATGCCGTGCATCGTCAATTGTGACGACGCTCAACAAGCTGTCAATTGTGACGTGGTGTGAACGTTAAAGGCCGCCCATGTCAGTGAATAAAATCGAGAACTCCTTCGCGTAAGTATACGTACGTACGTCACACTCGCGCGAACTATAGATCAAGTTACTGTTACGATGATTACGAGAATAGCCAGCTAGCCTAACACGCGATTTCGGATAAGAGAATATCATAATTTCCTACAGTCATGGAAACGGTCGAATATGTAATCAGTGAAGATTTGAAAAAATCCAAATTTCATCCTCGTCGATATAACTGATAGATCCTTGGAGTGGGAACACGAATTATCGCGCGATTCAACGGAGTAGTTAACTTGTCATGTTACGATACAACTGACACCCGCTCGTTGTCGTTTTCAATACTCTGCACAACTCCTGTACGTTTTATATTTGTTCACCGTTTACCCGATGGACTCTGAACAATCGAAAAAACTACCTCGAGATAGCCGATCGTCGAGTCACAGTGGGGCAATTTTTCTATCGACTGAAACGATCGTGAACTTTCAGCAAAAAAATCACAAGGCAATTCTGATACCATTGTCCCGAGCCTTCCCTTTAATTTACCAAACGTGCGATGCGCGTTTCACGAGAAACTTTCAAACTTTTGCCTCGACTAGGTATAGGTACTACGTGAAACACGACCGAAAAAGAACGACGCGACGGTCAGATCGAACCCGCGACCATATCTACGGATAAAATATCCGCAATGTTGACATCAGCTATACCTGCGCGCGGATGCGCTTAGTCTTGTTCCCAGATATAACGGCTCCGCTTGCCCGCCTTGCTCAAGAAAGCTGCATTTGTCGTAGGAGTAGAGTCGGGTAGGGTGTCCGTTGCACCTACTCGCGTGGCATAGGTAGATGGGTATATAAATACATGAGCGCACCGTGCGCGTCTATGTGCTCATGTACCGCTATACTGCGCTACGAACGTACCGCAGAGCCCGCGCACTAACTGCGCGGGCCAAAGGACATGCACGGGGCTTGTTTCGTCCTCGAGATTCTGAGAGAGAGATATATAACTATTATAGTTATATCAGAGCGGATTTGCTACCTAGCCATGTATTCGCTTGCGCCTTGTGTCTCTGGTGTCTACTGCCCAGTTAGGTTCCGTTAGAAACTGTAACACTTACCTATATGCAGCCAATTGATAGACGGTTGGCAGGTACGTAAGTATGCAAAGGTACGTATGTATATATCGCTTTACTCCTGTCGCGAATATGCGTCCGCCAACGGTATAGTGTCAACGCCAAATGTTCTCATGTTATGCGATTTTTTGTTCTCCGTTTTTTTGTTTTTGTTTTTGTTTTCTTTGCAGTCATCCAGAAGCATGAAAATGTTCGTTCGGAAGATGAATTTTTGAGAACCGGCTGACCGATGGGAAAAAGTAGCGCGTTACGGCGGACACGACCTTCTGGTTTTACGATTGAACATATTTCTTTGTTCGCTAATGCCAAGAAGTCGTATCGGGGAAATTTTGTCAATTCGTACTTCTGGCATTAGTCAGAGAAATTCGTGCCAATGGCAGAACCGAAGGGGCGTATGTACCTCCCGAAAACCTGCGACCTTTCGGCTCTGGTCGATCAATTTTTCGATTACGGTGCTCCGGAAGTATTTTCATGTTCCTGGATGAATGAACAAGGAAATTTGCAGCAACGCCAGAAGGTCGTGCAATTTGGCTCATCGTGTCCTCGCGGCATATGGCAATGGCAACGCGACGTAGACGAAATTTACGATCGTTGAATGTGAAGTGAAACCGTGCGCGCAGGGGAGACTCGCGATCCCGGAATTTTTTGTGCGATATAGAAATATCTATGTGTACATTGCAAAGATTAAAAATTGATTCGGAAGATTCCTATCTTTCGAGGGAACCCGTCGCAGTGTTATCGGATATAGACAAGTACGAGAGAATTCGGGGCAAAAATTCTGACATTCGTACTACATAATTGCCCGCGAACCGCGATTGAGGAAAAAGAGAATGGGCTCGGTTGAAAGTTGCCTTAAAAATATACTATACTACACCTCTGTATCTGTCTCTGTATAATCATACATTTAATATTTTTGGTGCCGAAAAGAAATGGTAACATTTTACGAAATAGGGGCGGAGATCAGCTAAACCTGCTCGATAACTATCACCTCGTCTCTCCATTAACAGTCTGCATGCAGTGCGAGTATATGTATAACCTATGGAAATATAATATAATATACTTGCGGGCGATATTACGATAATTATTTGTCAATGTAACTATACTATAATATTATACTTGCTTGGAACGAAGCGTGACCAGGTTACGGGCCCGTAGCCGCGGCTGTCAACGGGACCGCGCCGACCGGCTTGCACCAATGAAAATTGAAATGGAAGTGGAAATTGATATGGAAATGCAAGTTCGGTCGTTAGACTGCCGATTTCGGCATTATCGACTGATGTTTGATACCGACGTACAAATTAAATACACGGAGTGTCGTGAATCCACGTGGATTTATGTTCCATGCTTTTACGGAGCTATTCTTCTTCTTTTCATATGTTATTCGGGGGATATTCCCGCCGCAATAGTGGATATCCCTACGTCGGAATCGGATCGCACGTACAGGGTGATCCTGCAGGTCGAACGAGAAACAACTTCGTAGAGAGATTCTTGGAGGAATTCCGAAACGAAAAGTCCTTTGGCAAATTCACCTGTGACCTCTGGTTTTCGAGCGACATCAGGTTTAGGCTCACCTATAGCAGAGCCTCTGGCAGGCTTGGATGCGCGAGTGAACACGGTCTTGGCCCACGTGACATATCAGCGTTGCGATCGGTGGAACTTCAATGTTCTGTAACTCGGAAACTATTGGTCGCAGGAATTTTTGCCAAAGGACTTTTCGTCTCAGAATTCCTTGGAGAATCTATATCCGCAAAATTTGCCCCGCGCAACCCGAAGCTCTCCGTATACCTACTGTCTAAAATTCACTGAACCTGCATCAACCGATTGTCATTAATTTCTAGTTAACCGTTGTGGCCTACGATAGTCAGTATGCGGTAAGTATCTGCAAACGAAATTCGTATCAATCGAACCTCGCGCTTCGGTATTATAATTATGGATAGCTAAAGTTGGCGAGTCAACTTTCGAATTTTGGAGCCCAAATTATTTTGTAATTCGCCGTTAAACCTAATGAACTCGGAAAACCCGCGAATCGAATACCGACGGTCCGATTGGGCCGACCTCTTCTCTGGAACTTACCGAACGTGAATGGAGAATTGAATTTTTTCACGGAAATAATCGCGCGGGTTTAATGAGGAAATATCATATTGTGTTTAAAGTGCGGAAAGTAGGCGATTTCCGATCAACGCGACGTTATCATCGCGAGCCGAAGGCTCTATTTCAGCATTCGCGACCGAATAGTAGACAACGTTCGGCAAATTCTAGAGAATATATCACAATCAGCCGATTCGGGCCATCGGCATTCGATTCACGCTTTTTTTCGAATCCAGTAAATTTACTGTGTTCGCTACATGTGACCCACATCGCCGAAGAACCGGCCAAATTTGGGTCGAAATTAATTTGGGTTTCGAGGCTAGTCTGCATCTAAATACCGGCAAATTCTTAGCTAAACTAGAGTTCCGTAATTCCGATCGATATTAACAGAGGCGGTCTGCTAAGTTCAAACGAAGTCAGCTAACCGTCGCATATGCTATTCTTCATAAATAATAAGGAGCGACGAAACAACGGTTCTCCCGATTATTTTACGACCAATTAGCGGCACATCGAGAAATGATGGGAGCTTAAAAATTCGGAAGTTTACTCGCCAACTTTGGGTATCTAATGCAGGCGAATCGATGTCCGAAAGAGAAGAAAAAAAAACCTAGAAACGGCGGAAAAGGGGGATTCGAATGTGCGGTAAGTAGTGTGTAACGGTGAATCGACTTACCAAAAGGACCAAAGCCGCGGCAACAGTCCTCGGAGTAGTTTGACCGAAGTAAACTCTGGCTGCCATTTCTCGAAGACACTAATCCAAAACCGCCACTCGGATCCGTCAGATCATACTGACCCAGTCAGTTGTTGTTTTCTCTTATTTTCTTCCTTTTTTCACGGACGAAGTACGAGGACAGGACCGAGAAGCCGCTTCTGGGTGTACGTTGACGGCTTCGAACCGATAATTGCGATCCCTCGGGATGCAACAGCGATTGGAAGAGACGAAAAATACACTGAACTCCGAGTGCACGTTCGAGGGAATTGGTTTGGTTGAAAAATGCGAAAGAGATCCTCCGCGCGCTCTTCCGTTGTTAAGCAAATCGGTGATTGATTAAATTGCAAACGAACTATCGGTTGCGCGCTGCTGCGAATTTGAGATGAGATTAGAACGAAGAATCGGTCGTTCAAAAAATTGTTAAACGGTGAACACTGACCCTTGTCTTCCTCTCTCGATGTCTGCCCTCTGTTTTCAAATTTATTTTTCAATATTTCATCACCGCACTGTGCAAATTATTGATCGTCGATTACCATCACTAATAATTAAAAGATCGCACACGCGGTCCTCATGATTGCAGTATATTCGTTTTCATTTTTACGGGGTATCACGTACACGTATCGATGTCCGCAGCTCGAGAAGAAGAACAAGAAAAAGAACAAGACATCAAATTCCTCAATGATCGTAGTTTCAGTTGTTATAGATGCGCGTAGTCGTAATTGTATAATATTCGCGTACGCACGAGAGACTAGAAGAGAAGAAAACTTTCTCAATATTTCGAAAAAAAACCGTGTAAATTATTCATCGAAGAATATCGTTTCTTCGATTATCTGCATCGCCGGCCGGAACATTAATCGAAATTGAAAGACCAACGAGGGGAGGAGAAAGAAGAAGAATAAGAATATGCAGCGTTGTAGTGTGATCGGTTTGCGCGTGGCGATGGTCCTAACCGCAGCACAGGGCTCGGACAACTGACAGCGGGTCACAGCGGAGACCCACGGCGCCGCGATTCCCGGCCACGTTCCAGCTCCACATTCTACGTTGATCGCACACAGCTGATCCACCTTGGTAGAGATCTGTTCCTTCGCTCTCTTTCTATCCTTTTACTTCTCTTTTTTTTTCTCTCTTTCTCTCTTCGTTTCTTTGTCGCTGCTTCGTTACTTTTTGTCTGAAAGAAAAAAATGACTCTCCGAAGTCCGTATCGTTGCTCGCTTTTTTTCTGTTTTCTTTCGTTTTGGGTTGTTCTATATTTTTCTTTTCTCATTCCTCGATCTTATTTGTGAAGAATTCCTCAAACCTGCATTTTACGGCTAAAGTATTATTCGGGATAATCTTCGGTTGGTATTTTTGAAAATCATCGTCATACTGTTTTTTGCACGAGGAGTATCCGCACGCGTGTGTTTGCTCATCCGTATCATACGATGTAAGTGAAACGAAGAATGAATTGATACAGTTCACACGCGTACGTCCGTACGCGCACCTATATATATATATATATATATATAATATATAATATATATATCATGGATTTTTATACACAACGTATTACGCGATGTACGTATGCGTATTACAATATATAGCGAATTTTGGCACAGGTCTATACTACAGACATAATACAGAAGATGCAGAATCAGCGGTGCCAACCTCAGCTCCGCGAGAATCTAGCCAGCATACATAGCCCGGTGTATACCTACGTCCCGTAGCACTGCAGCCAGTGTCTCAAGACTGGTGAACGGTTGTACAAAGTTTTTACCTGCAAGATCCAGTATATAGGCAGAGGTTACGATCTTTGCCGCAAAGAGATATCCACAGATACGTATAACTATGCACGCACGGGCGTGCATGTGTACGAATTGTACCCACCCACCAGTATAGTACATGGTACATAATACATAGATACACGGATACGGCTACGTCGCGTCGATCTTCGCGTACATGTATATAAATATATATACGTGTACGCCAATATCCCTGTACAGGTAGGCATCGCGTCTCGTACGGCGGGCAAACGAGAGACGTGGATGCGTTCGAGTACAAAGTCAGGGCGCCTAGTCATCCTAGTCAAGTGAATAAGAAGAGATGAGAGAATAAAGAAATGGGAGAAGTCAGGCTGCGGTGTATATACGTACGCACGCTAGATGTGTGTACGATAAATCGATGTCGTTGGCGATCGCCGATTCCGCGGTAGCGTTGAACAACGTTCGCGCGAAATGGGTGGGTATGCGGCAAAGAGCGAAGTGAGACGGTAGAAAACAAGCTATCGAACAATTTTTACGTATCCCGTTGTCGCTGACACGTCGAGTTACTCTAATGACCATGATTATGATAATTTCAATTCGATTACACACGTACGTACGTACGTACACGTATGCGAGCGCACATGCGTATATAGTACGATACCGGACTGCAGTTGATTGAGACTCAACGATTGACCAAAACCGACAACTCACTCGCAATTAGGTGGAAATATCACACGCATACGTCACGTATGTTTGCATATATGTATATATATTGCAGACTCGGGTATCCGTGGATGTATATATACCTATTACACCGTAAGATCCCGGTTCGGGTCGGGCTCCTCGAGTGATACATCGCATCCTCGATGTCTCGGGTTTTTCCGTGAAAATATCATAATTATGAAACTCGTGTAGCGTTGGCATACGTGTATAGGTATATATACATACGAACGATAATTTTGTTTGAAGGGCAAGATGTCGTCGAACCAATAGCCGTTCTTCGACATTGAAAATCCCGCGTCGGGCGGGGGGGGGGGGGGGGGGGGGGGGGGGATGTACCCTGCGCTCTCTGCTTCACGATCGTTATTTCCCCCCGAGATCAGAGATTTTCTGAGACTGATTTTTTCCTCTTTCCATTTTCTGGCTTTGTTTTCTTCCTCGTCACTCTCGTCCGTGTGTATGCACAACGTACCTGTAACGTCGTGCTCTCGATTTTCTGGCTCACTCCGCCAGGTTCGTGCGGAACCCGGATTGCCCAAATTGTGAGAGAAGTTTTTCACGCGAAAGAGAATCTTCCAATTAGATACTGTGATAGTTAAGAACGCTCGAGTTCCAAATCACTGCAATTCCATAAATTATACCTGAAATAGTTGGATAAAATTACAACTTTCAATGAACTTTTGATCCGCGGCTTTCGTACGCTTTTTTTGTGGTTTCGTCCACCATTTCAGAAAAATCTCGAACGCGTTGGATCAAAAATTGTGACGGAACAACGTATCGTCTATTACCTATACTATGATACCGCTGGGACGCGTCGTTGCCAAAAGTACAATTTTGACATCAAAAAGTCGTATCATTTTTTCTTTCGCGTTCATCGAGAAACATGCGAATACGCGTCCGGAACGTCGAAATTTGAAAATTTGCTGACTCAGGCCAAAGAGGCGTCGTATGTGACGACGGCGCGACCTTTCGGTTTCAGGAACTCCATTTCCGTTCGTTTCTAATGCCAGAAGGACACATGTGCTGGGAGATATGACCTGCAGGTCTTATGATTCAACAAAGTTTTCTTTTTACTAATGTCAAACGTTCGTACCGAAGAGAATTCGGTTGATGCGACCTTTCGGCATTAGTGAGAATAATTTGTTTTCAATGGTAAAACCGGAAGGTCGTTTTTCCCGAGAACGTATGACCTGTCGCGGCGTTGGTCGAGCAATTTAATTCTCCTTGGACCCCGAGGATCGAATTATGCAGGAAATTTTGTAAATTTAACATTTTTTGTCAAAATTTATCGGAATTGAACGACTTTTCAGAATTTCCCGTGACCGCTTTCCTGTTGTATGTGTTCAGAGTACCGCTAAGCTATATTTTGCTTGCACTTTCTCATCTACTAGTTGAATATCGCTATCCGTTACTCAAAATCGATACCAATGGAACCTCAATAAATTGAATATTCGAACAGAAGACATTGCGAGAGAATGATGAGGCAGTGGACCTGTGAGGAACAGTTTTCCGAACGGCAGAAGCCAGCTCTAAACGAAATCGGCCGATGCAAACGATTGTTTCACACCTTCAATAATCATTTCGAAATGGTACATCGACATCCGAGCATTCGTTTATAAATTTTTAATCTAATTTTCATGGATTCCAAGGCAATTCTCGCAGTGGATGAGTGAATGATTGTTATAAATACACAATGTGCCATTATGGCTTGATAACACTAGTCACAAAAGCAGTGATTTCATTGAACGAAGCCCCCCACAGTTCCCTTGCAACAAAATTTTTTAACTCACGTTAAATTCGCAATTCGACTTTCTTCGCGGATCTGAAACAGCTGACTCTCACACTACGATCTTGCCATGCAGAAAATTCAGCATTTACACAGATGATTTCCAACCGTGCCTTCTCATACGAAAAAGCGAGAGGTTTGGCTCCGAGCTCCATCGGCGATACATCCCCGAAGAGCTTAGCGAGTACGATAGCGGGGTACGATATTATGGGAACTATTTCCACTGAGCACATTTATAGTAGGCAGGTACCATTCCGGATTACTACTCAGCGTGGCGTCGTCGTCCTGGTAATTGGAATCCGTCGAGGGTACGTCCAGCTGTAATTGGCAACAACCTGTAGACTGTAACGGCGTATAAAATAGTCTTCAGCCTAGGTACACACATACTCGCGAGTGCGCGCCTCTGACACTGCAACAACGACTGCCCAGTCCAGTGGAGAACAGTATCCATATTTTCCACATTTCTTAGCCGCCTCTTCTGCTACCGCGTGTGTACCACCGAGCAGCAACTCGGTTCGGAAGGCACGTGCACCTTATACCGCCGTGAAGCTATGGAGCCGCGGATACGTGCAGTCGGAATTCCCGACACGGTTCGCCATACGATGAAACGCGCCTCAGCTCCGCAGGGAAACAGTATATCGCGTTACCATTGCCGCGAGGACGTAAGCGACATTGCACGACCTCTTCGCGCTTTCTTGGAGCCGAACGGTCCTGGAATTTTCTCAGTTTTCGCATCCATCGAGAAGCATAGATCGGTGACCGAAGAAGCCAAAAGGTCGTATGTTCTCGGTGTCATCACTGCGAGAAAAATTTTTTAACCAATGGCAGAAGCTCGTTCAAGCAAGTTTTGTTCGATACGACCTTTTGGCATTGCGGTGAAGAAAAACCTTCGTCCGATCACAAAATCGAAAGGGGTTATCTCCAGGAAAAATGAAATTCTTGAAACCAAGAGGTCGTACGTATCCGCAGTGACATACGACTCTTCGGCTCATTGTCAGTCAGCCAATTTCCAAATTTCTATCCTCTCGACGTATTTTCTGCACGTTTCGAGATCGGATTCTTCGACATTGAAATCGTAATTTCGGCGCTTACATCCTCAAAACGCGATTATATTATGCGCTTTGTTAAGTACGTCAAGTTAACATGGCGCGCGTTGCATTGCATTGCGCTACGTTCCGCACCGCGTTATCTTGGGGTCAGCCTGCGAGTTCACTGTGTATGTATGCACGTGAGATAGATACGATCGACGTTGACCCTGATGTAGACTCTGATTGAAATGAAACCACAGTACCTACTTACGTGGTAGGCGATTTGGCACTGCCATCACCGAAAACTTGCCCGGAGATTTTTCTCCCACGAAAAAAAATTTTCGAAATGATATTCAGGCAGGTATTCGTCTCACAGTGGTTCGTCGTTGTCCGTGGCACTGTTTCGCAGCATCGCTCCCGCACTTTATTCCTGCAGCAACGAATCACGTTTCCTTTTGCATGATTCGTTGAAATGATAATCGAACGTTAAGCGTTATCGAATGACGATTTTCCCTCGTTGAGAAATTTGCCCGGATTTTATCCGGCGCATGAAAAATGCAAAATACGATTGATTCGCGGGACAGAGATCGGAGGAACTTTTTGACTGGAAAGACGTGAAAAATGATCACAGCGACGATCACGGTTGTCGAATATTTTAGTCATATCTTGCAATCCCAGAAGAAAGCGAATACCTTGTACTAATGCGAAGGCTGTACGCGTTGCCGGCTGCTGCATTGCTCGATCAACGTACCTATACATGTAGTACCTGCGTATAAATATGTACCTACTCACTAGGTGCCTGCGTATGTGTATATACGAGCCATTGGTAGATGAGAATTTCTTTAAACTTGGCAGACAAATTGCTCTCAGTCAAGCAAAGCTTATTTTATTACCACCCGCACTTAGTTGCTGACCAGCTGTATAACGTAGACCGTATACGTATGTATGTACGTTCGTGCCTGTATTCGTATATGTACTTACGTACGAGTACGCTCCGTCCGCGTCTCTTCCCATGGTGGAACAACGACGTGCAAAATAACACGGCTGGAACGATTTCGAAAAAGGAGAACCGAAGGGTGAAGAGAAGAAGGTGAGTTGATTGCATTTTTTCCCTTCCGGGTTTTTCTTCGTGTCTTCTGCTGATCGCTTCATCGACCGAAAAGTATAAACCTGAAGATCTGACACACGGCCGGTTCCATATCGAGTCGCCCAGCGATCGAGGTCCGGTCCAGAAATTCAAAGGTTTAGAAAAAAATATATAATACGACTCTTTGGCGAATTTGAGGGAACCCGTGCTGCTCGATCTCGCTCTGAAAATTTTCTGCCTCCCTCCACGGCCATTGACATTTTTTGTACAAATAAAACACATTTTCACAGATCTCCGAAACGTCATTTTCTTCAAAGTGCCCGTAACCTTCGAACCTGCATTGGTCAGATTCTGACGTTTACTTCTCCGAAAGGTGCCGGCTTTTGGGAAATTTCGAATTCGGGTATATCGCGTCAAGCGTGCCGCAGTTCTTCAACGTAATGTGAAATAGTTTGAAGTAATTTCATCACCTTCTTCGGCGGATGCATATTTTTCTTCTTACTCGCCGATTTTCACTTCAATAGTCTCGAATCAGTGCAACATCCGAATTTTCGTTATCCTCGCGTAGATCGTATCCTGTGCGATACCCCATTTCCTGCGCGTATAGCCTGGAAGATGGGACAAATGCGCACATTTCGAAAACAAAATCATCAGAATCCGTCCGACGCGACGGTACAGAAGTTATTTCACGTTGAAAAAAGAAAAAAAGTATACATTTTCCGACTCTGTAGGAACATGTCTGTTTTTTTTTCTTCAAAAAATACCAATGGCCGTGTAGGGGGACAAAAAATGTTCAGAGCGGAATGAAAATGTGAGTGTGGATGAAAATTTCCTTAAATTCGCCAAAAAATCATATTACATATTTCTTCAAAATGTTTCGATTCTTCGTCCCGACACCCGCTGGGCGATTTCGGATGGTCCCGGCCGCCAGTATTGTTGCCTTATTGTTGATATGAAGATAAAACGAAAGGACTGTTACGTAGGTATACGGATATCGACGGATATCGACGACCTCCGGGATAAATATAATATATTTAATGGGGTTGAAAATTGGCAATAAATATGATAATAAGTATCGTCATCGGTAATTTGAAATACCGACGAAGTTACCGACGAGTTCTTTCAAACTTCTGCGAGGAAGTATTTTATTTGCATTTTTTGTTTTTTTGTATTCTCAAATCAGTATCAATTGTGAATTATTAATTGGCGGAGGAAAAAATGTGTGTCAAGGAGAAGCGACGTCGGTGAATTTGTGTGTGTTTTTTTTTTTTCATTTTCGTTCTCTTTTTTTGGTTTATTTTTTACAACTTTAGCAGGAAGCCCATGTAATCTTCTGAAAAGTATATACCAACAGTATGTATGCGTGTGATCTCTATTCGGACTGAAAGATGAGGGGAACCTTGCAGCGTGCTGTGCAGAATTCCGTCAGCTTCCTGTACATAACGCGGAGAAAAAAAAAGTGTCCTTGTCCTCGGACAATCGACGCTCGAGTAATTTCGTTGTTGAGAAAAAAAAATAGCGAAATATGAGAAAAATCCATAAAATTGGAATATCTTTCATTCTCGTACACATGTGTATAAAATTTTCAGATAACTTCATTCCACACATCGTGCGGCGCTAATTCGTGCCGCGAGGACGTGAACGGCGTTACACGAGCTTTCCGAGTTCCCGGATCCGAAGAGTCCTGGTACTTTACGATTTTTCATTCGTCCAGAAACACGAGAATACATGGAGAATGTTGAGATAAGAAAATTGTTCGACCAGTGCCAAATGAGTCGCACGTTTACGGGATATACCTACCTACGAGCGTTTTATGGTTTTAAGATTGAAAATAAAATTTCGTCCTGAAAATTTGCGAAAAGCATGAGGTACACTTGGGCGCTAGGAATGAAAACGAAAAATGAAATTCTGTTCGGGGAACCGGAAGGTCGCATCCGCCGTCACATACGAAGTTCACGACATTGGTCGGCCAATCTGCGAACTTTGATGTCCTCGAGGTATTCCCATGTTAATTCTGGACGAATGCAAGTGAGCAGAAATATCGTACGCGTGACGCGGACGTTTCGACATTCAAATTACACCTTCGGCGACTACGTCCGTATGCCCCGAATAACGCGATACGACGAACTTACTCACTCACTGACTGACTGGCTGACTGACTGTTCCTGTACGTTATTTGATCATTCCGTGGTCCAACGAAACGATGCCGATGGTGATATATTATGAATTCTAATACACCTGTGAACAGGTATGTTAAATCGTTCGGTAACAAGTTATTTAGATAACTCCTCTACCGCGCTTGGATGAATCATAATTAATAATCATCATCGTTAATGTTCCTTCTCCTCCATTGCCGTCTCCGTCTTCCTTTTTCTCATATTACAACGAACTGTTTGTAAAATCGCGTTTAGATACACGTTGCGGATTACACCCGGTAGGTACGAGTATAGGTATAGGTACGGGTATCCATATACATATATAGGTATATACATATATATGGGGAAGTCCACGCGGAATCGGACACCGTCTGGTCTTCGCATCTTCCATTTTCTCCGTAATTTATTGCCCTCTAGTATCTATTGAGAGAGGCCTCCATGCCATGTTTCAGATTTTGTTCTCCACCCACTTCCGAAATATGAATTTTCCAAAAAAAAAAACGCTTCTCCTTTTTTGAATGCCCATAACTTTGCGAAAACGATCCGATTGGGATGGTTTTTTTTCTTCGAAACCTTTGTTTTCCGACGAACTTTTGGAAAAAAAAAAATGGCACAAAATTATCAAAACCGTATTTTCGTAAGATTTTCAAGTTCTAAACATAAAATGTTGATTTCTGAAAAACACGTACGGATCGATTTTCTTCTAGTTTTTACTGAAAATACTCTCGCAAATTACACAACTTTTGAGCCCTGTCCGATAATCGGGCAACGTAGGGTTCCATGTTTTTCCGAATTTTAAAGTTTTTAGTTTTCACTTATATATGAGATATTCGACGCCAACTCGACGAAAATTTTCCCTCACCATTTTTCGTGAAAGCTCATAATTGCTTGTACCGCTGTCCCAACTATATAATTAGCACTCCTGTATTAGTTCAGATGTTTTCCTCCAATCGCGAATTTTCGTTTTTTCTCATTATCCGAACCCATCTAAGAACGCAGAAGTTCAAAAAATTTTCAATGAAAGACGATCATTTCAGACGAAATGTGGAGGTGGAACTTTGTTTTTATATTCATTTGACTAATTTCAGACAAGAAAAAAATCGGTAAATTTGCTCAATTAGGTATTTCCATTGGTAATTATTCATTTTTATGCACCAACCGGATGATTATACCTACATGTGTCTAAAAGAGGATCTTGGTGCGTGAAAATTAATAATTACCAATGGAAATACATAATTAAGCAAATTTATGATTTCTTTTCTCCCTGTAATTAGTCAAATAGATATAAAAAATAATAATACCGTTTCCGGATTTCGCGTGAAATGATCGTCTTTGATCGAAGAGCTTTTGCAAATTTTTGGAGATTTTTAAAAGATGGGCGTCTTCAGATAGGTTTGAATAATCATTGAGAATTCACCATTGGAGGAAAAAATCTGAAATAATTCAGAAGTGCTATCCAAAATTGGGACAATCGTATGAAAAATTATTAAGGTAATCAAAAATGGTGAGGGAAAATTGTCGCCGAGTTGGCGTGGAATAATACCTCATATACATACGTATGCCTAATTCAATATAACATTCAAATTACGATGCGGAATCGTACGCCGCGCGTTCCAGCGGGCGAGCTTATAACCGCGACCGATTTTTTTACCCTGCGGAGTGGCACTAGATTCCAGAATTTGCCCAACCGGAAGGAATCGGACGTTCGGGTATCGGAAGGCGATGGTAGTTTTCAGATCACTGAGTAAGAACGTGCGGAAGCTTCCGCGCGCACGGCGTTTCTGCGATACTGCACAGACCCGACGATCTTCGATATTGATCTCGATCTTCGATATGATAGCACGAGATAAAAGACGTACCGGGAAAATATTTCAGATTTTTCGGACACTTCGCTAATTTTGCGAAAATTCTCGATACTAATTGAATCTTTGCCTCGATTTTTTTTTTTTTTTTTTTCTCAAGCGCCGTAGCTCGGAATCTCGGAGCTCTATTGAAGAAAGTATGAGGAAAAAAAGTTGCGTCCAAAAGTGAACTTTACGGAAAAATTTTCCGATTTTGTTTTCCACGGCCCGGAGTTTCGCGGGATGCCTTTTCGGACGAGGTCTCGAAATGAGCGGCTCTCCGTGCAGAATTACTTCCTCATTATTCGAGAAAAAAAAACCGTACGTCTCATCGGACAAAAAGTCCGATCGTTTCCTCATTCGGCATGAAATGGGTAAACTTGGAGTACCTACCGTTTCGGCAAGTTCGCCCTAGGAGGTAACTTTTGATCCGCAGAATTTTCCCAGTAGCGCACCAACGTTTCGAGCCACAGCCCGATTCGAACGAAGCGAGAATTGAAAAATCGAGAATTTACCCCAAATCCGTATCTCGGTCAGCGAGAGTGTAAAAAATATGAACCAATTCGCCGGTCTCCTTTCCATCTCGTACTTACATTCGAAAAAACAACATCAAAATCATAGAAGGTCGGGTACCCATGCAGCTGCTCACGATCATACTCACGTATACTCGCGGAGGGCGATAATGTGTATAGGCAGGCATACATAGGTACGACAATGAGAAATCGAAAGATTCAACGACAGACCTTCCCCACCCTCGGAAGCAACGGATTGTCTGCAATATTGACGATGATCGCGTGCAATCGTGAGACCGATTAGGGCCGTGGAGACGGCCCCCGCCGCGCCGCGGACATCGCATTGCTTCGGGCCGGCAAATTAAATGTCTGAATTAGCCGGTGCTGACGATTTCGATCTCCATGCGCAGGAGCAGTCGGCGCACATCCCCGCAGCCTCGCGTCATATTCGTTACGCGATGACGCTGTACGCTTCTCCACTCCCAGCATGCGATACCTGTAGAAGTTGTCAACAACTGCCCGCCGCGCCGGGGAATGATGATAAACAATAACGATTTATACGGTAGTCCGATCCGATTAACTATACCGCCGCCGGAGGCCCGCGTAAACAGCCGCGGCGAAATGCATTCGTTCCCGGGCGACAGATTTCACATAGGTATCAACGTACAGTAAACAGTCGATAAAATCCGGCGGGTGGATCGGCGCCACGTAGATATGCCTGCGCGTATATACGTGTACGTCTTTCGCAAGGTAGACCGGTAATCCCTGATCCGCGCGGCGGTACAAGGCTATGAGAATATAACGCATATATTTACAGTGTCGGATATCATATACATATATATCGGGAATTTTTGTCTTCTTTTGGTTTTTTGCTTTTCTGCTTTTGGTTTTTTGGTTTTGCTTTTTTCGTCTTCATTCGCGTTCGACGCGCTCTCGGAAAAATCTCGCCTCGATTGCAGCGGAACCGAAGACCATATACCTGAGGGAGGGAACGTACGGATTACGGATGCGGAGGGAAAAGTCGGAAACATTGTACATCGCGCCCTGCACGCCTAACTCGTTTTTCTTGTACTCGTTCCCGGTTCTTAATTGGTTGCCTTTTTTCAAATTTTTTTATGTATATATACTGCAGTATATATGACGGCTCGCGCGTACGAGTGCAGTAACAATGCGATGAGGAAAACTTGAGGGACTGTGTTCACTCGCCAGGCCCTGCACCGTTGAAAATAATTCAAGTGCGAGTGTGAAATTTTGCAGGTATGTACCTATAATGTTCAAATTGTAGTGCGAAAATCGACCACCCCGTTTTACGCGTTGAGTCAACACGATTCGTCTATCGGCCCGATTGGCCGATGAAGAATATCCGATTCCAGATTCGACATGAATTCCATAATTTTAACAAAAAGATGGAAAAACAAGTGAAATTTATAGTCAACCCACCGAGACGTGACGAGGCTGTTGAAAAATCGGAGATAATTTCATAGATCATCTGTAGTAGCTGGTGTATTCGGAATCCCAATGATTTCTTATGATTTCATAGCAATTTTTCGTTGAATTTCTCAGTGATTCTTTGACGACAGAGCGAGGACTTTTTCGAGAAGATCGACTGTTGTGAAATCGGTTTCGTGCGATGATCGATTATAAGGATTTTTTCAAGAAGATCGATTCTCGGATCGCTGTGTGGAATCGGTTTCGTCAAAGAATCGATCTTCCGAGAATCGATCCAGAAAAATTCGTCACGCTGTTTCCGGTACAATGAATTTTCATTTTTGGTAACAAGCAAGCGGGCAAAAAAACGCTATTTCCAAAACGTTCAAAATATGTTACTGAAGTCGAGTTTAACCCGCCGAGGGGATAGTCCTCCCCCGTATATCATCATCCTCGATGCAGATTATGGCTGACCTGAGGAGTACGAGGATTCCGCCGTGAGTCCAACTACGCGAAAATCCTCTAGAAAAAATCATTCATACTCACCATCCTGGGGGACGATAATGCAGGATTTAACAGACGATTAATTACCATAAAGTACGACTTAAGGTCGCGGCGCGTGAACGAACTATTGATGGATAAATAAATGGATGAATAAATAAACGGGAGCTCGAAGAGCCGTGCTCGTAGTAATTTCAGCTCGTTTGTCATAATCTTAATAGTGTCAACGCTACCGGTTTGAAATCTGGACTATATACCTAGATACCGGGCGTCGGTTTGGAATTGGCAAAGCGAATGAAGAGTTATACGGTAAATTACTTGAGTGCGTCAGCGCCGGGACATTAATCGGCGATCGTGATCTCTCGTCATTTTGATATCGTCGATGATCCAATCAATCGAGATGGAATTCGCCGGTTGAAATCCTGCATACTCACCTACAAACTGCAACACTTCGTCGGTTCATTCATTCTCCGCATCTTGATTCACGACCAACCGAGGCGACAAGTGAAATTAAAAATTGAGAAAATTCTATAAAACGCGATATATTTAACCGGTCGAATTGACCGGTATGTATTCTACAGGTATGCGTGTACTGACTGCATCCTGCACCTTCTTTCCTTCATTAGCAAGGATCACTCAATGGATCCGTCCAAAAAGCTCTGCGAATAAATTTCGGCCAAGTTACAGCATCGCCTATGACATCTCGTGAACGTAGCCAAGGGTTAGAAAGTATTATTTGTAATCGGGACCACATTTCGAAAAATTGTATTTCTATGTCAAATGATATTCTCACGTCAGCTTTGCAGTTTTTTCACGATTCGTTTGATCGGATATTCACTCTATCCGACTCTATCTAGCAGTTCGCAGTGATAAAGGTAGTCAGTTGTTTTTTTAGTGCATTCAATAGAGAGCCGGCAGCTTCGTAAAAAATAGCGACGAATTGGTCATTTTCATCGAAAAAAAGTAAGTGAATGAGGAGCCGTATACTGCAGTTGGCTCGTTTTCCACATCCGCGGATGCTGCAGCTCTGCTTTTCATGCGGTGATGTCCGTAACGTCGCACGCAGCCTTGACGATTTTCCATTTTCATTTCCTTTCTCATTCTTAGGCATATATATGTTTGAGTAACTAATTTCCATTGTTTATCCAGTGTCTTATATAAATGGGTAGGTACGATTTTCGCTCTGTTTTTCCTCGAGTCGAGAATGAGTTCAATTCGTCACGCACAATTGCGTTGCCAGCGCCGTGAAGTCGTAAGCGCCGAAAAGGTCGTATGGATTCTTTTCTTCCATTCTACTTCGATCCAGAAGCATGAAAATAGGTTCGGAACATCGAAATTTGAGAATTTGTCGCCCGGAGCCGAGAGCTCGTATCTCCCGGAAATATATATGATCTTTCGGCATCGGGAACAGAAGATAGCTGAAATTCGTGAAACAGAAGATCGTATCCGCCGATTCTAAAATTTCGACGTTCCGGACCTGTTCTCGGTGTTTCTAGATCATACGCGAAAAATGGATGACACGACGTCTCGACATTGAAATCGTACTTTCGGCGTTTACGTCCTTACGACATCGGTAACGCGACGTGTATAGTATTTTTCCTCGGTCGTTGAATAAAATTATCCGGCCGTTACCTCGTGCAGAGAAAAGACGAGAATAGAATGATCTGCGCAGTATCCTGATGCGGATCACAAATTCCGTGATCTTTGTCCGGATGAATAATCTCGAGACGATTAATAAACGCGCCCCGTTATCCGAGTAGCCGGTACACCGGCATACCTGGGGAGCTAGCCGCGTACGCGTGATAGAAACAGAATCCGAATAAAATTGACGAAAACCGGCGAATACTTGCTATTCTCGAAGATCGAGAATCCAGTCGAGGCTCGATCGTTTGTGTGTCATCGTGTCAAAGACCGCGTTCTTCGATACGTAAATTCTAATTCACCGTTTTTCATTCGTATGATCTTTATCTTCCTTTCTCTCGCTCTCGTAACGAGGAGCCAAATGATACGTGATTCCAGAAATCTTAAATGTCGATTATTAACGGGCGGTCGTAAAAATGACAAAATATGAAGTAATTCACGAAACTAGAAAAATATAACCGAAAGACATTTTTAACAGAAGGATCAAAATACCACGCGAATACGGATAAATCAACCGTGCGCGTATAAGTACGTAATAAAAAATCCCCGTTCAAATCGTACGCCTGTCTATAGCTCTTGCTTGTAATTATACTCGTTATACTCACTATTAAACGAATTCCGAATGCCTTATACTCCGGAGCCCCTCGCATTCCAACGAATGTGTGACGAAGCCAACCTTGTTGTCATCTCCGCACGTAGGCCGCAGACTTCCAAATGTAACGGGCAATCGGAAGGTCCGTCAAATCGAAACGAATATTAAGAATCATTTCTCCCGGCTAGAGGAGCAACTGTGGGACGCAATCGAAATTTCAAGGTCCTAGTTATTACTCAGTCGTGACCTGACCTCGAGATCAACTTCCCCTTCCATGGTCATATCCAAAGACTAGACGAATCTGCTGCCCTGGTTTCAACTTCGAATTCCTTACTTTTCTTTTTCATCGTCTTCGATATTCTAATTGTAATCTTTCGCGAATGATCTACGACCTACGAATTTTTCGATCGATTGATCAACGATGGTACCACCCAAATATCAGGATTCGTTCGAATGCACTTCTCTCGCTCGACTGATCCGTGGGTGCGGCTCGGAAACGATTGCGTTGAGGAAAAAGAGGTGATATTATGTATACAGCTACTTTTCATTTTCGAAAGCACGTACAGAGCGAATATTACACCACATGTATGTACATACTAGACTTTATACTATACTCGAGAGCCGATGTGTCACTCCCTGGCTGGCTCCGTTGTCGATTTGTTAATGTATTCCTCTTCCGTGCCAGTCCATACATGAACAGCGAATAGTATGTAGGTGGTAACGTGAGAGATGAGCTTCGGGTAAACGGTAAACGGTCAAGAAATGAAAAAGTCAAACGAATTGAAAACCGGTGATCCAGCGATTCGTCTCTCTCATTTTCACGGGGATAGGAGAAAGGCAGGCGGATCGAATTGATCATAAAGTATGCGCGTGGATTGTTAAGGTGTACATGGAATACAAACTATTACTGCTATACCCAAGTAGCACAAAATCCTTTGTGACTTATGTCAGGCTCTGAGACGACTCACAGACGTCTTAAGGTGCTATTAAAGACACACTCACCGGACATAAGGACCGATTGTTATTCATTCTTAGAAGCATATTGTTGTCACTTCGAAAACGCGATTCGTCGCCACTCCTACACCACCGTACCGATCAAAACGAAACTGCAAAGATTAGATGCAGAATTTTAGCAGAAAGTGGCTGAATATTTCATTTTGCTGAAATTCCAAGAGAATTCGAAGTTTTTCGGTAATCTCTGAAAGTTGGGTTGGGTTGGGTTGGGTTAGGTTAGGTTACGTGAGGTTCAAAGTCGATACTCAAAAACGGACGTTCGGCGACTTCCAGACGTCCATGAGTCGTCTCAGAGCCTGATACAAGTCACAGAGGATTTTGTGCTGCCTGAGATAATACTCACCGAGTTCACCAGAGAGAGATCGATCGGGAAAAAGCCACCCGCTGTAAAACGAAGCTTGTTTTGATACAGCTGTACCGAGGACTGGTGCAACTGAAAATGAAAAATCGATCTTCTTTCGGCAAACTTCAATACCGGAAGTCGTTAGGTCAGGCTGGTCAGGCTTACCATTCTGTGATACCTCTCGTCATTAATCGCCACCCCGTGGAGCATGATGCCCATTCTATTTGCCTGCGATTCACGAATTGAGGAATATTCATCGTAACTTGCATGTTCGTAATCGATAGATCTCTCATTACATTTTGTGTATTAGAAATTTGTGCATTACCTCGCCACTGGTTCCGAGGCAGGTTATCGTGACCGTTGCGAATTTTGCCAAGTAATAAATTATCCAAACAACTTGGAGCGCGAACTTGACAGGAAATCCATCGACGGGGAGAATGATCATTGAGTATATGATGAGCAGCCTGTGAATGGTGAGACTAAATGTAACTAGAACCGCAAAGTACAACTGCGACGAGAAACTCGAGTTAACTTCTTCGGTTATTTCGCGAAGACGTTCATGAGCTTTACAAAGCCGTTCGATTTTCACCAATAACAGCTCCTCCTTTGAGGTGATCTGCAACAATTGATAACCGACTTTGTCTTCCGCGTTTCATGAAACAGAGATAAGAAGAAGACGAAGACGGCGAAAGGCGGAAGGAAATAGTCAGTATCTCGAACATGCGAAGAACGCAACTCACCCCTCTCGGTGAGTAATTTTTTCCTTCCTCCGGCGCAGGAATCACGCGGACGGCCGTTCTTCCTGCGTCGGAATATTCTCCGTCCTCTGAGGCCTTTCTCAAAATTTCATTTATCCATTGGAATCTCAGACGGAATAGGTACAATATTGCGGAAAATGAAAGTTCACCGAACAGTACTGGCAAATGCGGGATGTCCGAGCTGTACGCCAAACAACACCTTTCTATCGTCGAAAGACTAGTGTGCGATCCCAACGAGCTCACCATGTATTCGTTCATGAAAACGATGATCAACCAGAGGTTGAAAAATGATATAATCAACGCGATCTGTCTGCGGATTATGTTTCCCGGTTCAATTTTCATCCCGAGCTCTTTCAATTCGACGTCCACTTCGGCCAGTTTTATAATCGAATTTTCTACCGCTCTAGCGCCGTTTCCAACCCAAAATACAATCGTCCCAATTCCATTGCAGAAAGTGATTGATTGTGAAATGAGGTAGGACATCACTGTCGCACGGTTGAATCTCCTGACTAATTTCATCCGAGTGTGAAACGTAGCCGAAAACGTAACCAAATAAATCGCTATATTCACAACCGAGTGTATCACCCGATGGAGAAATTTATCGGTGATACGCGGCACCGTGAACAGCCAAGAGGACAGAAATGTTGGCTTCAAACATGTTTTTATCTCCTCCGATTCACGGGACTCCATGTTACTTTCTGTGAACTAATGAGCCCGGCTAGTCGGCGAAACGGTTCGAAACCTCATTTTTTTCAAACTCATTTTATCGTTATCATTGTTATTACTGCTAATCGACCATTAATGTCATACTGATTCAGCCGACTAGAACACGGGCTCATAATGGCCTCGTGATGTGTATACTCCCTAAACCGTAATCGCCCGTAATGCAAAACGGCTCCATTTCGGTTTCAGGTGTGTAACGATCATTAATTTCCTTGCCAATGATCATAGCAATTACGTACGATGTTCAAAATTCGAATAACCTCAGTCGCACGAAACGGCTATCAGCCACTCCCCGAAACTTACGAAGATCCGCGAGAATTTATATGTAGGCCGGTATTTCAGAATTTTGTTCAGATTATTGAAACAACGAGTTTTTCCAAAATTTCGAGATGTTTCATAAAATCTAAGCCGTCTCATTCGTGTTCACGGCCAAACTTCATCCGATCAGAATCTATATTCGAAACTGTACACATTGGGGAGAAAAAACGAGCCTGAGAACTCGCCCGTAGGATAAACGACAACGGAGCGATAACTTTTTTGACGTGAAACTGCGGCGTGAAAAGGTATAAATTGGAATAAATTTGAAAATATTGCGGAATTTGAGAAATCCATTTTCTCTCACTAACAGCGAGGATAATTGTCTAGAAGTACGTCACAATCACAAAAATTTGGAACTGACAGTTGCTGGATGAATAAGAAAAATAAAAGGATGAAAATTCTACGATTTTTCGGCACTACGAATGCCAAATTTAATGATTCCACTATCGATACATATAATGGGCGCACGTACATGAGAGCGCTATCGAAATTTATCACCGTGTATCTGGAATTGGAGTAAGATGACGATGTACTTGACGGTGTTGGTGAAAATCTGTTAAAATACAATAAGCATTTCGAAAGAATGATGGATTCAGGCTCTTCGTCTGTAGGTATCGAACAAGAAAATTATTGCCGCTTACCGTGGTTGCCAGTTCGTGATCTATATCGAAAATTCCGCCGGCAGTGAATCTTAGTTTTCGTCGTATTGCGTGTACCGAATGTTCTCGCAGCTATCGAAAAGGCGTAGCAAAAAAATCGCAGCGATGAGATCAACTAACGACAAGTAATGGATTTAGTTTCATGACAATCAGTTGTCTGTACTCTCACCTGATCATGTACAGCGGCATCGTTGATTGGCACTCGATATAGAGAACTGCCTAACTTATTTGCCTGCGGTGGAAAAATTTAGGATTTCAAATCGAAGAGCAAATTATCGACTCTCATTCCAAAAGTGACGTACCTCCTCGCTGGTTTTCGCGCACGATGTAACAACCTGCCAGAATCGACCGACGATCAAAAACACTGTTATTGCATTGCCAACGACGAATGGCTTCTCTTGCTGTTCGCTGATTATGAACGACAACATGCTCAAAGTTCCTATGGTGACGAATAAAAAAAAAGTTGGATAATACAGGAACAAGTGTAGAGAAAATGCGTCCCCTACGTCCTGGGCAGCTTTCAATAATCGCCGATGAATTCTGCAAGCTCGATCGACCATTTCCATCACAAGCCGCGATGAGCGATCCTGTACGAAAATAAGAACTGTTATGCAGCGTTATTTTTTTTCTTTCTTTCTTTCTTTCTTTCTTTCTTTTTTTTTCGTCAATTATCGTTATCGGCGAACCTGTCGAATCGAGGGCACGATCGCTCCCCCATACTCACTCGGTTAGCATTGCGCCTCTGAGATATTCCGCCCGAAATATCGTCCGCGCGTCGAGAGTAGAAGAGGGAAGTGTTTGATACTTCCGGTTTCGTCGGGTCCTCGGACTCGGCGATTCGCCCGAAGACTTCGTTCACGAGTCTGAATCTAATGTGGAATGCTTTTAACGTACCGAGGAAAACAAGGTCAGCCACGAGCGCTTGGATGTATTGGAGATGGATTGAGATAGTGATCGATATGTACGTGAAATGGTTATCCAGGATCCGTGAATCGTACGCGTCGGTCGTCGGCGATTGTTGCATAACAACAACTATCGATTCTAGAACGAGAAATCCGACAACAGTTATCAATTGTTTCCACATGAATATTCTGTGGTTCAATTTCACCCCAAAATTTCTCAGCTCCTCGTCCATCTTTTCCAATTCTACGATCGCGTTCTCCACCGCGAAAGATCCCTTGAATTCCCACAGCCAGATCGTCACGAGGCCTGCTGGAATCTTGAACAACGTTATGAACGTCATCACGTAACGGACCATGCTGTCCTTCTTGACGAGCTCGGTGGTTATCGCGCAAACGTGCGCGTAAACAATTATCACTGTCATTATCATCGCGTAAAGAAATCTCAATCCACGGTGCACTCTCATATTTCCCAATCCGAACACAAACACGATTGATGAAGAGGCCCATAAAGATTCTCTAGCTGTTCGCGGCGCGAAGAAACTCATAACGAACTATTATGTCCGAATGTTAGCACGGCGTATTTCACTCAGTCGGGATCGCCCCGTGACCCGTGACAGCCGATAATGCAACTCGCGGGTATAATAGCAGGCAATAAATAATTGCCCATAAATACCGAATCCAACCTTCTAATATTTTCCTAATGGATTTTCCTAATGTATCATTTTCCCCCGTCAATACCGCACAGCGGATAAGCGGATAATACAATCCTCCACATTAATGGTTCCGCTCGGAAGTTAGCCACGCTCACGGTGAGCTGCTCCACGCGCGGGCAAGGCGGAGACCAACCAGCGCGATGCGTTTGAACAAATTTTCAAAAAATGGGTATAATACGTCGCGCTGAACGATCTCTCCTGGGGCATAACCCCTGTAGCGGCCTGCCACGAGTGTAGATAACTTCAGGGCGAAGCCATTAATGCGCGGCGCTGTACATACCTCGCCGTTGTGACGTCACAATGATTATATTTTCGGTTAATAACGTGTAGATATGTTTATGGATGCATATCCTGGTGTCTCGTATACGGATTTGTGTTTTTCTATGAAATATGCAATGTTGTTACAATAATATGATCACTTTATTGTCACATTCCCGATTTGAATAAGCGGATATCAGCATAGTCAGACGTTGATGCTATTCAATAACGGATTTATCAAGGACCAAGGAGTCCTTGGTGCGTTGAGTGCAGCCGGGTTGTTTACCGGCAAGAAAAATTCAACCAACCGTCAAATATTCGAATTAATGTGCACAATGTGACACCGCGGGCGCCGTGCCGCGGTCCGCGGTCCAGCTTCCAGCATCGTTGCATCACTTATACATACATATACATTAAATTATGAACATTCTCGCGCCGAGCTAGGCGCTCTGGGCCGGAGTCGAAGCAGACGATGATGGGATTAACCATGACAGTGGATCCGTCGAAACAGTTTCTACATTTTACTCGAGCCTTTTACTTACGCCTTCGCTTCTTCGTCATTTTTATTTTGTTTCTCCTTTTGCGTTGTGTTTCGTCTTCTTCTCATCTCCGTTCTTCGAATCGTGTCTCCAGGGCTCCGCCCGGCAGATAAATTCACCACTTTAATACGAGATGCGGAGTCATTCGCTTCAGACATTGAGAAGTGAAGCTGAGTGAAAAAAGTCGAGCTCGAAGTTGAGCTATTTTTTGGCGGGAACGAAGTAATGCATCTTTCCACTCACATCTTAAACTCGATCCCGATAGCATTTCGAACAGACGGCTCCGTCGCGGACGTTCCGATTGCATAAGACATCCAGGTAGCGCACGGGTCTACTCTCGTGGATGCCTAACGGGCACTGATGATCAAAACAATTTTTTGTTACCTACTCATTCGTTCTTTCTTCTCGTTTTCAAACACTTCTTATTTCGTTTGGAATAGTTCTGAATATACGTATGCCACCGATGATCGAAGCCAGTTTTTGTTACTTCGATTTCCTCTTTTTATTCAGTTTTACTCTCGTTTAAGCCGATACTCATTGTCAGCATCGGTAGATAGCTGATTGAAGAAATGACAATATAATTGGTGACTGTGATTACAATAACTGCAGTTCAAATCAAATCCAAAGAGTGTTTCGATACGCCGTTGGAAAAGAAGGACGTTATCGACGCTACTATATTCAGAATTCTCGTACTTTAATCTTGACGATGATCATCAATCCGGAATACTCTGGTATTTTTGTTGCTATACTGCGAGAAGTCCTATACGATATTGAGAAAATACAGTTAACGGGATTTCACAGCGACAGGATTCTACGCTATCGGCATGTGTCCGAACTCGCGGCGCCCTACCACCGGCAATCCAACATCCAACACTGTGTGCCGCGTAACATATGTTACGGGTCGAAGCTCTATCTCTGAAGATGTTCAGCAACACGTGAATCGGGTGTTTGCATGGAAGAAAAGAATGATTCTACGTGTTATATAGACAATTAAATTTCACTGATCTTTACACATACGAGTATATACATATAACATATGAAGAAAACGATCGATTGAGAGTTTCATATTGTTGTACTTTCCAATCAGTTATATCAACGGCAATCTTGGTTCGAACTAAGAAATAAAAAACCCTGACCGAAATACTTTTTGAAAAACCACCAGAAGATGAAAAATGAAAAGAATACAATCACGTGAAACCCCACACACTCCGTGTAATTTTGGATCGCCGCAAGTCAACGGCGTGAATCTACATTCACAATTGGTTGATTTCAATAAATAATTCTCGTCATTGCTGAAGGTGTGAATAATTCTGCATGTTTCGTAAATGATTGATACATCAGTTAGAAATATTTGAAATGATGGATGCCCTTCATCATCGCTTTGCATGAACTATAAAATTATCAATTTCGCGTTCTCCGTCGTGAATTCGGACCGTTGTACGTATGCGACAATGCGCCTCAGCGTAGACCGCCAAGCACACGGTCGCAACGACAGGTAGTATTTTCTAGGCGCTCTAATTGTGATCGTTACTCATAAAATCGGGCATACCTTACCGACAGTTTTAGTGGCAAAGAGAAATACTGGATTTTCGAGGCTAAAGGAAATGTCTACGTATGCGAAATTCCCTGAATCACGAAAACGCTTACTTACCACAGAAAAACTACTGGCCCCGATTTCCGCTTCTTTGTCTTGCAGCCTCATGATGTGATTATTGGGATAATTCATCGCCTCTGGCATTGGAATACCTGATCTAATGTAGCCATGATCTCTGCTGCCGTGGAGGAATCTCTCGTAGACCCGGAAGATTCGGACGATGAATTATCGAGCGTGTAGCTACGTATATAAAAACTGGGACGAAGCCCAATGTCGTGCCGATGGCAATAGCCAAATCGGGAGCGATTTCGCTTTCGATGAACATATTCCAAGGACGCATATTTTTCATCTCGTCCACATTCACCGATTTCCTCATCCATTCAGATTCCAGTACCGATCGTTTGATTCGGTGTCACGACTCGTGGAACAGAAATGATCGAACGGATATAAAAAATTGAATGAAATTGGCTTCATTGATTGATAACCAATCGACCAATCACGAAGACCTTTGACGGTAATCTGAATGGCAAATATGTTTGGGCTCCAGGAGTAATCCAGGGTATCGGAGAAACGCGTGAATTGTAACAGGCTCATATTACGATCATTTCGTCGTGTATAATTTCGTCGCCACAGCCTCGCCAAAAATGTGAGACGATCGTAGAAATTTGGTGGAATTTATTAAGTCGCGTGAAAGTAATTTATTAAGTAATACGAAACTACACATTGTTACAGACGTGTTTGCAACTGTAACTATAGTTCCAATAGCACGCAATAACATTCGTTATACTTCCATCTCGCGCGGGGGAAAGGTGCCAAAGTCTCACAGACCGACGTGCGGAGTACCTCAGGGCCTTGTTTCCCGAGGATCTAATACGACGGATGCGTGCTAGTATGTACCTACGTGTTTTCGGGCAAGAATATGAAAGTCCCGCATGCAATGGTAATCAACTCTCTACCAACGCGGATCGTGGTTGACGACCAAAAATTATAGAAACTCAGTCAATTTCGGAGCAGAACCGAATGCGCTATTATCTGTCCGAATTAGCCTGGACTATCGATGAAACCGGCAAGGGCGCGGAGTTTGGAAAATTGAACGTGAATCCTGAGAACGCAGTCGTATATTCAAATCGATGGACATTTTCGAATGACGCTGCGTGGATCGCCGACGAAGAAGTGGCTGCGAAGAGGTGGACGCGTGTATGCCTGTACGAGACGATGGGTGTGACCGAACGGCAGGTAGGCAAGGTATATAAGCGGTGCGGCCAAACTGGCACTGTGAACAACGGACTTGAAGTGAACCGAAACAGGAGCCATGTATCGTCTTTCGGTGAGTACCTACAACTAAAGAGAATAGTAATTCGAAGTTATGGTTGATTCCTCCGATCGCGAAGTTCAAATTTTCGCTTTTCGTTAATTGCGATTAGGAAATTGCCCAACCTCGATTGACCCTGTAGCCGCAATTAAATTCCTCCGAAGAAATTCACCATTCGACATTCGATTTCTCAAAATCAATGTCGTCGCGACGATTATGATTATACTCGTTACCAGATCACCTGATCTGTGAACAAAACGAATGCGGTAGATCGTAATGTAACATCGCGATGAAAGTCCGCCGTTAACATAACAATATAACTCCGAAGGTTGGGCGAAACTCGAACGCCCACTTCATATAGCCCCCGGTTATAGTTTACCTGCGATAGTCACCTTGTCCAATAATTGCGTCTTTGTTACAGGTACCGTTTCTGGTCTGCTACTTCGCGGCTCTGGCGAATGGACAGTACGCTCAGTCCTACCGTACCACAACTCCGGTGCCAATACTGAAGCAGATTGACAGGTATTGGAAACGTGTATTCTCACTAACAATCGGAGAGCATTATGAATGAGATGCGAGTCATCGGTGTTGGGCATCAGTTACGATTATATATGTATAATGAGGGAAACAATTCGTGCGGCGAAAAGATCGAGGCATCGGTCTGCTTCTTCGGTTTCTTCCGCACGATCTAAGCGGGTCAAAGTTTGTACTTTTCTTCCCAATTTCCCGTTCGAAGGAATGAAATATTGATAATTTCGATCGGCGTTTCCTGCGCCGTAGATCACAAGCGGTGACAATGATTCGTCTTTCTCATTTCCACGGTATACGCAGATCAAAAAATGACATTACACAATTCTAATATCGTTTCCACGATCCAGACACAACGAGGATGGCAGCTACAGCTACGGGTACGAGGCGGCGGACGGCTCGTTCAAAATAGAATCGAAATACCCGACGGGCGAAGTTTATGGCAAATACGGGTTTGTCGACGACACAGGAAAAGTTAGGGAAATTGAATACGGAGCCTCTCAACGAGGGTTCGAGCCCGCTGGCACCGACATCAATGTACCTCCGTCCACACTCCAGGGGAATGCAATTGCCGGACCAAATGACCCAGAAGACGACGGCCAGTACAGAGAAGATCCTTCGATTTATCATACCGATCCAAAATACACCAATGGCGAATACTACAGGCCGGTAGAAGAGAGACCGAACCGCCCCATCCTGCAGTCGAATTACAATCAGATGCCTGCGGTAGCAAACTTATACAATTCTTCACCACGAAGGTAACAAGAGCAAATCTTCTTTCGTCTCCACGTGAGATATAGAATTTTTATTTTCAAGATTATTGGAAAAGAAGAGCACAAAAATCTACGAAACTTCTTTCATTCGTGAACTTTCTTGTACAGAGTCCAGTCTCCCTCGTCCAACTACAATCCGGCATCGGCTCAAGCACCGATCCGAACGAATTACGAACAGCAATACCAACCGTCGCAATATCGGCAAGATTATCAATCGGAAAATGGTAAATTTCAGTACCAGGACTCACGACAATATCCGAATGCTAGATCCGTGTATTACCAACGGTGATACCTCAGATTCGTCAGGATTCTAGCGCAGTATTTCCATCGGACTGGCCGAGTACGTGTTTTTCGGGCAGCGAAACTCCGTCCGATCAAAATCAATGACTGTATGGATCCTTCTTTGTTTCTCTTATTCTAATTTATTCTTGATTCGAAATAAACGACCTTCTTCCGTCTCAGCACAGCCTTTACCTTTTCCTGCGCGATTGCGATCGACTGTAAATTCGATCGGCATAGTCTCGCCTGAATCGTGTCGACCTGCAGGTGGCGAACGAATCGTTGCTGCAATCACATCGCGTCTGATAGAATATAGGTGGAAAGTTGAACATAATTCTGAGCATTCGTTGTTGCGCCAATAGTTTTTTGGGCCTGAAGTTGGAGAGAAAATCGGTAGCGAGTCGGCCCTCCAGGTGAAATATTCGAATCTGTAAGCTCGGCTGGAGCATAATTCGGGTGAGAGATTACAGAGGATGAGAGAAACGAGAAATGATACAAATAGGTACTTGCGCATTATTACGCGGACAAGTTCTCGTTTTCGATTCTGGGTTCGAAAAATCCTCGAGAAAAATATCCAAGAATATTACATAACCGATTTTCTAATCGTAGCATCGACGACGGAAAGGCCGGACGACGGGACGGGTATGGAAGTTATGTAAATCTTCTTTGAAATAATATATTCCGGCGTTAAGGTACAGATACTGCTGCTGCTTGAGAAATGCTTTTCTCGAAGGCCTTCCCAGAACGAAACAAGATCTCGCAGCGAGTATCCCCGGAGTATTTCACAAAAATTGAATACACAGGTATGTTTGAGTGTATATCTACGGCCGTGCAGCCTTGCTCTCCACCGCCTTTGTGTCTCGCGCACAGTGAAACCAGAAACAAGCAAGGCCATGCAGGAACCGCTTGCCGCGCCCTGGAATTCCGTTGTTGTTCTGCTCGTACGTACAAAAATAGCTTGAATACAGTACCTACTCCATATCCACGGATGTGTGCAAATTAGTTATTCGCTTAAACGCATATAAGTATTACACGATCGCGAGATCCGTCCGAGAAACGGGGAACCAGAGTCTGAGCACCAGGGCTTTCGTCCATTACCCGAATAATTTCCACCACGAATTCACGCGAGAGGGTGGATACTTGGGATAATTTCACCCGAAGAAATTTACCTCGGATAACGTAATCGCCGTGAAATAAGGATTTGGAAACAAGGATCGGATCGCCAAATCCACAAAAATGCGATTCACCGGACTCTAGATCGTGGCTTCAGGATTCAGGACCTTGGGAACAGACGAATTCGCGATTAATTTCGTCGCGGACATTCAGGTTGCGCTTCCAAACGTTTCTTCCCGATTTCGAGCTCATGACGTTGCCGATTGCAATCGCATGAACGTGAAATCGGCAAGAAACGTTTGGAAATACGGCCTGAATGTCCGCGATGAAATTAATTGCCGATTGATTCGTTCCCGGTATCCTGAATCCTCGATATAGATAGACTCCCGTAAATAGAATTCGTGAGTGAGAATAACCAGGTATAACGTAAGAATAAGTAGTAGAGACCCAGTGCAGAGGACACCGGCGGCGAAGTCACGGGCCACCGCCCTTACCTTTCACTCGACGTCTAATCCCCAACTGGATAGTTTGAAGTCATTGTCTCCTGTTCAGCGACGATGACTTTCCACAAGGTCGGGATGACCTTTAGGGTCGTATGCAGTCATCAATCCTCCAGTAGGTTTCTAGCTCTGGGCCAGCCCTGGCCAGCCCTGGGCCAGCCATAGCTAGCACTGGGCCAGCCCTGGCCAGCGCCGGCCCGTGAGTTGAAACCTACCTGGGGATCATTATTCTGGCTGGCCTGGAGTATCCGTCGGTAGCTCCGATCGCTACGAGGACTCAGTGATTCGGCTGATGAAGAATCTGTATCATTCTTTCAATCGCGCGATGCGATCGTCCTCGGAGACCATGAGGGATGGAACGATGTCGAGTCAGGCGCGATTCCCGACGAGCTGTTGCGTTCCAACCCGACATTGTATCGAATTTCGTATCGCATACAATATTATCCAGAAATATTATGCGTCAGATTCCCAATGTTGCGATATCTGAGAAAATGACTATTCGGCCAGAGTCCTGTACCAAGTCTTGATTCTTGATTCCTAGATATGATTCTTGATTCCAGATTAGGTAGCATTTACAGCGAACGAAAATACGAGAAACGGTGAGATATTTTCCACGATTCGGACGATCGTTTCGCAGAGAAATTATGATTATCAGCATAATTCCTGGCAATATTTTATTCCACATATGAGGGATAGGGAAGAAAACTTCCAGCTATGCCCAGTGGGCCGCGCTCCGATCGTGTTCACTGCAGAAATTTGACAGACTGCTATTGACGCGAGATGAAATCTTCGTTCCCAATTATCGTTGATAGGTAGTACATGAGATCTGACGATCCACAATTCGTCCCGGATTTCGACAACGACGAACAATGATCCAAGAATCGTTCAACAATAAATAACGTCGTTTCGTGTTCGCGGACGGACGCTCGGCCGCGGAACTGTGTCACACGCTCGCACACGCGTGTAATATTCATAACATCATACACGGGAGATCAAACTTTCTTGCGTAATTCGCGTATATGTGACTCGGGGAACTTCCGTTGGTGAAAAAAAAAAAAACAAAAACAAAAAAAACACGTAACACGTATGATGTGTAACGATATTATTATACGCGTGCGTACGTATGTGTTACGTATGCAGGATACCGCGCTACATATGCATGTACAGATAAATTTCTCGTATGACGACTCGCGGTCGAAATTATTATATCAATAACGAAGATCCGAGATACGACCGATATCCAGCCTACAGGCTAGAGGTCCAACGGGAGCTCGAATCTCGGGAGAATATAGACCGATGCATCGATGGAACGATGATGAACAAAACCGGAGAGAAAAGGAAAGGAATGAAATTCGTTCTGAACGTGACAATCAGCGCGGTCGGTTGAATTTCACGGTGATCAATGATTCTCGCGATTTTTCACGGGCGTCCCACAGTTTCGTAGCCTGGAAAATGACGTCGGTCCCGCGAAAGCTACGTCGCTTGTACCGGCACTGTTTTCCGTCATCGGTATTTTCGTTTCCCGCAGCCTGAGCTATTTCCGTCATAAGTCCGCGATGTCCGCGGGAAGCAGAAACAGAGTGGACGATATTTCGGCAGGTACTTGCGCGGCGTTTCGCTCGCATTCTATAATGACGATCGCTGGGGTAGGGGGTCCAGAATCGTCGCAGGGGGGGGGAGGGGGGCTGGAAGTATGCGTTATCGCGTGCAAAGTGATACACTCGTGCATGTACGCAAGTATATAGCTGTACACCTACAGCTGTAGCTGTGCCGTATACTTATGCGCGATATTACGTAAAAATAGAAAGCGGAGTAAGAATTAAGGCGGGTGGAGGAGGGCTCGCATATCTCTATGCATGTGTAAGCTCGCCGATTGTCAGTGCGTGCGATTCTAAAGCGACGCCCCCCCCCCCCCCCCCCCCCCCCGTCCGCGTGATTTCGCCGCAGTCTCTGGATCAAATAATGTGTGATATAGGTGTACAACTAAATCCAGGCGGGTGAGTTATGCGCACAGTACAAGTAAATGTCAGGGTTGCCCGGTCTGCAGGCTTTCCCAGGCAAAACTCTATCCGAGGAGTATGTCTAACGCTGCACCGGTAGGTGTAGTTACAACGAGAAAGGTTGCGGAGGTAGGCCTTGCGTTCTATACTCAACAATCCATAGCCGGCGAGTTTCACAATCCAATTATACTTTTCCTAATTGACGGAAATCTCTTTGATTGCGAGTCACAGCTGTGTGTATGTATATGTATATTAGATACACGCGCGCAAATATTTGTGTGTAGCTATAACGAGATCCGAACGCGAGGAAAGGAACGAGACGAGATTTATACGTCTTGCGGAGTGCCAAGGAGAATGAGAATGACGGAAATATTCGGCAAACGCGTCACACTCGTGAGAGTAGGTATCAAAATTTCGCAAAGAAAATATTCGGTACATCTGATCGAGTTGGATTCGATTCGTTAGAGGCTCGATACCGACCTCCGAATTCTTCCACAGCTACGAGAGAACCGTGAAAATTTGTTTCGGTGTAATTTGCCACAGAGCAACCGATCAATTCCATCCTGCAGTGGCCGTTATAATTTCGACTCGGCAATATAATCGCGAAAGAGATATCACGTGCATTATATAAATTCATTTATCATCACGCGCTGGGAGTTTTACGACTCGGAGTTTTTACCACACGACGCACGTAACTCCCCATCCCTACTCCGGATGTTGCCGGAGGCGTGGATCAGGATGGCGTCCTTGCAGCTGGACGAGTCACCAGGAAGCAAATCCTAGCTACAATTAGTTACCAACTAGGAATAGGTATGCCTACATACGGTATATGTACCTTTCATTCCTCTGGCCTCAATGTCAACCCGATACTTCGCAGAACGCCTCGCAGCGAACGAACCGGGTTCAAGTAGCCAACCGCTGGTTTGGCGATCGCGGTTGAGATTCGACGCCGAAATAATGAGCGGACCATACATCGCGGTTCTCGAGGTGCCGCAGGACTCGCCATCTTGAACTTACAGGGACCGCCTCGTAAATGAGATTCGGAAATTTCGGCAAACGGCTCGATCGATTATCACGAAACTTTGAGAATCCGTTTAGTGCGATGGCAGGCAGTGGCCAAGTATTTTGCTTCTCCAAAACATTGATCGAGTTGGATGAAAAATAGATATTGCCTGTGTTAGCGAGGTTAGATCGCCGGCGGCGAGTACCGTAGCCTCCTAAAAATCTGAGCAAATCTTTTCCACCTCGTATTCTCCGAGTTCCACTTTCACAAGCTCACTTTCGTTCTGTGAGTAAATTCACAAAGTCACCCGTGGAAATCACCGGAGCGGGTACCTTTGCGGAAAAACCCTCAAATCCGGGGAGTTGACGCTGCACGCCCCTTAACTCTTCGGAGTTTACTCTCAAAATTAAGGGGCTTACCCCGCATTCGGGGGTGAATCTCCATAAGGCGAGGGCGCGAATTTGACCCTCAATTCCCACGAGGACGGTTCTATATCGGTAATTATTATCGTTTTAATATTCATAATCATGACGACGACGCTTTACACAATTAGGTGGACAATGGTTATAAGTTATCGTCACACAGAGGAGAGTGACTCAGGGATTTTTCGCCGTTCGACAAGAGATAGAAAGAAACGAAAAAAGCTGTTGCTGTTGCTGTTCCTTTGTGCGGACTTCGCTACATGTGCGCACGTACGATACATAGGTACCAAGCATCTTGCCTCCAACAGGATCCTGTTTCACCTTCAGCAGGCCAACTCCCATTTCTCACTTTGTTTATTGTCTCGCCGTTTTATACCGCGAGATAAACTCGCCGTGGACAACCCCCGCAGGCCGAACATCCTTGTGAACAAACCAAATGAGAAACAAAGTAAAATTGAGAAAACCGAAACCCGGAGAAGAACACGAAGACACGGAGCGTTATCCTGTTATCTTCTGATTCGAATTCTCACACCGGTATATACAATAGTCGCGACTGACTCGAATTCTTTCTTCCTTCTTATTGCTCCTGGATAATCTATGTAGGTACCCATGAAAACTCGATGCGTACGTACATGCTTGTACATAGTACTGCACGCAGAATGATCTGCATTCCTTTCAGTTTGATTGTTACAATTTTCATTCATATATCTCTACCTTCTAAACTTTGCAATTATCGGAATTACGTGTTATACCTACAGCTGATTCCACCGATCGAGCGAGTTAAGTTAAGGTAAGCGAAGCAACAATTCGCACTAGCTGCAGTCCGTGGGTACGACGCACAGGTAACGTACGTATATGTACCTCGAGTATGTCTATATATATATATATATTCGCGTACTTCGGACTCGTTCAGTTTCTGCAAACCGGACTAATTCGGATCAAGGTCGCCCGCGTTGCTACTGCATGGCTTGACCGAACCGAACCACCGCCGACGACGATCGGTGGGCACGTGATTGAATAGTGATTTTATATATACAACTGCAGAGTTGATTTCGCTTCGTTCGCCTCGCGTATCATTCGCTCGAATCTTCGTCTCCTTCTCCGGTTCCTTCGTAACAGATATAGGTACGGCTATACTGAGACCGTAGGGCCGCGGGCGACATTATCGGACCTTCAGGCGATGCCGAAGTCAAAAAGTGGCGGAATTGTTATACGATCGATTGCTTCCCGACATTTGTCCGGAAACGTTGTAACGCGTGAATTCGAGCATGGAAATTCGAAAATTGGTCGACTGAAGAGAAATCGTCGAAGATATACGATCTTCCGGTGCAATCGTCGAAAAGTCATTTTCTTTCTTTGCTAATTATGCGACAATACGTCGTGTACGGACAGAATTTCGATCCGTAAGAACTTTCGGCGTTGGTCGGAAACGAAGAGGTCGTTTCTCCCGGAAGCATACGACCTCTTGGCATTGAAAACGAGAGAGAGAATGAGAATCTGGGAACCGCGAGCTCGCGTATCCGCCATCGCATACGACTCTTTGCACGGCTTCGGTCAGCCGATTTTAAAATTCCGTTGTTCTCGACATATTTTCGTGTTTCGGGACCAGTGAAAAAAAAAACCAGAGCAAATAATAGTACGACCCTCTGACATTGAATTTGTAATTGTGGGACTCGCGTGATCCTCGTGGCATCCGCAACGCGATATGATCCGAGCCGCTTCCGAAACGTACCGGGACTGCAGGTGTAGAAAACTAGGAAATATCCATAAACGCGAAGATGTACATGAATTACGACGTTTCCTTGCTAATTATTCCCCCCTCGCCGCAGTTCGTCGGAAGATTGAGCGTCGTCGCGGGCCTCGGACGTATCGTACTTTCCGAAGAAAGTACGAGGCAATTATTGTATCCACGACTGACCGGGACTACCTGGCCATAACGCAGCTCCATACCTCTATCAAGAATAGAAATGAATAGCAGGTATCCGCTTCTAAGTACATAATGAAATAGGTACGTGCAGCATGCACTACATATGTACATTATATGATAATATACTAGTATACCGAATACGGAAAATACGAAAAATAATTGAAGCGGAAAGCCACAGCCATACGAAAGTCTAACATGGGGCCGGCCGATTGTCTCTGTAAACGTGATTGAAAGAGAAGGAGGAAGGCAAAAAGGAAATAGGAAATAGGAAATGGAAAATGGGCGAGAAGCTTTCGATGAATCGATGTGCCGGAATATGTTTTTGGATATCAGACTGGTTCAGAAGGAAAGGAATTTTTATTTTTCAGCTGCTACCACAAAAAACTTGTGTTTGCGGGAGAAAGAAAATTCTAGCTGGTGGTGATCGGCTCGATCGGACAGTATTCATAGGTCCCGCTCTTCGATTTCCGATTCAACGTTTGAATAACCCGCGAAAAATGCGAGCCTGGATTTGTTCTTGAATTCCACAGGAAGCTATACGCGCGTGATACGGAAAAATACTGGGAGAACATTTTTGTGGGAAATTTGATTTTCTTGAAAAAATGTCCCTCGACATTTTCACGAATCCGGCGATTTTCCAGAGCTAATTATACATTTCGATACGAATCCCCTTAATTTTTTGCAAACTTCGGTGATAACCTGGAAAACATTCGAGACATCGAGACATGGCGAGATGAGATATTTGTAGGATATCAAATTTCGTATCAATATTCCTACACACTATTTTTTTAAACCCGACTTAAATTTCGATGGATGATTCGGTTCGAATACGAACTCGAATCTCTCTCTCAATTTTTCCAGACCCTTGGATCGACTCGAAAAATATGCAAACTAATGCCGATTGGGAAGATATATCTGACGTATTTCGGTGGCTTGAATATTTCTCGAGTAATCGCTAAGATTTGCAAAAATCGAGAGAATTCGTATCGAAATGCAATTTGCACTCGAGGATCGCCGGATTCGTGGAAACTTGCGGGAGGCACTTTTATTTGCGGAAAATTCAATTTTCCACTAAAAAAAGTATTCGCAGATTACTTTTCGGCGAGCACGGGAATTCGAGAACAAATCCGAGCTGGAATTTTTCGGTGTCGTTTGGATACAAAATCGAAAATCGGAGAACGGGGGACCTCTGAATATCGTCCGACTGAGCTCAACTCGAGGGAGAATTTTGATTTCATGTTTTTTATTCGCCGCAATAAGAACAGTTTTCTGAAACTGTTTCTGAAAACAAATTGGTTTCTTCTTCTTCCCGAACCAGTCCAATATATACACATATACCAACGTTATCCAAATAGTAGATCGCAATATTGTCGAAAATACCGAAGATGGCAGTTGCGCGTTATTTTTATACGGACAAAAATTCTTTTCCAGAATTTAGTTCGAGGCGCTCGACATCGCCAGCCACGTAGGTACTACGAGTACAGGTATAACAGGTATTGGAAACTCCGGGCGGACGGCGGGGGCGATCCGGTGACCTTTGCCCAGCAATTACTAATTGTCCAGCTGTTTACCGCGGGACCAATGGATCATTCTATCTGTAGGTAGAACCACGCGGGCCGGTGGCTTATGGACAGCAGACGGAATATCGCCGCGACGCACGGGACGCGACGGTTTTTATCAGTATCCTTTCTCTTTCGTGGACGGACCACTAGCTCCGCGCCCATAATCAAAGCGGGCATAGGCAAATAATGCTCGGAACCTGAGCAAGCGGCCAGAGATCCCGGCGCTATGCTCCGAGGCTATGGAGCCGGAATATCGATCTCATTACATAAATACACATATACCACGGTACGCAGGTAGGCAGGTACGTATACGTAGGTATACGTATGCAGTACGGAGAAGTTTCGGCGCGGAAGGAACGGCGTTCGTGTTTTGTACGGCGGTTAAAAAGCTGTACACGGTTCTTTGCTGTTTTCCTCTAGAGTAGGTATAGATTGTTTATTTTGACTGGTAATTTTTTGGAGAAACGAGTTTTCGCTTCTTTCATACCGACGGTAGAGGTCCCGGCGATCCACTTGCGCAAACCGTTTTCAGTCGGTTGTAAAAAAAATCGGCTAAAAATTGGATAAAATATGAATGAAAACCGCGCGGAATCTCTTTTTCTCCGTCTCGTCGACGAGCCGTCGTTGCAGCGCGTCTTCCGTGCTTCGTATATCGTATAGAAAATGTCTCATCGCAATTGTAATAATTGACGCCAAGATACATACTTCGAACGGTTCACTGACAGAGTTAGGGGATTCGTCGACGCGCTCCCGCGTCGCGTCGTCTCCGTCCGGCAGCGAACCGATGCCGCGATCGTCTTGGATGACGAAAACCGGGAGTCATTCCCGCCGGGAAATCGGATGCATTGCGTGAACGCGGACCAACAATGCAGTCGAACCGTGCGTTGATGTTCTCTTTCCTCGGCTTGGCGCGTTCGTTCGAATGCGGAGAAACGGAACTAGCTCTACGTGCTTTCGTTAAAGTACCGCGATGTGGTAGCAGGAGGTATGGGCGTACGAAACTCGATAAATTGTATGCCAACGCATAGAAATCTGGTTCGTTATATCACTGGTAAAAATGATCTGGCAACGCCTTTGACTATCGACTATAACTTCCGACTTCGGATCAGGGAAGGCCGTTACCTCAAATTGACTTGAAAACAGGGCTGGGCACGTCTAATTGCTATCAAAAATCATTATTTGATTATTCTCTGAATATTTTCGTCCAGAATGATTATTTTGATGTCAGAATTGGAAAATCTGCGACCTAATGTCTTACCTTTTATTACCAAACTGAAATAGACTGCAGATTTCGGTGGGCGAAAATACGAAAATAGTGAAAATAATCGAAGTAATTGTCAAAAGTGATGAGCTAATTACATTCTAATTGCTTTCCCGGATAACTTGAAATTTTTTCACTTTTTTCATATTTTCGCCCACTGTAAAATCTGCAGTAGCTATCTCAGTTTGGTAATAAAAGGCAAGACATTAGGTGGCAGATTTTTTCAATTCCGACATCGAAATAATCATTCTCGACGAAAGTATATTCAGAGAATAGTCGTATAATGATTTTTGATGGTAATTGGACGTGCCCAACCCTGATTACAAGTATATATCTACGTGTGGGGAGGATTCGTAGCGGTCGTTCACAGTCGCGGATGTACCCATCCATCTTCGGCCTGGATATGACACGGAGGAAGCCGTATATAATTTTGGAACGCGCGTACGCCTGTGTGGAAAAAATGGAAAATTGATAAAATACGAGAATTGAGCGAGCCCGGTCGCAGCTTCGGCGTACGAACTCGTTACAAACGAGTTTCCATCGCCTTGCAATCGACACTGCAACTTCAAACCCTGAGCGTTCGTTATTATTATGAATTTATGTGTATATACGCACGACGAATGTATACATTCATACACCTTTTTTCGCGCAAATTATACGGAGACATTTTTCTCATCGTCTCAGATTCTGGATAGAAATTGGTTCGAGGATGATTCGTTGATTTGAGTGAAACATTTTTTTCGTTTCAATCGATCGCAACGTGTACGGTGCAATTTTTAATTAGATCGATATGAACCCGAGCCGACGACGAAAGCGACGGAGAAAAGATCGGGGTAATCAGATTCTTCGGTTCTCTTCTTCTTTTTCTTTAGTTTTCTTTTCTTTTCTTTTATTTATTTTTTTTTCTCCTATTTTTTAGCCGCATCAAATAAAGCGAATGGTCGGCGTGTCCGAGTGGTCCACACAGCCTCCTGTCTACTTCTTCCGATTTTCGTCCGACCCCCACCTCCTTTTCCATCGATCCATCTCACTCGGAATGTAAATTTCCTCTCCGCACTGCGGCTACCACTGCCACGGTCATATTCTTCTACCAATCAATTTAAATCAGATAAATTTCAATCGACGATTGAGAGGAGAACGAAAACGAAGTGAATTCAGGTACATAATTTTTCACACGAATTTTTTGCCCGATCGACTTACCTCGTCAGAGGTCATATATACCTGCGAACTCGGAACAAATTCTGACATACTCGTACAACACAGGTCTACGAACATCGCTAAAAAATTTCGGAGGATCTGTAAAAATTTCGTAGCGTTTCACAACGGTTGTTTTTTGTTTTTTTAATTTTTTTGTTTGGTTTTTTTTCTCGCTCTCTCTCTAGTTCGATCGACGAAAGCAACGAATTTCCGTATAAAATACAATATCGATGCGAATTCAAAATTTCTTCATATTTTCTGAAAAAGAACAAAAATCAACGATAAATTTGTTCAGAAAATTCAGTTTCAATCCGGAGTGAAAACTTTGACAAAAAAAAAAGTTCTGAACTTTCGTGCTTCGTTCCCCCGCATTCGTAGATCTTTCGCAACGGTCAATGGAAAAGTAGCTTGCAATCTGATACGCAATCGCTCGTCCGACGAGCCCGCCTATCAACGGGCGCCAACGGATTCGCCAAGTTTCGATCAGATGTCAAAAGAAAAAAGAATCTGTCGCCTTTCGATGAAAATTAGCTGACGAGACAGATCTCGGACGCGGTTTCGCGGTTTGTTCGTTTTTATTCTTCTTCTTCTACGGCAAACACAACCGATGAGGTACGACGATCTTTCGAGAAACGACGAAACGCGCCCGCCCGAGCCAAATTCTTCGATAATACACTTTCCTCGAGTAGGTATATAATGATTTTTTGACGAACAGACTAGACCGGACTATGAACTGGACACGGGAACAGGAGGGGGCAGGTGGAAATAAAAAAAGGAATGTAAGGACCTCAGGTGGTTACGAGGTGACAAGGTAGCCGCAGCTAAACCAGGAGTTGAACAGACAGTGAAAGTCCCCGGGTCCGTCGGGGATGGCGGGGGTCGAGGGGCCAGCTAGGGTATATATGAGGGGACCCCGACCGATTGCAGGCTGATACTTCAGCCCGGCTGCCAATACATTGCGACAATTCGACTGGAATAAAAGGAGCAAAAAATATCAAGTATTAATCAAAGAGAAATAACTGGACCGACCGACGCGACAGCATGCGAGCCCTCGCAACGGTACGTATTCAGTGATACCCCGCCCGCGCGCGCGCGCGCGTTCCTCCTTCAAATTATCACCTAAATAATTCGCGTGTGAGACGTATCAATGTGTTTGGTAATTACTCCGTAAGAATAATTGCTCCGAACAACGACGCGTGTGAGTGCGGACAGTGTGGAATACGAGATACGAGTACCAATGCATACCTACGCAACGACGAAACTTCGAACAGCCGTCGATCACCTGCAGCCCCCCGCCGCGATCAGTGTTAAATTTGGATCGTTGATTGATCCATTTAATTCGCACAATTTTCTTATCTTCTTTCTGCTGATTTTTCGCCAGCTTTTGGGGATCGAGGGAATCGCGGAAACGGACGTTCGATGTTCGTTGTTCGTTGTTCGTTATTTGTTTTTCTTGTATCGTCTGCTAGCGCTGAAAGCACTTTACTTCAACGACGTGCGGTTTTCCGACCCGGTGACGAATTCCGAATGCAAAATCAATTGCGGTAGACAGACGCTGAATCCGATCCTCGCGTTTATCGTTGAATATTATACTGGATGTGATTGCAGTGCGTCGGTAGCGTTAATTTCACTTCGTAGATCGGCGCAGGGTTTGTATTTGTATCTAGGCAAAAATATGTGTACTTTACACTTCTCCGATTCGTCGCGCGGTCTCGCGCACGTCCACGTTTACGTAATCCGTACACTTTTACATTTTGCTCGCGCGTATAGAGGCATAACTTTATCTTAACCCACTCCGACTCAAGCTAGGTATTTCTTTCACGGACGTATCGCGTACGTACTGCAGTTCATCGTAGGTGGTTTATCCGACCACGCAATTATCGGATTTCTATATAGTCTAAGTGCGATTTTTGTGGCACAACCCAATCTCCGCTTCGATACGTAAAAATGAGAGCAAACGCAGTCATGGAATTTTAACGGCAACTAAGTATGAAAAGAACAATATGGCGTTGGGAAGAGAGGAGATGGGGAATCTAGCGGCGAATCGATCGATCAGTCATTCATTTTTATTCTTTTTCTCCGGTGTCGTCTGTAATTTCGATTTCGATAAAACTACACGCGTAATTATCGATTTTTAGCGAATTTCGCCACGCGGTGCAGAAACCGTTCCGAGTTCGGAGTGAGAATCCAGTTTCAGTCAAGCCTCTGAATTATACTCGATCGAGTTACGAATACATATACCTCTCTAGGCGTCTGCTCGGGATTCAGAATATCAGAAAATCACTCCAAGCTTGGGCAGGTTTTTAATTGAACGGAATCATGGGCTGGATGTTCGGATTTTTGATTGAAAAAATTATCTGCATTGATTACGGAGAGCATGTCTTCGTGACAATTGGCATTCTGACAGCCGTCGGTGGTATAATTTTCGTATATTCTCGAAGTAGGGGTGAAACGATCAGACCGCGTCGATTCAATCGGAAACGTGTAACCTTTGATATTGAACGGGATTTGTTGAAGAGACCTGAGAGAGTGCCGAGAAAATATCTGCGACACTAGCCCAGAATTCATCAATCGAGGTTAGAGGGAAATATTGAAAACGATACATATCGATAGCGTAAAAGAAACTCGGAGCGATTTCAAAACACTCTACAACGATTGTCTACTGTCGGTTGAAAATTTTATTATTTTACTGTCAAACGATGAAATTCTAACGAAAATTCTTCAGTGCGTTGCGGGCGAAGAGAAGAGAAAAGAAAATAAAATAGAATCATACCACGGTGTAACTTCGATTGGTCGAAGAACGAAAAAAGAGTTTGCATTCCGGAGGAATAATGCTGACGCGGTTTTGCTGCCCCAGGAATATCAACGTAGCGTCATTCTTGTGGGAATTTTTGTCCCCGAAGTCAACGATAACGTATTGCGTGGAGCTGATCGTGTCATACTTCCTTCTGAAAGGTGCCAGGGACTTTTGGTTCGGAGATCTAATGTCCGAGCGTCGTAGGATCGAGGCTTCTTGTCCAAGGGCACGGCATGGACAGGCTCCCGATAATTGCGGTGTTCCCATAGCGCCGAAGATCTGCTGTCGCCCAATACAACAGGGAAAGGATATGCAGAATTATAACGCGAACGCCGCATTATCGGCGATGAATAAAACTCCGATCCAAACATCGATATACTCCGCGACCGCTCCCGGAAGCTACATTCGCGGTCCCCTGTCGATCGCTTGCTCTCTGGAACAAGGCCCGCAACACAAATAGAACTCGAAACCGCCTACGTCGGGAATCGTGATCGACGTGGACACTTGCGCGCGGTAGATCGGCTCGCACATCAGGGATACCGATATCTCGTTTTCGCCAAACCGGAGATTCGAAATGAAAGAAGAAAAAAACGGAGAACAACAGTTTAGCTTCGTGCCCGGAATACAATAAACCGACAAAATACTCTGAACGTGATGAAAACCAACTGAGAAATGACCTTCGCCTGTTTTAACATGATTTCAGATACTGGTAGCGACCTTGGCCGCGGTGGTAGTCTCCGGGCAGCAATATGAGCAGCCTTCGAGCGGCTACAGGGAAGACTACGCGGACTACGAATCCCCGCGACCGGCGCATCCAAGCCCGAGGAGTTACGCGCCAGCCCAAGCCCCGGCGCAGCGGGCGCCGGGTCCAGCTGCTCCGAAACCTACCCCAGTTGCCATCTTGAAACAAATAAATAAGCACAACGAGGACGGTTCATACACCTACGGCTTCGAGGGCGGAGATGGATCGTTCAAGATTGAAACGAAGCTGCCGACCGGTGAAGTAAAAGGAAAATACGGATTCGTCGATGACACCGGAAAAGTTCGCGTCGTTGAATACGGCGCCAACAAATACGGTTTCCAGCCATCAGGAGAAGGGATAACCGTCGCGCCGCCAACCCTCGTCGACGAAACGACCAACAAAGACGGTCTCCATAACACAAACACCAATTACCAGGACTACACCGACTACCAACAACCGGCCGCACCGGCTCCGGTTCGTCCTCAGATCAGACCAGCTCCTGCGTCTCTGCGTCCGCAGGCGTCGTACGAGCGCCCTCAGCCTCAGTACGCTCAGCCACAAGCTCAGCGTCAACAGTATCAACCGCAACGTGCTCAAACTCAAGCGATATATGCGCCCCAGCAAAATCCTCGAGCTCGTTTCCCATCCACGGGCGGCGTTCCTCAGCAAAGTCCAATTTTCTCTCAGGCTTCGCCAGCGCCGATTCCTCAGAGTCGTCAGGAGCTCGCCTACACTGCTCAGAGACCGGCGCCCGTTCATCAACCCCAAAGTTATGATGAACCTGAGCCGATCAATCAACAATACAACCAGCAAGGTCCGGTCCAATTCTCTCCGGCACCGCAAGCTGCCACGAGACCTCAACCTCAGACGCGCAGTCAGGGAGGAGGAATTCTCGATCAACTCGCGAGAGATTATGCTCTTCCTCAGGGGGGCTCGCCACCTTTACACGACATCAGCTTCGGCTATTACTAGACTATCAGACTAGAGGTGTGTGTTTGGTTTTTTTTCGAAAGAAAAACAGAGGGGGAGAGAACGGTCCGGCATGGTTCGAGATCGATCTACCTTTATTCTTTCGTTTCAAGCAGGGCAAAAGCAGACTTGCCACGAACGCGTCCAATCGCTACCGTATTGTTCAGCAGACGATGTTTCGGCCACGCTCAATATCCTCTAGCATTAGGTTACAATAATGCAATTAAATATAAATAAAATTTAAACGAATGAAACTATGTTGAGTTTATCGTGTTCTACTATTTCCTCTCCTTCTTATTTCCGTGCAAAAACCTCGTTCTTCCTTCCACCAACTTCTCCCGTTGCCTTGTCTCAGGCGGTTTTGTTTCATACGTCCAATTTTTCAGAAATATATGGGAATTTCAAAAGCGCGGATCATTCATTTGTCAGATTTGTCAGGAAAGAAGTCGGCGAAATTTACTCCAGCCTGCCTCGGTGGCGTTCGCGGGACAGTTTTTATGTTACTATATATGCATGCCTACGACGAAAAGAAAACTGGCGTTGAAAAATCAATATGTTGAAATATATCGCTGGACAAGAAATGAAACGACGTAAATAATTCCCGGATAATAATACTCCGCAGCTTTCACACTGCAGTTATGCAGACTGCGGTGCAGTTGGTAGATTATGGGGAACGTAAGTAGGTACAGCATATGCTGAAACGGGTCAGGTCGATGGTATCACTACCGTATTGTTATATTATCGTAAATTATGAGACAGAATTTGTTCATCGTTGAGAATTGCACGAGCTAACGTGGACGACTAATACACAACGTAATGAAACCCGCTGATCCACAAACCTCCGTCTCGCAAGGTCTCAAATTCTCTGATAGAAAGCAGAATCGAAAACCGCGTTGAGTCCTTTCATTCTCTTCTTATATACACGCATTTCAAATTATTAACACGAGCTTCAGGAAGCGAAAAATCTTGTAAAGAATTAATTCCTAATCTCCGATCACCGATCACCGCGTTCAGTGAAATTGAATTATTGGATATGAAAACGATCCATAATCTTTATCCTCGCGAAACGGCGATGTAATTTATGCGGCATCGATACTCCGCACTTCTACAGTTTGATCTGAACTTCTGGTTATATAGATCATAGTTAAGTAAGGCCTGAATGCGTTACGAATACGAGAAAGGTCTTTGGGTGTGGTCGGCCCGCCGCGCTGCGCTGCGAGCCAAGAAACGGAGAATGAGCAAGCGTAAGCCTCGTGCTAGCCTGCTAACAGCTAACACTTCAGGCTAAACCAGATTATTTTTACTCCACTTTATATTATACTACGGAGATAAATATTTTCTCCACATTATGGTAGAGCTTGCGTGAATACGTACGACTTCGCGTTCGACTGTTGCTGCTAGCTGAAGAAACTCCGAAAAAATGTATGAAAATTTAATATTCTAGTAGGTCTGATACATCTGTAAGAGGATGATGCTTATTCCGGCAATTTGTTCGTTTGTTTATTTTATTCTTGTTTTTTGGCATACAATATTCAATTTTGTTCTTCATTATAAGTTGAAATATTTTTTTAATGATATTATTCGTCATCGTTGCAACGAATCGATCGATTGAGAGCATGAGCTCTACGAATCGATTACATTGTCACGTTGACGTAGAATTCAGAGCGCCTGCATACTGGCAACCGATGTCACAGGCGAGTACGATCGGTTGCTTCTGGCTGGCAACCGATGTTACAGGCGCGTATGAACAGTTGCCTCTACAGGTATAACACAGTTGCATAGTAGATCGTAGAGAATATGTACGTAGTACGAGGAATGCCGAAAGTTTACCTTTACCATGCTTATTGTTGGCTAGCAGAACCACAAATGTAACGTCTTACTCACTTAAGTGACGCAATAGCTGAGTATTACCGCGTTCAAGGAGTGAGAATTATACTACATTTACTAGATATATAACGATAAAAAGTTCCCACGAATAAAATGTCGTTACACCACGACGAATCTGTGACCTCGGGTATACATAGACATAGTTGCGAGTACGTAAATATAATGCTATATATATATATATATCACGATATCAGCCATGTATATCTCGACACGTTTATACTTATTCCACGTATATATTTTAGGTATACCCACATACGTAGGTATGATTAGTCGAAAAAACCTGGGCACCTGAATTACGATGTGAAGGCACACGATGAAGAATCTCACACCGAACGGCGTTATTATATATTACGATCACGGTCTGCATTGCGAGAAATATAATATAAGATACAATTGAACACAATTCACTCAAAGTTCTCATTTCGGTGGGAGAAATTTGTAAATATAATTAAGAAATTTTTGTGTCAGTCCAAGCGTACGTGTATGTTGTGTAGAATATATATCGTAAATTGTATTGCGAGATATGGAGATAGGAAAAAGATTTTTGGAACATATGCATAATACATTACATACACACACAGGTGTATATATACCTAATATGGTTGCGAACGGCATCGCGAAGGTTTGAAAATAAATTTGAATATGAGAATAGAGTAAAGGCGAATAATTTAGAAAACTTTACATTTCGATAAATATTGAACGCAAACTCGGTAAAAACGAAATGAAAAGGAAAGATTTCACCGCTACGTTTCTCTAATTGCAACTCGATCCCCGTGCCGTTTAATAAAATTGCGAATGAATTTCTTGGCATCGGTTCAAACGCTTTCCTGCGGCCACGATTATGCAATTTTCTTTGGTAAATTGACGGGTTAATCAAACTTCACGGATGCCAAGAACGAACATTCCTTTCTCTCTTTTCTTCATACATATGTTGATAGAATTCACGATACGCGCGAGTGCGACGTATGCACGCGTTCTCCGTGACGAAATTTCGATTCGGAGACCACACTAACGTCGCCGCTGGTGATTTGTAACCTCGCTAACATAGAGAATATTTATTTTGCGTCAAATCCGATCATTGTTTCGAATAAGGGAAATACTTAGCTACTTTCTGCCACCGTACTCGATGGATTCCCAAAGTTTCATCAACATCGATAAACCGGTGTGCGAAAATTTACGATTCTCGTTTTCCAAATGGTTTCTTTACATTTAAGATGGCGCATCCTATGACACCTCACGTATTGAAGTAATCAACGTGTTGGTAAAATTATTTCAAAATGCTGTACCTACATGTAGTATATCTTCGATGCTTGAATCCTTGGAGAGAGAGAACAAAATAACGAAAGAAACAACTAAATTAAAAATATCACTGAACGCGATCAACCAGTTTTCTTTTCTGCTTTCCTCTTTGTTCTTTCGACAAACACACATACATACATCAAATACATGTAGCTTCGCTCTTGAGAACCAATAACGAATAATCAACCATAATTCGATCCCCGCGGTTGAGTGCTGTTCTGCGAATAAACTTCCGAACCTCCCCACAATGGAAGAATGAAGACCAATCTCGTTTTCATCTCAGAGTTATGGAACGAGTACACTCAGTCAAACTCGCCATTTTTCACGTATTCTTTTCCGCATTCTTGGCTTTCTGATTAACTTGAAATTCCGATTTTTAGCTCAGGGGATACGATCTCCCCATCGAATATCTTCTGCCTGTTCAGTTATTTAAAGTAAACCCAACCCAGTGTGATATAAAGCCAGTCAAGATCAAGAGACGGGAGATATGCGGTTTTTGTTTTCGTAACATCACGATCCAGGGCCACGCGTGGCGTATTCGAAAATCCAAATTTGGATTCGTAATGGCTAAAGGCAAAAAAGTATGAAAAAAATGATGATCGTGTGCTTCCGGAGTTGTCCATTCTACGTGGATTGACGAGCTGATGCCTCTAGGGCACGTATGTACATACGATTGCGAGTACTCCCACACGTGTAAATATTAAAAGGAAACACGAAGAAGGATTCCATAAGAAAATATATACGTAGATAGGTGAGATAAATATATGCCGCTGTTATATACAGTGCATTAATTATCTGGTATAAAGTATACAAGTATATTGTCAATCCGAAAGTAGAAGATAAACGAAAATTACGCGGTAGAAGAAATCATACGAGGACGATTCCGTGACCCCGAATCCTGCGCTGCAATTATTGCATACAATGTCAAAGACAGAAGAACGAAGAGTAAATTAAAAATTGAAATCGATTCCGATTAGGTAAAGCCATCGGTGTGACATGAGATGGATTTTATTCTATTCAAGTACCTATAACCGAAGTCGATGGCCGTTTGCTGTGAGCTACACCGTAGCTTCTCTTTCTCTCTCTCTCTCTCTTTCTCCGTGATGTGAAGAAAATTCTTGGCGCACAAGTTTAGCAGCTACGGTAAAAACAACCGCGGAAGAATTAAGGACTGGGTCTGACATCATCGGACCGTAGTATAGGCGTTGATACAAGTAATCTGGTAATGGCGTGAATATGAATGAGTAATCGAGGAACGCAGTTCAGCCCGTGAAAAGCATGACTTTTTTATCCGGAAATACTGCAGCGGTTTGGTTGTAGAGGTTCGAGTATGAGGGAGGTATGGTCGATAATTTCTAGTCAGATCGTGATCCTTTGACTGACGTTAGTCAGGAATTACAATCGCGGTTACAAAATCGTTTACTGCGGAGTTGTTGGGAATTCGGACTCGCCATGTTTAATGTACGGAAACCGTTTCGAAAACGGGAATGGTAGATTTTCGCGAACGAGACGATCGATTCTGATGAAACTTCGAGAATTCGTTGACCACGATGGCAGAAAGTGACCAAGTATTTCACATTTTCGAAGCATCGATCGGATCCGACGAAAAATTAACATTCCCTATGTTGGCTAGGTTAGATCGCCAGTGGCGTCTCCATATTCCTCTCAACCGCGCGATCTAGGTAATTTCGCACGATGAACTGAGTACCTATAGCTCCGGGAACAACGTGAGTCGACTGAGGTTTCGACGCCAAAACGTTCGATCAGAGTTTCGAAACTGAGCTCGATCGACGACCGGAATCCCTGCGAACTTTGTAGATAGCTCATTTCGGAGGGCCCTTCTTCGGGGACAAGAAGCTTTCTTAGTTTTTCAATCGTATAAACTGTAACTTGTGTTTCTGCAACAAACAGACGCGCTGGCTCAGGTCGTTGTAGCACGAAAACGATATTTCTTGCGATCATTCGATCTGTTTCCGTACTTTCTACCATCTAGAATAGCTTCATTTTTCATCCAAAAATGCTGCGTCTTCCATTCGGTCATTGATAACGTGCAATCGCTGTAAGGACATCGAGCGAGCGCGAATTACAAGAGAAGCTAATTTCTTTAGCACTCAAATCGGATCGTATACCATATTGGTATAAATCGCAACAGTATTCGTCGGGTATTAGCACGGCGCGGCGTTTATTAGTGCGCGCTGCTTGCGAAGAGAACTTTTTCCACGGGACCGAGACAACCTACAAAATCCTACAACTTACAGGATACAGAGCTCGGATATTGTACAATACGAATATCATCTAGCGGCGGGAAAAATGACCTGCGAGTCGACTTAGCTCTAGTCAGTTCACATTTAATTATAATATTCGCGACAGTCGTCGGGATCGAGCGTTACCGATCAATGACGATCGGATACATTTTCGTGATCAACCGTGACCTCAAATCCAGTTTCTGTTAATCATGGTCATTGTTATTATCACTACAATTATCATTGTTGTTTGAGAGGAGAACATGCGAGCGAGCTGAGCCAACGCAGACAAATTTATGTCCGAGGTCAAACGCCAGATTACATCTTACCGCAATTAGTCGGAATAATATTAAGAGCGCTATTATTTTCTTTTCTCTGTTTTTTACAATGAATCACGACGTGGACGGATCGATATTACTTACCGATTGATCGTGCCTACGGCAGTACGATTAACGGTGAAAAATTAGATTCTACGAAATTTGTGACTAAAATGAAAACGATTTTTCGTATCACATGCTTGGCAAGTTTCATTCCCGAAGCAATATGTTTAGCGTGCGAAAAGTACCGTATTCCCGCACTAGTGTAGAAAGTACATTATCCGCACTAGTGCGGAAAATTACTCTCATCGACAAAAATGACGTGAGTTTCATTTGGTTTGGTTGCTTCGCAAATCAAACTTCCCTTCGCAGGAGTTAGAAAAAAATGTGATGTCTGACGGGCGCGAATAGGCGATTTCTGGATCGAGTCAGATTAACGGCACTCGCCTTGGCTCATGCTGCTGCATTGACACGAATAGTTGTGTAATTACCGCCCTCGCCTTCGGCTCGTGAGGCTAACCTCATTCTAGTCGAGAATCGCCTACTTTCCGCACTAGTAACACAATATACTGTTTCGTCTCCAACCTATATTACCGTGTGTATGAAATGATCGGGGAATAGAAACGCTGCATGATTTTATATCTCTACTTTCTGACGCAAGACTACAATTAGATGTGACTTACAGCCGGTTTGAAAACCAGAAAAGAAAACAAAATTTAGAAAACTATCGTTAAAAATTGTTCAGCTACTCACTTTTCTACTTTTCACTCAAAAAACCAGTTTGCAATTGAACATTTTTATAGTTATCTCCTGTCTGCTAGATTTTCTTCTTCTTCTGTATTATACCTTCTTCGACTATTGTTGGATGTTTCTCTGTGAGATCAGAGATCCTATGTCGAGCGTCTCAATCAGCTGGTAAGGCATCCCGCGGTTCATTCATATCCTCCCATTTCATTGATGCAGGGCTCAGGTTCGGTCGTGATCATATTATTCAAGATGATCGTCCGTACGTACAACATAATACATACGTATAGTGAAAGCTGTACAAGTTCACTTCACAGCGGTTAGGATATAATATCATGCATCTCTGCGGAGGCGATTCGTTTCGTAATTAAACTATCGCTTTGCAAAAATGTTTATAGAAGGCGTTCCGTACGTTTTTTGCAGTTACGGCCGTGGTCTCTTGCTAATGGGCTCGTTCGGGAAACCGAAAGAACAACCAAAAATGCATACACAAAAAACAAAAAGCCAAAAAACTTTTCCTCGCTGTCACCGTGAGATCGTTACAAATTTATAATCTTAGCGGAGCGATCGCCATTATCGCAATGAATCGCGGGGTCAAATATGGAACACCTATTCATAGGAAATTTCGATTTCGAAGCTCACAACACTTCGCATTTGGATTAGGATTTGTCACATACGTCGTAGTGTGCTTAAGAAAAAGAACGGATCTTTTCATTTCACGATTCGACAATCTTCTCCTCTTCGTTCGACGGCTAGTTGAAGTTTTCGACCTCTCGACCATTCCGTTTGTCCGAATGCTGAGTTTATCTTTAGTTACGGATGAGAAGATACGCTCGTTCAGTGAAAAATTTGTCCTCGGAGCACGAAAAGCGTTCAACAGAGAACAGCCGTTTTGAATTTCTGTTTGTCTGTCGTCTGAAGTTTTCAATCCCTTGAAGAATCGCACGATAATTTTTTTAACTGTATGACCATAAACGAAGTTTCACCAACCCAGAGGAATTGAAATTTGAGAAGGTTGTGAATCTGAATTCGAAATTGAATCCCCCTCCCAAAACCGATTATAAGAAGAATCGACGAAGTTGTAGATCCGTTGTTTCCAAACCCGATATACGTGCACAGGTTCTTCGACTCTCTTTCGCGACGCGCCTATCCGTGCACACTAAAAATATCTCTCAATACAATTTCTAACGTCTGGGCTAAAACGTGTGCAGTAGCTGTGGAAGTGTATGAAAGAAGGCGCAGAAACTGTGGCTACAAACATGCAGCGGGCACAATTCCTGGGTATGGGACAGAGCGATATGAGAAAGAAGAAAAAATCCTTGAAAGGTCGTAGCGAATACCTATATCGCCGCGGCAAACTCTACACAGATTTAATACGAGATCCATAAATTCATACGTCACGCCTTCTATTTTTCTCACGATCTTTTACCCGCGATGTACGTCAGTACATACGAATGTATGGTGTCGTATTGGGTCAATCTACAAATATACTCTACCAATATCTGCGATACGATCGATCAAATAATTCGGAAATTTTTGAAAAAACTCCTCATCGATTATCGCATAGCGAAGTATGAAAATGAAGACGCGCAGCCTCGGCATTGAAGTGATTCTGAAGAAAATTTCAGTTCTGATTCCGATCATCGATCGCTGAAAGGAATGTAATAACTTTCGACCGAGAGTGTGGGATGGATTTGGAAAGAAAGAAATTCTCGGGCCATTAGGTACGATCCTAGTTCTTTGATACTCACGTCGCGTTCCCTAACGTAAGTATTTGGCAATGTTCGTGAATGGGTTTGGCAATTGCCTGCAGCGGCTCCCCCTCCGTCCATTTAGCGGTGCGCTGGCTTGGAAGAAAATTCGTACAGGTAGTCCATTCAAATTGTAGCTCAAAATGGTTTGAAAAAACATTAAATTATGTAGTTTGGGGATTGTGAGGGATGGATAGGGGGGTGCATTCTGGGCATAAATTTCAATTTGCGGGCTTCTCCGAAGGTCAGCTGGGCCCCTCTCGCTAAAAACGCATTTAATTCGATATCTCAAGAACGGTTAGTGATAGGCAAAAAATTGTAGAAACCTTTTCTCTTCCAAATAAAATTTACTAACTTTATTATTTGAAACTTTTTTTCCTAACATCAATATTTTTCAAGTTATTACTTCCGGAATGCTAAAATTTTCCTTTTTTTCTCCCTATTTTGCATTTTTCGCCATTTCCTCCTCAACCGCTCACTTTTCACGAACTTTACATAGTATTCTTTATCGATAAATGTGTGGAACAGTTTCAATTATTCATTTGCTTCTTTTTTAATCCTCATTCACATTGTTATCCCATTGAATGCAATAAAAAATACCCAAATTGAAGAAATACAATATTTAAATGATTGCGAAGAAAACATGGCTGTCTCAGATCAAGTTGTTTAATCGATTCACCGTTTTATATAGGTAAGTTGGCTAATAAATGATCGTGGAATACTTTAATATTTCTTTCAAGTACTGAATACCCACTGGTGTCGATGATATTGCGACAATGGCGCGGATTTCGCTCGGTAAAGTAAGCTATAACTCCGAAGGTATTGATAGTAGAGAAAAAAGTTTTAGACACACGTTGTTCGTAATCAAAAGATCTACAACTATGATAATCGGAAAAATTTCGTAAAAGTGAACGGTTGAGGAGTAAATGGTGAAAAATGAAAAATAGGGAGAAAAAAAAGGAAAAATTTTTGCCTTTCGGAATTAATAACTTGAAAAATATTGACGTTAAAAAAAAAAATTTCCGATAAAAGGGTTAGTAAATTTTATTTCGAAGAGAAAAGGTTTCTACAATTTTTTGCCTGACACTAAGCCTTCTCGAGATATCGAATTAAACGCGTCTTTGGCGAGACGGGCTGACCTTTGGAGAACCCCGCAAATTGAAACTTATGCTCAGAATGCACTCCCCTATCGATCCCCAACAATCCCCAAACTACATAATTCAATGTTTATTCATTTCACAATTTGACTGTACTTGGCGAAAATGTAATGACGGGGGACGGAGTCGCGAGGAGTAAATAGAAAAATCTATGAGCGTCGGGGAACAGTGTTCCAGAAGGAAGGCGAGGAAGGTAAGGAAGGTGTTTCGCGACTACCTGCAGAGAGCAGTACCCCTCCACTCGACCCCACTCGAGGTAAAACTCTCGTGTAAGTTATAAAGGACCAGCTCCGCGACTACCCGCTTGCACTTACTCAGTGAAACTCTCAAGATAACCGTTGCTCCAGCCGATTTCCCACCATGAGGATTATTCTGCTGGTAAGTAAATCGAGGATACGTATATTCGCCCCATTTCCCTTCTGTTCATCTCTCGTTTTCATTTCAACCTCGAACTTATTCCGAACGGTTTTCAAGCCGACAGCTCCGACTTCTGTCGCTTCGAATTTGATGAACTTGAATACCGATCAGCGATCTCTTGTCAGATCGACCGTGCGTCGCACGAACATTTCTTCTCCATTCATCTATCGAACTGTATATATTCTATTCGTTCGCCGCGAGGAAATTGAATTCTGCAGGTTGCCGCTCACGTCGTGAGATATTGACGATTCCGTAAATATAGTTTGACACGATCACGGCGTCGTAAAGATCGGACTTTCTCACCGGAGAAATTAGCCCATTCTTCACGAATAGCCTCATAGCTCGCTATTTGTTTCAACTTATGATCGGTCCATCTCCCCGCTCGATGTTTCTGAATTCTCGCCGATAGCTCGATCCGAAGACTATTCTTTTCGTTGTCGTCTCATTGATACTTCAGATCAAGAGCTCGATTAGCTTCATGTTGAATGAAATGAGTCGGAAATGCTCAGACTAGGAGGGGAGATCTATGCGCGACGAACGTATGTATACATCGAGAGGAAAGAAAGTTAAAAGCATGAATTATTTTTCACTGTCAGGTATAATAAGAACTGGAAAGCCGGCCGAACAGCATTCGTCGATAATAGCTGGAACCTATGTGTCTCGACTAATTCTCGACGAAGTGACGAACGCGCGGATAGAATACCGGTCGATTTTTTAAGCCACGCACTTCGATCGGATCGATTCGATTTTATGTAATAAAAACCGCAGTCAATCGTTATGAGATTGCGGAAAGGAACGATCATCGCGATCCTCACATACGACTCCGAAATGATTCTGGAAAATTGGAAACCTGCTGCACCGTTGATTCTCAGCTACTAATCTCGCTTCGTTGTGCATGCAGGCACAATAATTTATTATGGACACCGAATCGTAATTTCGACTCAACGAAATTGAGCCTGGGAAAATTTAGAGGCTAATTGAATTCAAATCTCTCTACGCGAGGAGCTCGCTAGCGGGTATACTCATAAATAATGATAAGTGCGAGCATGAGGTTTGAGCAATTTATTCCAACAAAGGAACGGTCAACGCTTACCTACGTGTCAATCATGCCGATCGTTCAGAGCCATTATTATTATCCCTAACATAAATCGGAGGCCTAGTTTTTGCATCATAGAAACTAACTACGGAGAAAACGGAAACTGTAACTGAAACATTCGCTGCGAAAGCGACTCTAATGTCGCTCGCGAATGCTCGCTTGCTTGCTTGCTTGAATGGCAACCTAGTCTAGGCGCGTATCCGACTTGATGTCAATATCTTACTTTACCTTACCTTGCCGCGCGGTCCAGCTACTTTCTTTCTCAAAATCTCTGCAGTCCCCGGTTTCATTGGTACTCGACAAATTTCCGTCGCGAATGATCCGATAGGCAGCGTAGCGACGATTTCCCATTGCTTTCGTCGATTAAACTCCAACCGTCATTCGTCGCTCGTGCGTAATCGTTGAGCGTGATCAATACACGGGAGTCGTGCGCGTGGGACGTGAACGCGGCTATAAACCGATTCTCGAAAAGTTGAAATTTGAAAATAGGAATCCGCGTAAAAAACAACGCAGAAACAAACGGATGCGAATTATCCTCCTCCGTTTGAGAAACCGATTGAAATCCGAAGGTCAACGGTATAGACTGGGATTAAGTTTACCGATCTTGAACCGATATCATCGATTCTTGAAGAAATCGTACGTAGCATGTGGCGCCGGAGGCAATGCTGCTTTACGAATCGTAGCGACGACGATGCACGTGCATACCATGCTCGCAGGGAAAATTTTGTTCGGACGATTTATCGGTATACCTATACCTAAGCGAGAGATCGATCGTGTCCTTGAGAATCGGGCAAAGCTGATCGACGTCTAGCTCCGTTTCGTATCAGCCTCAATTAGGGCGGTTCGCGGCGATTTCCATAACTCAATTTTGCGAACGCCGCGCCGTATGCACACACTGCATCCGTGCAATTGTTATACAATTTTTCACCACAACCGTGAGTTGCATCGGAAATCTGAATGACAAACAGCTTCGAGGCATACTCTAATGGATTCACGATCTTCAATGTGAAGCGAATACGCGATGCTGCAGTGGCCGATAGTCGAGTATCTCGATAGATATGTATCCCGTTTCGTTAGCGAAACTGGGCTACTGGTATGCACAATAACAATGACGGAACTCGCCTCACCTTGATTTCGAATACAATTTCTTGTTCGTATTCTAATTCCGATCCTCGCTCTGGGTTCTTACTCGTATTCCCATTGATATTATTCATTATGCAGAGTCACTTGTCGACGATGATTCTCCGCGCTTCGCCGTACACGGTTGGTTCTCAACTCCGTCGAATTTCCCACAGATTATTACTTTCTCGGGTAGGTACACACCTACTTCGCTCCGTCTGATTTCGTGAAATTTCGTTTCAAACAATCCCGACCATGAAAACACCGTCCGGTTCGCCATCTCCGCGGTTTGAACACTTTCCATTGAATCGCTGCTGCGAACATCGTTGCGGCCTGCAGTTCACAGTTGCCCGCGGTCGGGTATTTTTTTCGCTTGTTCTCTGTTCCCTCCAAAAATAATCCGCCCCCCTCCCCGAGAGTGATAATCGAAGCGACTTTTCCTCTTCGTCGACAACTCATCGACGTGGGTTTCGGTATTCTTGCGATGAAAATATCCGAAACTCGATTACCTCGCCAGCGTTCTTTCTTTCCCTTTTTCCTTCGGGAGACTTACTATAACAAATCTGTTATAATTATCCTCCAATAATTGAATAATGGGCAATTATGATCGCGAGAGCTGACCCCGAGGACCCGAAGCGCACCGCGGGGCGTTCGTTGTGGCCCGTTACGAACATAACATAACACAACACGACGAAACCTACGATCAGATATTTCGTAATATCCAATGCCGTGTTGTGACTCACCGAACTAAACTCTCGCTCGTTATTTTGCATACCAACGCGGTCGCCGTAACAACTAGATATTCGCCTTGAATATTGATCTAAATCGAAATTTCACTGCCCTAAAATACAACGATTCGATCGACTTATTGTGTCGACTCTGGATTATGGTCGTGTAATTTCAACCGCTACGTGCGTATGTATGTATATATACAACATACACAGTCGTTCAGGTGTAATAAGAAAGAGAATATCGCAACGAGACTCTGGATCGTGGATCTTTTCGATCGGTAGAGCAAAATAATCCTCTCGATCGTTCGATCGATCCTTTTTCTTCTTCTCTTCCTCGCTGCAGAGCATCATTCCGCCGCAGTTACTCAATTTCCAATTCCTCTCGAAATCGCGATCCAATGATCGTGAAAGATCGGTTGATTAGTTCAGTATCGGCTCGGGAAGTCGGTCGATACTGTAATATTGATCAAAGTCTCCAAAGAAGATATCTAATTGATGATCCACGGTGATCCATGCCGAAATCAAGCGCGAACCTAATTAGTTCCGAGACAGGGTCATCCGCAATACCAACTCGACGCGGTGGTATAACTTTTGTATAAGAGAAGCCTAATGAGCGGGCGGGTTTCGCGTGGCCGACCTCTTCCAAGGCGTGCTCAGGAGGTACGTTTTACTTTCATTTCTCCGTCCTTGTTGACTGGCGCGAGACGTCTCGGTCTACAGTCTAAAGTCGATCTATACCCAACGCGTACCGGGGAATATCCTAGACTTCTCAAGTTAATCCTGCCCACGTTCAATTATCGTTACGATCATTTCTGGACCATGAAAGAGCGTGTGAGATCGGTAACGTAGGGCCTGTATGTTATTCAACATTTTATGTAATGTAATGGCTCGCCATAAATCCATGCAAATCTGCGCTCCGGGTATATTTTATCCGACTGTACAGTCTCATACTCGGAATGCGGAAATATTTTTCGCTTTTATCGTACATTCTTCGTGAACCGAAAGGTTTTCGAGTACTCGTTATCGCCGCTCTAACTTTTCCTCCGCAAACCGAGCAGTAGTAGTACCACCTATTCACCTGTTCTCGAAGCAATGAAAATTGAGCGGACAAAAGATATGCGGAATATATGCAGTAATTAACTACGCGCAGACTATGAATTGGCAAAAAAATGCCCGAATCCGCATTGGACACTTCGCTTCGATTTAGCACCGCGTATACTTCTAGGACCGGAATTATCTGAACGATCGGAGTTACTTTTCACGCCGATTACAATGAGTTGCAAAATCCCCGAAGGATAGAAAAAGGCGTCCGCCCATGGTATCCGAGGGTCGGATCGATCTACGAATGGGATTTCACCCGGCCAACCAATTCTGATCCACAACATTCGTGAACATCAATTCACCTTGCGCAATTACGAGCGTTTGATCTCTGTTTGTTCACCGCGAGTAGCATGGATCCGCGCGAATGACCGGTCGTTACATTCAATCAGATCCGTCTTTCGTATAGGCGTCGCTCCTCCGCTAAGTTAAGATCCGGTATAGAAGAATAATCGATCGGGATTCTATATACCGATGGATATCTTGTTGAAAAGCCATAACGGTGTATCCCGCCGAGTCTAGTGAATCGGGATAATATTGTTCCGACATCAGCGAGGGACTTCTACTCCTACTGCATTCTGCAGCTCCGTATGCGGAGCGATGTGAATTACTGTAATATCAATCGGCGAGATAATTGAACGCAAGATTTTCCTCGCTCCATAAAATCGTCGACCCACCGACAGCACCGTATTCGTACTGTAGATCACGTATATATATATATGTATATATGTATGTATATATATATATATATATACCATAGTGTTGAGCGATTCACAGGCGTTTGTGACAGTTCAAGGCGAGCTGGTACACGTACCTACCACTGAATCCAAATCTCACGCCAAGCGTCGTGCCCCGGCCCGGATTCGGGTCAGCCGAGCAACTCGATTACGTAAGAGCCGTGTGTAACTAGCGCAGGGCGTTCCCACCGCAGGAAGTACATTGGTCTACGGCTCTATAATTCTGAAGTCACGATTTCGCGCACTGTTGTGAGTCGTGCTGGTATTTGTATGACTAGTTCATTGGAGTTTTGACTCGCTCAGAGCAGCTACCGCACATGTTACCGGCACATGTCTCCCGAATCCTCCGTCGTTGAAGGTCCTCCAATAATAATTTCCTTTGCTTTTCTCCAGATAATCCCGGTCTGTCTTCTGGTTCTCGCCGAATCCAGACGCGTCCCGCAGATCCGTCCTCGCGTAGAGCAACCGCAGGTGTATTACGTCGACGAGGATGATCAAGGAGCGGAAGAAGAGGACGTGGCGCCGGTAGTTTATCAGCCAAGAACACGTGCCCTTCCATCGCCAAGATCGAAGGATACGAATGTGTCGAAGGCTCCGCCAGTTCAGACGATCAGAAATTACAACAAGGTGAACGACGACGGCTCGTTCACGTTCGGTTACGAAGCTGCGGACGGTTCTTTCAAGGAAGAAACCCGGGGAACAGACTGTGTGGTACGGGGAAAATACGGCTACGTTGATCCAGACGGCAACAAGAGAGAATTCACGTACGTTTCCGGAAATCCCTGCGACCCGAATGCCCCGAAAGATGAGGACGACGAACCAGCCGTAAGACAACAAGACGACGACGTTTCCGGACCGGCAAATTACCCCGCGGTTCGTCCAGTTCCTCGTCCTCGTCGGCCAACCTATTCGACGCCGACCACAAGAGCACCGACGACAGTATTCCAGTCACAGTACCAAATCGACGACGATGACGAGAGCCAGGAGCTGGAGGATATCCGGCCACAACCGATTCCACAGCGCAGGCCGTCCGCTGTAACAATCCCGAGACGTCAGCCTCAGTATTCGCAATCACCGGCACCACCTGCTCAAGGAACAGCTTCGCTCTATCAATCCAATTCACCGAGATATCAAACCCAGACGACACCGGCGCCGATTTACAGGACCTCTCCAACTCCAACTCCGCCTTCGACCATCTACCGAGCATTGGAGGCCACGACGATAGCCGCTCCCCGACCGCAAACATACCGACCACCACATCTTGTCCAATCCGTTGCTATCACACCTAGACCTCACGCTGCTCAAGTCGCTGCCCAATACGCTCCAATCATTCAGACCGAAAGACCAGGCGTCATTTACGCACCGGCACCGACGCGCTCGGTTCCTCATCGCACAGCGAGCCCCGCGAACACTCCGATCCCGGCTTCGGCTGGATCAAACTTAGACTTTGCTGCTGAACTTGAGCGGTACGTTAACACTGTCGGTATTAGCTCGTCTAGGAATGTGAGACCAACCAGACCGACCACTCCGGCGAAGATTAAGGCCTCGAGTGTTGTTGGAGCGGATCCGATTTATCAGTCGGAACTTGTTTATGACCCTGCAACCGGTCAGTACAATACACAACTTTATCAAGCCCTACCTCAGACGGTGGGCGATTTTAGTTTGAGTCACAAGCTCCAACCATTCGTAGCCCAACAGCAGCAGCAGCTCCTCCAAAGGCAGCAAGAAAGAGAACTGGAGCCCCGGCCGTCGGCGGCAAACATTTACAGACAAACGCAAAGTTCCGTCGGGGCTGGCGCCCAACAACAACAACAACCTCAGCCACAAGAAGCTATATTCAGGCAGCAACAAGCCCAGCTACTCCAACAATCTCAACAACTCTACGCTCAGCAGCAGCGCCGCCAGCAACAACCCGCACATCGGTTTCAGGCTTTAGAATCCCAACAAGGTTCTCAACCCTTTTATTACATCTCGCCGTCCCAGTCGGCCAATAGCGATAGCGTTTCTTCTTCCTTGTCCGTTGGACAGATTGATCAGTTTCTACGCGGCGCTACAGGCGCGTTCTAGTTTTTAATACAACGATAACGCTTATCGACCGAGTTTGTAATCTCATTTTTTTCTATCACTAATTACATAATTTGGTGCATTTGGTTTTTGCGCTGTAAATCGACAATCAAAGTCAATCACGATGTACCGGCCGAGTCGAGCGCAGCTCAGGTCGAAGGTATCCGACGTTTGAGATCCTCGGTTTTCCGTTTTTTTTATTGAGAAGCTTTTTTTACCGCTGTCTACGTATAATGTCATGCAGTGTCGGATGCTGCTGCCGCGTCCATCCCGCAATCGCTGTATTAATATTCGAAATATTCTCGAGCTGTGTGTCCGAATGCAACGCGCTTACGGGGTTACGTCGATGATTTTCACGGGCCATTTCTTCCGTGAACTTCGTATAAGGGACAACGGTGAAAGCCCAAATTACGCAGTACGTAGTATATTGCCGGGAGAACGCGAGCTAGCGAGCGTGCGGACTTTACACACCGTTGTATTTTCGTATTTCATAGAACATTCATGCAGCTCGAATCACTCAACTGGTATGCATACGTACCTACATACGTGGTACGCGCCTGTCTCTGCATGGTGGATAAAATTTACAGCGTAGAAATCGAACGTTGAATAATTTCCGTGCAAATCCACTCACGACGCGTATGTAGGTACATAAATTGTCATTGACAAAACCGAAAAAACGGAAACCTGTGCGGCCACCCGAGAGTCGGAAAATGATCTAATGGTATTCACGAGCTCCACGCTTTTCGAACACCGCGCGCGCGCGAGATAATTGCTCCTGAAAATTTTTCACCGTTTTTCATAGCGTATAGGTACGTACGTACGTGGGTACGAATACAGGCGTGCGCACGTACGATATGCGTCTGCGTATGATTTGGATTCAGGCCGTACAACGCGAACGGTTTTATTTTCTCGCGTAACAAGTAGGTCGTACGGCCGTACGCAGTTGCCTCAGGATCGCACCGTATTTTTTCTCTCTCTAACGTTCTTTCGTTCGTTCTTGGTTCCCTCCTCCAATAGACAATTACCAATCCTTTCGGAACAACAATGATGTACTTACACTCTCCTCTTCCGATGCTATCTCTCGCCGGACTTCTCCAAATGTTTCTCAAGTCTTTATTCACGTTGTTTTACACGCGGTCGGCGCGGCGCGGCGCGGCGGCGCTAATTGTTGACTATATGAATACATATTATGCAACAATTACGAATGCTCATTAACGAACTCAAGCTCAAAGGTATCAGGGCTCATTATCGGCGTACAGCAATATTAATCAACATTGAATATAAAGAACTCGCGCGGCTCTATATCTACATGCACGCTCGTACGAATAGTAGCACATACCTCAATATATACGCCCACGGTAAATGCATTGCAATCACTTTCATTCGCGTGGCGCGGAATACAGGTACGTACGTACATACATACAAACATCCAGGCAGCGGTTGCAGATAGCGGCTTGTAGACATACCCGATGCAGCCTCGTGAAACAACATTCTAACGGCGCGGCGTACGAAATACTTGTACCTACCACACCGCTACCACACGACGTGATACGCATGCCGCATTTTCCTTTCTGTCTTTTATTTTTCTTCCTCCTTCTTTCTCGCAACGAAATACTTGAATAATAGGTATGTCACGCGTAATTATCGAAACCAGTATCGTTGCAAATGTGTGAAAATCGAAGAAGAAAGAGTGTAAATTCACTCGTATACTTTTACCACACGTGCTATTCATTGCAAGAACGATCGTTTTGTTTCATTTTCTTATTTTCATCGCTTTTTTCTTGTTCTTTCCCTCGGTCATCTACGACATTGCGACATTACGGAACTCTCGGATATTTCATACATGCCTATATATTCAATCGGTTTATGACACAACGATAATATCGTACTATACTATAATGTTATAGTATAATAATTATTAATTTTATGTTTTATACCTATACGTACATGTGGCATGTATACAGTCGACGATGATATAGAACGCGCTGTTTTGTTTCCGTCACGTTCAAACTCACTCCCCCCCCCCCCCCCCCGGAATATTTGTACATATAATAATACGCAATACATATAGGTATATATTGTTTTATAGGATTATTTTATAGTATTTTTTTTTTTGTTTTTCAGTCGTAACAACAAAATAAGTGGATGTATTATGTAATATGAAACTGAATGTAATATGTACACTGCTCCATAACTCTATAATATATACATTATATATATATATACACAAATATATGTGTGACAGAGTTTTGGAATTTATGAAATAATTCCACGATAATATAGTTTTAGCTATATAGTAGCATGTATATTATTTTTTTATACCGTTTGTAAGTACGATGAATGAATAAAGAGAAAAAACCAATAGAAAGATGAAATATTATATCACATGAATCTGTAAAAATACGTTGTTATTGGTATAACATGCTCGCTGATACAAAGTGATTCGGTTTGAATGGGACACATTTTGTAAATAGATTCTTTGATAAATTCTTGAACGAAAAGTCCTTTGGCAAAAATTCGTGCGACCGATAATTTCCGAGTTACGGAATATTTAAGTTCAACCAATCGCAACGCTGATATGTCAGTGCGCAAAGACTGTGCAGTTTGCTCGCACATCCAAGCTATGCCTATTCAGATTCCAATGATTATTAACGATTTCTGTGCCTCAGTGCTAGTCTGCCATACAGACCATTTTATAACAACCTGGAATTTCAATATTAATAACCTTCGAATTATTATTCACAGTGTTCGATTCGAACTGTGAATCTATTGCCAGAATACACAGCTTCGGAAAAATTATGCTAGCTGTTGAAAAGAAGCCTCTCCTAACGCGTTATTCAATTTTGAAATAGAACATTTGACTCGAATCTGGATGGTCTGTGGGGCAAACAAACACTGAGGCGACCATTTCTCGTTGAAAAGCATTCGGACTCGATATCCTGAATGTACTGAAACCGCTTCGAGAACGAGAATCGTTAGTTTTCACAAACGATTCGATCGATTTTGGGAGAACCTCGAGAATTCATCGAGCACGATGGCAAAAAGTGGCTGAGTATTTTACTTTCTCAAAACGTCGCTCGGATTAGATGGAAAATAAATATTTCCTATGTTAGCTAGGTTAGATTGCCACCGGCGACTCCAATTGTGCATTAATTTCTTCGAGATATGTCGTAGAATTTCTTTGCTGATTCCTCGGGCGAATACCCCCTCGGTTTATGTATCGACGCGACGGCTGATCGTCGCTGACAAGTTGTTCGTATTGTGATTACCGTACATGTAATTATTCACAAATATTGATCCGCGATAATCATGACGAGTTGCCGATACGGCCCACATTCGATCTGACCTAATTCATTTTTCACTCTTTCTTTCTCTTTCGATAATCGATATATATATTCTGTAGTGGGCAGATTGGTATGTATGTATATGTATATACATACATACATCTAGGTATAGCTAGCGAAAGTAGAGAGAGAGAGAAAGAGAGAGAGGGACAGTTTCACTCTGTTCCTATCTACAGTAATCAGAATCAGAGCTATGGAAACAAACAAGAAAGGAGAAAGAGAAAAAAAATCATGCCAACCTGACCGATTATATATATATAGCGTATAGTACATAAGGAACGTGTTTGTTTATTGATACGGAAGTACATATGCGCGTACATACATGTACGTACCTACATACGAACTTCCGTAATAGAAAATTAGAAAAATAAGAAAGTCGACCATAGTGACTTAAGAGTAACGAGCCATATGAGCCACGCTAATCGAACACGTTGTAATTTCTTATTAGTTACCTACCGGACATTGCCCTGATTATTGACCGTAAACCTACTTTCCTCGCGCGATATAGTAGTGTAGGTTAGTGGTCGGAATCAAAAGTGAAACTAGCTATACCTACGTTTGTTCGAAATGTAAGGAATTATGCTAGGTTCTGGGTCCGGAAATGATCTATAAGGTGGCCGAATTCAAACGGTAAATCATTCGAAAAGTACAACTTTTTTTATACCATGGTGCTCATCTCGCATAAAAATCAAGTTCAGTGATTTTCGATTAATATTTATTCGTTTCTTTTCTTGTCCGTCGATTTTCTTTCGTGTAGCGCACGCAAGGACCTTTAGCTAGCTATACCACCTACCGTACACCTTAATGACTAACTTCTCGTTGCTTGCCTCGTAAAACTGCTGATCGACTGACCTACTAGCTTCTCATTGCACCTGGGCTAGGCTTCTCGAGCAATTATGAATTGCGTCAAATGGTCGTTGACCAAAGGCACTGGGTGGATGTCTGGTAACAGTAGTCCGCCTCGTAATTATACGGATTACAGCACGCTTCTCGAAATTATATAGAAGAAAGTATCGGTATATGTATATATATAACCTCCAGCTAAATAAACTTGAGGTACTATATCAAGCTAGCAGTAAGACTCGAAAGGCCATGGAAGTCGCCGCTGGCAGTCTAACCTGGCTAACATAGGCAATGTTTATTTTTCATCGAATTCGATCGATGTTTTACAAAAGTGAAATACTTGGCCATTTTCTGCCACCCCGTACTCAACGAATTCTCAAAGTTCGATCAAATTGATCGACTCGGTGGCGAAAATGTACTATTCTAGTTTTTCAAACGGTTTCTGTAGATCGAAGATACACCGCGGCGACTCCTACTGCATCTCAAGGCTGAAGTTGCATAAACAGCGAATGCAGAAGCCATATGCGCATGCGCATTGCGAACTGCGCCTGCGCTATGGCTTCTGCATGCTTTCCTGCGGCTTATGGAGTTTCATGCGCTTCGGCCTTTACACTTATATCCCCATGATCCACTATCCGATTATCAACAAAATCTGTATCAAGAGAATAGAAAAAACATGAAAATAAAATTCGGCCAGGTATTATGAAATTTATTCAAACGAATGGCTGCAGGTATGTATGACATACGAATTTCTGTGCCTATGTAAGAAAAATTTTAGGCAGTATGTATCCATTGGTCTATTAATTCGTGCTTCAGGGTAAGTATAATGTAATAGAAATATCAAGTGTAGGTACATTTCGTGACGAATGGTTTCTACCCTCGTAGAAAAATATAACGGCGGGGGAAGGAAGTGGTTACTCTTACCTGCCGAAAGAAAATTCCGAAAGATCAAAAAGTAGACGGTCTGAAATTCCGAATTTCAAAGATGCGAATTCTCGAGCATTGAAAGATCATGAAAGTGAAATTTTCACTTTTAATGTATTACTAAATTGAATGACTATGTTTCTATGTTTCATCCGAGAATGTATTTCCGAATAGTTTACATTCCGAACGAAAAAAAGCGTAGATTGATAAAATTTCGAGAACCAATATTTTCGAAATTGAAAATTCGGTGACGGCTAACGTTCCTATCAGCCGATAAACCGGAGAAAACGAGATCAAATATGAAGGTTCAGAAACGATGATACTACGATGACCAAAATTTCGAGAGACCAGAATTCCGAACATTATCAGTAATCTATCATGTTCTCATTACAAAACAATGAATCTGTTTCCAGTGTCTCCCGAGTTCTCGCTCTCTTGTCCCATCTATTCCAATGGGTTTCGGAATTCTGACCTTTCGAGTTTTTGCTCCTCCGCGATTCAATGAATTCGGATTGGTTAACTTTCGTAATCAGCACGATTCTGAATTGTGAACACAGGACTTTTCAGGCGTTCGACATTTCCACCAATCGGATATTTCACCGCTCGTAGTCTCGCCCATTCTGAAAAATAATTTTCGGTGTAGGTATAGTCATTTCTGTGCTCTTGTTTTCTGGATTTGTCGTTTCCACTTGACAGCCTTTCGTTATCATTGCCTTCCTACATTCTGCACTTTCGCTAATTCGACTTTCGGAATCTCGGCCTGTCTATTTATGTGTATATCAGCTAATGTTATCTAATTTTATCATTAGTATTTATATTCCGCAGGTATGTAGGCACCTACATGCATACGTATGGTACCTACGTATAGGCATAATCAAGATTTCACGGAATGTTCAACATGTTACGTGGAGCATGAATATTAGAATGTGAATAACTCACTCGCAACACGTAATAATCTTATCCTCATTTTTTGTTCCTACGAATGTTTTTGCTAAAATAAAATTAAAGCGTGAAATTCTGTTTCTAACTCTCCTTCGGTCTTCCTTCTCCTTCTTCTCGTCCTCTCCTCCATTTATCGTACGTCTCTCCTATTTTTTACGACTTTTTGGAACAGGTAGCATCTATATAGTTACGTGATAATTTCTTGTCAGGAATGAAACAATGGAAATCTCCACCCTCTGAAGTACAATGCCTTTTGTCAGCGTAAGCGGCCGACCCACGTGATTCACAAGTAGAACTCATTGTTGTAGTTGAGAACCCAGTAGAAAATTCATCTACTACGCCTATATACAATATACATTACACATATATATATGTATATGCATAGTGGAACCTGACAGTAAAGCAATTATTGGTTCCCCTGAAATTCCTCAATTTATTTGCTCGTACAAACAGCGAATGTGGTTCCCAGGATCTTCTATCCATCGAGACGAGACAAAAATCAAAAAGTCGAAACTCCGGTGCAATAATTCCAATTCCTCGCTATTATTCGTTTTGCAAATGAGCTCAAATTGCGGGAACTAGTATGGTCTTACACGGGCGCGCACGCGCCTATAAGACGCAGCTCGACATTATCATATCCTGCACGGAGGAACCAATTTTCGTAAGCAAACAATAGTACACGCTCGTTAAGATTTATCATAATTATATGCGGATGCCTACACATTCCGAGCAGCCGGACGCATGAAAATACTGTAAGCGATCGCTTTTCCTACTTCCCTTTTTTCTTCAATTTTCTTCTCTTTTGTCCGTCGAAAGTTCAGGACCGCAGTTTCACCGTCATTTTTTCCATACTCGTGTCGTCCATCGAGCCTGTTTGCTCTTCGAATAGGTTTCGGTATTGGCACGTCGAGTATGTATGTGCCTATATACGATTGTTCCTCATAAGAAAGAGTGAAGAATATTGAACTGCTAAAGCTTACGAGCAGTACTTATGCACTCTTCACTTACGACATTGAATAAAACCTTGACATTAAAGACATGGCGAATGGAGGCCGATATACCATGTATGCAGCTAGCGCACTTCCCTGCAGAAGACTTGGTGTCCGCTCTGCTCATGTGTGTAAAAGAATTTCCGTTCAACCGCATCCTCTTTGCGCAATTGCATTCATTGCCAGCGAAAGCTGGAAGATAACTATTGCTCATGCTTTCTAAACTCGTAGAGTCAGACCTGCTCCATTTGTTCATTTGTTCAATTCTTTGTCGCCCATAGGTCGAGCAGAATCTCGTTCGTGAGTTGACCCGAACAAAGCTCGCATGGTCGGTACGACAATCATTTTGCTCAAGAAATTTGAAGATATTCTGAAACGTGAAAGAAAAATGCAGCACTCGGCACTTCTCGACAATTTCTGTTCACCGCACCCTGAGGCCGGATCGTGTACTCGGTGAGTAAATCATCATTCGGTACGAACAACCCGAATTGTCTACTGTTACAGAATTTGAACCGTCGTTGTCACATCCGCTTTAAGGCGGTATTAAGGTCGTACAGTCCGGTAAAGTTGGTTCTGCAGTTGAACGATTACATTTCTCTCTCGTTTGAAACTGTTTTCCGAAAATCTTTTCCAGTGAATTCGAAGAGATCTTATCGCCGAACGGAATGAACCTTGAAATTTCAAAATCGGATCATTTGAGAAAAATTTGTGCATTTTTTTTTATACGAAATCCGTCACATTCAAAGATTTTTCAAATATCAACATTCTTCACGAACAGCTCGATTTTGAAATTTCAAGGTTCATTCAAATCGGCGATAAGATCTCTTCAAGTTCACTGAAAAAAATTTCCGAAAGAGCTGGCTCTCATATAGGAGAGAAATGTGTTTGTTCAACTGCAGAACCAACTTCACCAGATTGTACGACCAATACATCCTAAAAAATACGTAGCCACCAAGCGGTATGCACGTCTCGTCGGTTTTCATTGCGATAAAGCTGCACGGAGTGAAGAAATTTGAGCTGGCAAATTTGAGGTGCCATAGGACTCGCTATCTTGAATGTACAGGAACCGTTTCGAAAACAAGAATCGTAAATTTTGGCAAACGACTCGATCGATTTTGATGAAACTTTGAGAATTCATTGAGTACGATGGCAGGAAGCGGCCAAGTATTTCACTCTTCCATAACATTGATCAGATTGATGAAAAATAAATATTCCTCATGTTAGTTAGGTTAGATCGCCGGCGGCGGCCCCAATGGCCTCGCAAGTATCGAGCTAAAAATGCGATTTGGGAAACTTTGTCAGTCACCAGAGGAAAATTCCATCACAAATTCATCTTCAAGGGCAAAGGCGTCTTAGAAGAAGAAATTATATAATTTTTACCGTAATCGTGCAAGAATTAATTCTTACCACACTGCGTTCGAAAAATTGGGCAAAAATTTAGTCTTCAGTTCTCTTATCGTCGACGTTCCGGTGTAGATAGATAATTTCGCCGGAATATCGGGTCAAGTTATATGCCAGGTATAGGTATGTTTCATCTCGTATCGTGCCTTATTACTCAAGTTTGTGCTGCTCCGCTGTACCAACGCAATATCCTTCGGTCGCAAGTTAATGTAAACGTGAATGTTAACCGGAAGTGAATGCTGCTTTTCACAATACTCCGGGACGTACATACTCGTATAATATGTGCAGTATCCGCGCAGGCGACCTGAATCTGTCACCCAGAGCTAGCTCATATCTTCGTTCGCTTATAGAATTGGACTTGCAGCCGTGGCAGCTACATCGGCTATGAAATTTCCGATCCGAGTACAGAGGCACAAGTTTAGGTACGAGAAAGAATTGTGGAAGGTGGGAAGAATCTATAAAATTCGACAAAAGTTCCACTCGAATTCTCCATCCTCAATAGATGCAAAACGTATTCCCTCGTCCTAACATTTTTCCTTCTTTTCTTCTTCTTTCATCGAGAATATTGCATCCCAACTCTCGAATATGTAGGGATGAATATGAACATTCGTCGGAATAGAACGTCGCCCAAAATTCATTAAGTCAGAGCTCACCTAGATCTGAATAAATTCGTTACATGAATCCCTAATTAGTCCAGGAGACGGCTTTGGTTTTGTATGAACGGAATAAGCTCCCCGATAGAGCTTTGATGAATTCCACAAAATGTCCCCTAATTTCACAAATTCTATGAGTTCTTGCCCGCGGAATATTAATGTACTTCGGAATTCGGAAAAATGATAGGTGGGTTTTGTTTCAAACAATATTGTTCAACCAGATAGAAGAAGATTCTTTTGTTCGAGACCATACATTTCTTGTTCATAAAGTTCGACATAATTTGTGTTGGTTTAATGTCCTATGAAACCTCTGGCTAAAGCCAAAAGTTTTTAAACGTCTTAATGCGAATAGCTCACTTTCATCGAATGTCGCAATGTTCGAGCTTCGTTAATCTCAACAAAACTATCGGCCACTGGGATTTTAAAGATATCAATGGAAAGCTGCGTTATGACATTTTCCGACGATGTAATGTTTTTCGAAATTATGGTAATACGTAATCATGACTGTACAATATTTTGATTGTTTGTTACGATAATTTCGAGAATCGTTGCATTTTGGCAAGTATCGGAACGGAGCTTTGTGTTGGCATCATAAGAATCCTAGCTATCGATAGTTTTGTCGCCGCAATTAAAGCTCGAATATCGCAATCTACGACGGAATTGAAACATTCAGAAACTCTCAACTCTAAAACCATCGACTCGGCCAAAAGTTTCGTAGGACATTTCTGACAGAAATTTTGTTTAAATTTATGACTAAAATATGTGATTTCGCAAGCAAATAGTTCTCGTACGTGTTCCAACAATTATATTGTTTCAAACAAAACCTACAATCTTTTCGAATGTTGAACAACAGATTTGTATTCTGGGGATCAAAAATCTATGATACTCGTCAAACTTCTCTCATGGAGCTTTCAGTACCACCGGAACCACAGCTGGCTCCTTAGTATTGAATGGACGTTACGCATAACGAACAGCTCGCGTACCGGTAAGTAAAGTGTGATTCGCTTCTACCTGCAATTATTACACTTGCTTCCTCAGTCACAGAATTAAACTGACGCGAATATTAGCTAAGAAATAATTAACACGGTACACACATAACAATCGTCAAGAAACAATGAAAGCATGACATGAGTGCATGACTATCATAATCTAATCGCTCCGTCATTCGCGCCTTGTCACCGGCAACCAGACTCTCGGTGATGTATTGCGGTTAGTATTCCGTCTGCGTATCAATTATGACCACCCATACGCAGACGGAGCACGTGCTCCGCTCCAATTCTCAACTATTTTTAACTCTAAACTGAACAACCGTATGGAAGTGAAAATTCATACGGTTTCGAAATGACGCTTGAATTTTGGTCATCTCGGTTGAAACTTGGGAGAAATCGATCGACAATCTCCATTCCTTACCGGACGAAGGAACGAAATGAACTCGATTTCGAGTATGGGATGTAATCTCTTTGTAAAAAATTACACTTCCAACGATTGTTTATGGCAGAAAAGTCATCAGCTTGCGAACTAGAAAGAATCCAATTGTTCTAGAAGTGCAAGAAGCTGGGGGCCGGGTTTTGAACTGTCACAAATTTCACAACGGAATCTCAACGATCGCGAACCGGCATCGAAAGTCTGCTGAGGCTCTTGCTCCAAAGTCATAAAAGTTTTAAGGTCCTCGAAGTTTCGAAAATCGTCCAATCAACCATCTACATGCATACATACACTGTAAGGCCCAGGCGACTTGTTTCCAAGCCGATTTTATTTCTAGGTCACGTTATTTTCTCACCAGATGCAAATTCTTGACATTACATTCGTTATAACGATCAGTTTCCTTCGAAGACTTTTGCTTCATTTATTCATTTTTATCGTTCTCGTTCTCTCCCTCTCTCGCTCTCTTTTTCTCTCTATCTATCTATCTGCTTTGCTTGAAACACGAAAAAATGTTCTCACGCGACTGTTAGCGGCAATACGTCTTACTTGTAATCCCACAAAACATTCCGGTACGTACCCACCCACCCTGCGATCCTATTCACGATGAAGACAACAAATAGCCACCGGAAACTAATGTTTCTTAACAATTGAATATGATGTTTGACACGCGTTCTAAACGGTCATTATACTCACGGAGCCAATGAAAGTCTAATTGAAATATTAAACATTCAATGAGCATTGCGTATAGTATATATAATGTCGTTTCTAACGATGAGAGACGTTAGAACTGATATATGAATGTATAAGGGCGCAGGTATGGGAGTCAGAAGTGAGTAATTATAATACTACTTATACGGGTATATATCATTTGAATTGTATGTCTAAATAGAGCATATATGGTGCATTGCATACGAACTCGGCCGGACCCCAGCCCTCAGCATCCTCGAGCTTGCTCTAGAATCATGATAACATTTCGGGTGTCGAAAATTGAACTCCTGAATTATTTCAATTTTTTCTTACCACCGGTTCAGAAGTTGACTCATTTTCGTACTAAATTTAAATCTCAACATCTGTGAATCCCGCGAAAAAATCAACCAGATGAAAGATCTTCGAAATATTTTGAAACGGGGGAAAACGTTATTTGGTGAATTTTTTAGCGACCTAAAATGCATTTTACACGCAAAAATAGTCTGAAATCAAGATTTCGTCGGCGATGGACGCGAACGATTTTACGTGCAATTTTCACCATATATTCCTTGTCAAATTACGAACATTTTTAAACCTTGCGGAAGGTGGGGAGACTTCTGGTTCAGGTGCTACAATCGATCGAATGTCGGGGAAACGTAAAGTACGGTAGCAGCAAACCAAATGCACTACGAAAAAGACATTATTTTCGCTCACTTTTAGTTCATTTTAGTTCACTACTACCGACATTCAACCGATCGTAGCGCCTGAGCTAGAGGCCTTCCCACTTTCCGCGAGGTCTAAAAATCTTCGCAATTTGACACGTAATTGGTGGTGAAAATTTCACGTAAATCGATCATGTCCATCGCCGACAAAATCTCGACTTTAGATTATCTTTGCGAAAAAGTGCATTCCCGGTCGCTGAAAAATTCCCCAAAAATATTTTCCTCCGTAGGAATTTATTACGGAGATTTTTCGTCCGATTGATCTGTTCGTGGGACCTACGGATGTTGAGATACAAATTACTCCAAAAATGAGTCAACTTCTGAACCGGTGGAGAAAAAAATCTGAAATAATTCAGAAGTTCATTTTTCGACACACGAAACATCGTCCAAATTCTAGAGCAGAATCGGAGATGGTCAGGGCTCGCGCGGTGGCAGCGCGAGTCGGCATGGAATGCCCCATATATACCTTTTGTAGTTTGGAACTTCTGAAGAGTGAAGAGACCAGCGACTATCCCTCTAGTTCCCAGGCTCAATAAACACACAAGAATGTCAGCAAGTCGTATGTAGATATACACATCCGCGGCTTCAATGTACCTCCCCACACGAACGAATGTAATAATTAAATATATTATGCGGTTCTGACTTGGTGCTCTGGTGATTACGTTACGCGTATGTTGTGCGCACGTAGATACGTGACAGACACAAGCATACGTACACGTATTCTCTAGTTGAATCTTACGATGAGATGAATTTAATAACTTCAAATGATTGCCATGGTGAGAAGAATTTGCAAATATTGCAGTAGGTACATGTATGCACAATGCGATGACGAAAGGAGGATTTTGTTATTTTTTTTGTGAATTGGAGGCGGTGAAATCGGGGGAATCGTCGTCGGAATTTTCAGTCACAGTAGATATTCGGAACGAACAATCGGCGCTCTATATATATATCTGCTCAAAACCGATGAGTTTTATTCGTCGCATGAGAAGCCTCGCGATCGATTGTTTTGGGGCTTCCGTAAATTTTCGAAATGCCTCTCAAGATTTCACTTTCGTTGAGACTTGCGTACTCGACTTCAAGTAGTCTCGTTTCTATCATCCATCCTCGAGAGAACTGGACTAGCGTCTCGTCTTTTTTCCTCATTTTTGCTCTCTTCTCTTAAGTATATATACCTACGCCGTACCTGAGTATTTTTCCAACGTTTCTACGACTAATAAAACGGCAGATAATGACAGAGCTGTAGGTATACCGCTGCCGCGTGTACTTGTACCTGCGGATACGATATGTATAGCGTAGTAGAAAACGTAACGTACACGCGAATTTCTCCGCAACAGGAAAGACGCGTCTGGGAAGGGGAGAGAAACAATGTAAGACAAAGGGAAAACAGAAGGGAAAGAAAGAAAGAAAGAAAGAGAGAAAGAAAGAAAGAATGAAAAAAAGAGAAAAGGTGACACAGAATGTGTTTTATGCATGAATTTATCTCGTTTTGAAGATTGGATGACAATTGAATCGTGTGAATAACGCAGCTAGCTACGCGTACAATGAAGTTTCGTAATTAAAAGCCAAGTAGTATGTATGTACATACCTGGACAGTGAAATGAATTTTGTATCCAGTAAGAAATCTAGGCTCATGCCAGCTCCTAGTGAAAGTGAAAATGAAGTTTTATGGGGCATGCTTCTGAAAATTTGGAGAATTTACATACGCGAGTAGCGAAGACCGCTCTCGGAGCTATTCAGAACGGCGAGATGACCGAAAAACGACCAAAAGATGTCGGATGTCCGATGTCGAGTTCAGACCAAGAGGCGAGCCTCCGGTGACTCCGCCAGACGTCTTTCGGTCTTCCTACGGATTTCAATAAGTCAGAGAGCGTCTTTGCGCTACCTGGGATAACGTGGCTCTGTAAATAAATTCCGATTCCGAGATTCGAGATTGAAAAACTGACAAACATTACCGAATTCGTATACCTACCATTGGAACGAATAATTGGCCGAGCAAAAACCGAAAAAGAGAAGCTGCAGCGGACGTGGAAAAGTCGATCGAAATGCCACCCTGTCGCTCGACTGATCACAGACCACAGACATCAGGAGGCGACGGTGGCGAGGCGAGGTACGATCGGCGAATAGGTATCAGGCATCAAATCGAGCGGCGAGATGCCGGTACATAAATAAATATGTATGTAATACGCGGAGTAAGTAAGAAAGATCAAAAGAGATAATGAAACTCGGAGGAAATTGCGTGATATAATAATTGTCGCGTGGGAGTACCAACATGGCTGAGTAGCAGCGTCAGCCTGGAGAAGTCTGGCGAAGTTTGAGAGTACGATATACATATGTCTGTAGACCGCACGCCACAATAAGATTATTGCATACTATGGGAACTATTGTTACAGATTTTACAGTCTACTGTACTACTGTTGTTCTCTCCTCGTTCAAGTGTTCGTTGACTCCCACGTGGCTTTCACTTGCGTCCCGACGAGCGCGAAAACTCTGCAGTACTCAATACGACGAGTAAAAGATTCTGAATTCTGGATTCAAAAATTCTCCACAACTCTTCGTCGCGCTCTATCGCACTATCCGCCTTCTTCTCCCATCTTCATCTCTGTACTTCTCGCGTAGCTGTGGCTGGATTTCTGCACAGCAGGCTTTTCCTGCATGTTCAGGTACGTACGTACGTACGTACTTACTTCACTTTTCTCCGGTCAATGATCGCCGGATGAACCAAAGATTGACATCGCGCCTGGCATAATATCTATTATATAATCAACGACGACAATCTGCGCTGCGCGGCGTTCCGAACCCGTAGTTTTCGGGATTACGGAGTTATTTCGACTCTGAGAAAGTAAGAGAGAGGAACGTAGCGGCGGGGCTTACGAATCGTTCGCGTGAGTATAGGTATACGCAAAACTCTCGACGAATCTCTAACCATTTTGTTCCCCTTTGATCGCACGTTCTGGAAAGGGATCCGATTAAACGTTCGCATATAACCGGTGTATATTGTGTTTTGCATATCGAGACAGTATTTCAAGAGTTTCAAAGCGAACGGGGTGCGTCCCTCGGAGCATTCGGTTCCTACCCCCGAGCTCTGTGGCCATTCGCTTCGAACTCTGCAGTGATAATAATCGCCTTTAGAAACCTCGGGGTGGAATCCAACGGCTCGTTTTACCTGGGACGCGTTTCTCATTAACGGAAAGGGAAAAAGAGAGGAATAATGTTAATGATAAGGATAATTAAGGCAGAACGAAAAGGGCGAATTCCTTTCCTCACTTTCCTCAGCTCACGTTTTAGGTCAACAGTTCCCCAGGCGTCTCGGTCTTAATTGGCCACCGTTTGGGGGTCATCAAGGTCACGCTCCCGGTGGAAATAGAAGGGGAGAATCGCGGCTACGTTGATGTAGGTGCAGGCTAGGCAGGTAGGTAGGTAGGTAGGTAAAGGGTGAGCGGCGGAAGCCATTGTGTCACTCTATATAACCAGCTACGGGAAACTTGGCATGCCATTGTCAACGCTAGCCGCATTCGCGGTAACATGGGTTCTATCTGCAAGGTGGGTTTTCGATTTTCGCGTCGAATTTCTATACGTTACTTATTTATTCCCTCGCCGTCCCTTCTGCCTCGGCAAACGTCGCGACGTGTGTATGTCTCGGGTGATCTGGTGCTCGACTCGAAACTTCTCGCTACTTGGTCGTCAGAATTAAAAACGGGAATTATTCGAGAGGAGATGATAACTTTCGCCGGAAATTTAACGGTCCTCGAAAGTGCGATCTGACAGTCTCAATTTTCGTTTTCGCCACCGGACCATGCGTAACAGAAAGCCGGATCGTTCGATCGTCCAGTGTTCCTTCGCCTCGTAAAAACGTGTCCGAAAGTGTGCCAGAAAATGATAATTCGTCACGACAAATGGAAGAAGTGATGATCCATGAATTGGGTAGAAAAACCACACCGCGACGAGGAGAAGGAATTCGGTCAACATAAAATACTAATTTTTACTATTCCGCTGATTAATCTTTGGGATCCACGACCGTAGCGGAGATCTGTGATCCGGTTGAACTGCGGTTGGAATCCGTGAAATTTTTCAAAATCTTTTCTTTTCTTTTCTTTCAAGATGACGCCATGGCTAGTGGCAATATTTTGCCTGGTGACCGCCGGATGTACAAATCCGATGGATCAACAGACGTCCGAGACAACCAACGATCAACAAGTTGCGATCCTCAAGCAGATACGGAAAGTGAACGACGACGGTTCATACACCTTCGGTTACGAAGCTGGGGACGGCTCCTTCAAGGTGAGTTCATCCCATTGAAACAAGATTCGATACCAAAATTAACGTATTCGTACTCGTGAAGCTTCAGGAATTACTTGCCACGCGCCAATCATCTCTCGCATTGATCTTCTCCAGGTGGAGAGTCGCGATGTTTTGGGAAACATCAAAGGCACATTTGGCTTCGTCGATGAGGAGGGCGAGATCAAAAGAGTGTCTTACTCCTCGTCAAACGGGACTGGATTGAAGGCGACCACGGCATCACCGCCACAAGAACAGGTATCCGTGGTTCAGAGCATTCCGAGAGTGAACCAAACCTCGGCAACCCGAAAGTCGAGTATCGTTTACGCGACCGAAGCAAGTTCGAGATCTTCGGTGGTCCAGACAATCCCTAGACTCAGAAAGATCACGACATCTACTACCACAACGAGTACGACTACCACAACCGAAGCTCCGTCGTCGAAGCCTAATCCGTACTATGGACATTACGTTAAATCGCCGTTGATTAGGAATAGGCCTCGTTTCGGCATCCATACTCCTCCCCAGCGGCCACCGATGGTCGTTGAAGAGGAGGACGAAGAGGAGGAGGACGAAGACTCGCAGATCAATCGTCCATCCACAGAAGAAAAGGATGTCCTACCGTACCGAAGAATCGTTTATGCGAGACGCCCGGTCGAGCCGAGCCATTCTCTGAGACCAATAACCGAAGAGTTTGAAGACCACGACGAGGAGGTTAAAATCACGACCGGCAATACTCTGCGGCGTCAGCTCAACGAGGAAACAACCAAGTCCGAAGGGGCGTCCGAGGCCGTCGACGAACACGCGGATGTCTATGGCGGGGCTCTTTCGGTTTCCCGGCCACTTTTCACCACGATAACACCACCTAGAGTGATCCAACGAGGATCTGGGCTACGAGTGGAACGTCCGAAGACGATCTATGTCAACCAGAACAATCTGGGACGAGCAAGGTTCGATCAGAGTGCGAAATACGAGGAGACGAGGGCCTACGAAAGTGACGCGAAGGCCTCGCAGGAGGAAAGAAACGCGCAACAGCAACAAATACGGTTCAGAAACGCCCAGCGTGGCAGGGCAACGGTCCAGGCGAGCCAAGACTATGCCAGACAGAGTTCAGAGCCTGTCTACGTCAGGGAACATCCCGATCAACAACAATTTCTCCGGGAAGTACCGCCCGAGGGAATAATCGTCGAGGCACGGAGAGAAAACGACGACGAAGACGTAACTTCGTACAGACGGGTACCTCTGGGGAGAATAGTCTTCCGTCCGCTTCCCAGCCAGCAACCGCTTTACCAAACTCCGAGTGAGCCTGGCCAAATGAGGTACGTAGCGGAATCAACGGCTCCCGATCACCTTCAAGCGATACCTCGCGGTCAGGTGAGCCAAAACTACGTTCGTCCGCATCCTAGACCTGCCGCTCGACCTCTGCCTTATCCGGAAGATGATCCTCGGTCTGGACAATTAGACGGTCGGGTTCCCGAAGAGGGAGACTACCCCTCGGCTCAGGATTACCCTTACAGATCACCGAGTGTCGCGCTTCCCCCGGAATCTACAAATCCTATTGCTCCGCCGCTGAGTCGTAGAGATTTCCAAATTTTATTGAGACGTCTTTTGATCAGCCAGTACGGAATCCGGGCTCTGGCCTACCCGCGCACCTATCTGGAAGATGCTCTTTACGATCAACAATCGCATCCGACTTATCAAAATGATTACCAGACTCCGGCGCCTAGACAAAGTTTTCATCGCGGGTCATACGATTCGGGCTTGCCGAGCCAGTATGGAGAAAGAGTTGCGGTTCAATCGGCGCCTCTGGGACGCCCCGGTTTCTCCAGAGGTTTGAATCCTCCGCTCGATGAAGTTTACCAGCCTAATCGTTACGAGGATTATCGAAACGGTGCAGGTTACCGGAAGAGGGCTTACAGGCAAAAGTTTTACGCTCAGGAAACCGGCGATAACGATGGGGAAGAGGTACTCCCACCGCCCGTGAGAGAAGCTCTCCTATTGAGGATGCTTCAACTTGCAATTAATCCGGACCGAACTGCAGCGATGCAGCAAGGAATCGTGAACCCGGTAATCTCGAGCCCGAATTCGTACAGATACAGGAAAACCGGGCCAGTCAGAAACGTTCAAATCATTGGCGACGACTCCGAGGAGGATAAAGAACTTTTGGGAAAAAATATGTAGATCGACTTCTGCCAAACGGACGATCATCACCCGTAGATTGTATGAGTTCATTCCTCGAAAGTATCCGGCAACGTATCCGGCTGGGTGATTGCTGTGTAATAATTGATGACCGATCGGCTGGATAGCGATCATTGGCCGATTGAAAATCGTTTCAGGTCTTAAACAATCCACGCGTATACCTACATATATATCTTTTCTGTACCGCTTATGTATTTTAATGTTTAAGATATTTATATTCACCAATAACGCGAAGAAGAGTTCCCTGCACGAGTACGATCTGCAACAAAGTGGCGATACGTATACGTGGATCGAAAAATCGGACCAGAGTAGTATTAAGTGACGTACGACGAATAATTACACACCTATCTCTAAAAGCATTGTCGTAGATGTATGTTATTTGCGAAAAGTGACGAATAAAATTGCCAATGCGAAACACGTAGGTGGACGTACAGGTGTATGTAATTTTTGCCGCTGTCGATACCAGAGCGTTTCGCCACGTTTGTCCGTGTAAATAATATAATAGGTTTGAGCAACATTGTGTTACTTTGGCTCGTTCAGGTAATAAAAGAAAGGAAAAAGAATACACGAATTAATAAAAGTCAGATCAAAGATACCGTACTGTGAGAATTCATTTCACAAGACCAGCTCCACGCTGCACGATGCGACGTACGTCGCGGTCGTCGCGTTGCCGTTGTGCGGCTCTGAAGAAACTCTGAGGAAACTCACATTCAAGAGAGAGAATAATGATCGCGGGCAGCACCTGCCTATCATCGTGTCGATGATTAGTGTGCCTGATGCCTACTTAGCGCTGCTTTACGAAACTTGGTAGCTAACGCCTCAGACTTTTGCTGTTACAGTGCAACTATTACTGCAGCAGTTTCTATTTCTATTGCTATTGCGTACCTACCTGACCAGATAAGAACGCGAACGCGTGAAGACGTGAGCGAAGTAAGCCACATCCGTGAGATTTTCTTCACGCTCGCAATTGACATAGGCGGAACAATGATCCGATTGTTCAGTTCTTGTCTCAACGTCTCGTCACAATAAATTAATACGACAATTATGTATGTATGTATGTAGGTACGATTCACAAGTTTAATGCGGCTAGCCTACCTTACGTTTTTCATTATCTCGTCGACTCGCAGCTCACTGTTCAATAATTTTGCATTCGTTACATTATACCTACGAACGTGTACGCTACACCGGACTAATTGAACGCCGTTGCAAAATTGCGAAACCATTTTTTTCACCATTTTATTCAACAGCTCTCAATTGGTCAGAGCTAGTGCCAATTGAAAATGAAGAAATTATTTTATCCGACGAGGCATGCAATTTCTTCTTCTAATTATCCATTTCATTTTTTCGATTTTTCATGTCTTTGCCCTCGCTGGTTTTTCGTTGTTGCTTCGTCGTTCCTCGTTTGCCACTCGTCTGAGTGAAAATCTCGCACGATCCTTCGGGGAATACCTTCGTTTCTCAATCCCCTCGACCGCCTCGATTAAATTATGCGGTAAATTCGCCTCCGATTAAACTATGTCACAACGAAAGAGGAGAGAACGAAAACAAAATCAGAACCAACTGTTGTAATTATTGTGGTGAGCATTGTTGTGCCCACTCCGCGCGCACAGATTTTTATCGCATTTGTATAAGCGGCAATGACGACACGCATATAGCGCCGGTTCATACCCCGCGAGCTGCAGATTCAAAATACAGTTTAGAAATGAAGATACGAAAATTATGTCTCGAGTGAATGATCGATTATTTGGAAATTGTATCCTAATCGCGGTAAAAAATAATGTTAAAGATTCAACACGAAGGTAACATCTTGTTTTCGTAATAACCACGTTTTCCGAGAGTTGATTCGACGTCGAAATAATGTGTGTCTGCACCCGGATAACAATGTTCCAGGCACCCATTAATATTTTTGTGTGGATAATTATTGATTTGCCTTAGATTTTTTCCTATACATACTGTCAACTTTCAATGTACAAATACTTCTCAATTTAACCAACACCGAGTTATGTTTTTTTTTAATTTGCTTTCCATGTGGCCAGTGACCAAATTCCAAATTTATACACAAGTATTGACTTGGTTCATGTTCGGAGTTTCCGAGTGATTCGGTAATCGCAAACTCTGGATTTCGGACACTTTCTTGTTTCGACGTTGCACGTTTTCAATCGCGAGAAAGTTTAGCACCCGAACCTCTGGCTCTGGTGGAGAACGCGGACAGCAAAGTAACATCAAATTTAACATTTTTCTTGCGTGTGAGCTTATTCACATTCCCTGTGTAATGAAATTTTTCAATTCGATGTTAAACTTGAAACTCAACATTTCCATCGACTCAACATAGATAGGTGATGTCGAATCGACACGAGAAAAGGGTTGATTTTGACACAATAACTTTAACATGCGGAAAATTTAACATTTACACAAATTATTTCTAACCGTGTATATTCACGTAAACATTAATATCCGAGTGGGCGAGGCATGGAGCAGCGCGAGGCGCGGAGGGGAGTCGGAAATGAAGCGACAGAAATAGAAGATTCCTCGACGCAGTTAGAATTTTCGTGTTTGACCCGGCCGCAGTTTACCACTATCTGGAATCAAGAACGGTCCGCGCTCTCCAAGCTTCCTACAATTCTATCCACGCGATGACTCGAGCTCCCATGAGATCGTCGCTGAGGAGTCGAGATTCTTCGAGTACCTCGACCGGCCCGGATCCTCGAGAGCAAGTCAAAGACTGTTGTCGAAAGTTGGTCGCTTTCATGTGCACCCAAGTCGGAGTCGGCGGTCTGATCGTCGGCTACGCTGTTGTCGGAGCTTTCGGCTTCACGCATATCGAGACCAAGGATGAATACCCCTTAGTCGCCGTGGCCGAGGCGGCCAGGAACAAGTCGGCGAATGATTTGTGGGAGAAAACAGCCGGCTACGATCAAATAAATATACTGAACGAAACGGCGTTCAAAAAAATCGCGGACGCCGAACTACTGGATTTTCAAAAAAAGCTCGTCGCCCTGGTGAAGGACGGATACGACGGAAGGAAAACCGCCGACGTGTGGACATTCTCCGCCGCTCTGATGTTCTGCTTATCAATTTTCACCATGATTGGATACGGCAATACAGTTCCGAGAACAAACTGGGGCAGATGCGCGACGGTCGTATACGCCGTGATCGGCATTCCGCTTTACGTACTTTATTTCATGAACATGGGAAAAGTTTTGGCGCAAACTTTCCGCTGGCTCTACAGATGGGTCCACGAATGCACCGGAAGGAGGCAGCCCGAGGGTCAACGGATAATCGTACCATCGACCGCGTGCCTCTGGGTAATATTCGGCTACATTTTAGCCGGCTCGATAACGTTCGCGGCGTGGGAAAAGTGGGACTATCTCGACAGCACATACTTCTGTGTTACTTCTCTTTGTAAAATTGGTATCGGAGATTTCGTGCCCGGTATCAAGGGACCGGAATCGACCGAGGAGGGGCAGACCAAGCTCGTTATAAATTTTGTTTATCTACTTTTGGGCATGGGACTCATCGCCATGTGCTACAACCTCATGCGTGAGGATGTTCACGAAAAGGCACGCGAGCTCAAGCAATTTCTTGCTCGAGTACTCGAGGATATGCGCGTGAAAATATTAATTTGTTGCCGCTTACCTGTACCGGAATAATGAGACATCTATTAGCCGGGTCAATCTCTCGAGTCCGTTTCTGTTATAATTTCTCTTTCGCCGACACATCCGTGCATAGGCATCCGCCGGTAGTTATTTTCATTCTAATTCCTCATCCATACGATACAGACTCGTCTCGGCGAGTGAGAGAGCTAGTGCGGAAGAAGAACTGAACTCAAACTTTCGGTGAAATTTAATTTCGTAATTTTCACTCAATTCAGATAACCTCCGTTCGCAGTTTTCAGAGCTAACAGAGGGTACAGAATCGCCCCGATAATACAATATAAGTGAATACAGCCTCGTGATCAGACATTTCGTTCGTCAGTGGCTTGCGCGCATGTGTCCCAACTATGAATGATTTCCGGAGTGAAATATAATTTACTCAAGACATTTGGAGAATGGGAAAGCTCGCGGAAGATTACAGTGGCACCCACTGATATACTATAATACTAACTGGGTGGCGGATCGGCTTCGGCCGTGGTTCCCAATTGGATCGAGAAAGGGCGCCATCTTCGAAGCCCAAAAGTGCGGGAATTTGAATTAGCTTACAATTCGCGAGCAATCTTTTCAGAGCATTAGTTGATTATTATATTGTGAGTTGCAATGGGAGTCTGCATGATTTGTTTAACGCGAGCGGGTACAACATCGAAAAAGAGTTTTCACAGGTAAGCTATGCATAATTGTACATTTTTATTACAGAGAATATACAGTTACAGTAGGTTAGGTGAGAATAATTATTTTGTGTAACAGATTTCCCTTTAAAATAAAATCCTACCGTGGCAGAAATATGGGTACAATGGGTGCGTACTTTTAAGAAGTGCTCTTCGACTCCGTGCGTGTATACGTATTTAACCCTGATATTCCCACAAATATTTTTATTTCATCATTTCATATGAAGTATCAGCTTGTAAACGGCGAGGGTTAACACTTTTATCTTAACCAAAAGTAACTACTTTTCACCTCTCAATATCTAATTCTTATTTTCAGTTACATAAACTTGGCCAGGATTTTGATATCGGATCGTGAAGGCCATAGGAAAAAGTAAAAATGAATATCGGATTGTGAGAAAATTTTCTGGAACATAAATTGCGTGGATACTTATTGACAGCTGCGGTAATACCATATTCTCGATGAAATAATTTCACGAATTTGTATAAAATAAAATAATGAAAATTCACTTACCTTGCTCTCGATTTGATTATTTATCTGTCCGGTTCACGAAATCATTCGTGACAACATTTTCTATCTGTACTGATTTTATATATGTATGTATACAACGAATTTTTGTTTTCTTTTCACACAGCAACAACCTGCAGTAACCACTTCTCGCAACAAATAATGCACAGACTCACTCACGCGGAACGTTGACTGAAGAATAATATAGTTTTCAATCAACGCGTATAGAATGGTACATATTCGTTTTCAAATTACGCGCCTTATTTGGGCTTCAAAGATGGCCGCCGCAGGCCTTCTAAGCGGAACACCGGATTCCTAAGCTGGCATTGGCTATCCGCCATCCAGTTAGTACACATGTCAGTGGTGGCACCCAAGCGAGCTCGAAACGAGAATCGACGTACTAATTCAATTATTAAGGGGCATTTGGAGACCCATGAAATCTCCATTGTTACATATTGTTCAATGCATTGTCACCAATTATTGAACACAATGTGTCTCCAATGGCCCCTTAAGGGGAATTTGGACTCGCTATCTTGAATGTACAGAAACCGTTTCGAAAATGAGAATCGTAAATTTACGCAAACGACTCGATCGATTGTGATGAAACTTCGAGAATTTGTTGAGCATAATGGCAGAAAGTGGCTAATTTTTTCACTTTTTAAGAACATTGATCGAATTCGAAGGAAAATGAATATTCCCTATGTTAGCTAGGTTAGATTGCCAGCCGCGACTCCAAACTCCCCTTAAACCTGTACATTATATCTAGTATAACGTAGATACCGATACTATTTACAATTCACAAGTGGAGTGTCGATAACATCGCCATTGCAGAGTGACAGATGAAACACTTACTTTGTAAACGATTCTCCGGTCAACCGATCAGTTGCCCTACTTCATTCGTCCACGACATCGCGGTCTGCTCGTCATTGGATCATTATCACGTTTGACAACTGCATTTACGAATCGTTCATCGATCGATCAAACCGAATTGAAAGCGCATCGCGATCGAGATCGAGATCAGCTACTCGAAGCTACTGCAGGTTAGTGAAAAAGAGGAGAAAAAACTGACTAAGAGAATAGAGAGAGAAAGAGAGAGAGAGAGAGAGAGAGAAGAGCACAATCCTGAGTTAATTTGACCCTAAATAAGAATACTATTTCCCCGATTGATTCTCTATCGAATTGATACTCGCCGATGAAAAATTTAACGAACGTCTCACGGCTGGCGCTAAATCTTCTCCGACTTATTTCACGCCTTGAGACTACTCGGAGTTGCCTAACAGTCGCCGAATGTCCGCTGTCCAATATTGACTATAGGAACGTACGTCGGCGACTTCTGGGCGTCTTTGAGTCGTCTGAGCTCGCAACATGGCATAAGTAGAAAAAGAGTGCGGCGCTAGCTGGACTGCCGAATGTGAATAGCCGCTTCGCAAAACGGGAGTCTGACTACCTCGAATTTTTCTACTGCTCCCATGCGACCCCGTTCGGCTATTTAAATTGTATATTTAGCTCTAACAGGCTTTGGCGGATTAACTGGATGGGAGCTTGCCGATATTTTTTCGCCCACGTCAGAATCAATTGACAATTCTCAGTCCTCTCTCTCTCTCTCTCTCTCTTTCTCTCTCTCTCGTCTGCTCGCTGGGACACGTGGATACAATAATTTCGAGCAGATTTCAAATCAATTTTATCATACTGCCAGACATCGCTGACGAATGTAGCGAATCGGACATTGACTTGTTCCGTCGACATCCACATAATACCTATCCAAATTATTCATCCGCGTATGCATGGATCTACTTGCGTGTGACTGTAGAATGGATTTCAATTATAGGACGAAGAGAATAATCCCTGCATCAGGCTAGGTGGCGCAAAATCCTTTTTGCCTTATATCAGGCGCTTGGACGATCACTCATAGACGTTCAAAAGTCGCCTAAGATCCGCATTCTCATTTAGGACCCAAAAGCGGAACTTCGGCGACTGTAAGGCGTCTTTGAGTCGTCGCTGAGCCTGAAATGAGGCGAGGAGGATTTTGTGCCACCCGGGAATTCCGTGGACGCTCAGATTCGGTTCTGGAGGTCACTGAGGCGATTTTTCGAGCTCAAAATAGTTGAGCAATGAGATTCCTACACGTACCGCATACTCTCCAGGAGTCTATGCCCGTGTATAAATAGCTATGAATGTCAATTCCGAACAGTGTCAATGTCAAATAATTGACCCAGAACGAACGGGGGACGCAACGCTGACGTTGGGGCCGCGCAAAGGGTACCATGAACAGGTTCAACCTAATGTGCGATGTCGTAGGTGACGTCGCTAGCTCGTTTGTTAGTAATCGTAATTAGCGAATTCCCGCTGATCCGACGTCCTAGTAGCTGCAGCAGCAAAATCAACCCACACTAAAAAGAGTGGTGGGAGGTTTTCGTACTTTTTTATTACTAATTTATTACCACTTTGCCAAATTTTTTACTCCTCACAGTTTCGAGTAATCGTCGCGCGGCTCAGCTTTAGTCGAAGCTGAACCAGCCATATCCTAACTTCGCTATATTTCCCGCTACAAACGTGAACTATACGTCAAAATTTTGTACTTTTTTATTACCTTTGATGGCTATCAACAAAAAATGTTCATTCGTAATTCTGAAGGGGGCAAACAACACTCATTCCCTTATTTCAGGCACAGCGATCATCTAACAAGATTATTGGGCCGAAATTATTAGCAATAGGGATTGGTTTCCACCTGAAGATATACAAGTATACCTTGAAACGATACGAAACATTCAAAAACAGCGGATTATGACGATGAAAAAGTCCAGCCCCGAGAAAATGCGTATTCATCGAATTCCATCGACTTCTCGCGTAGCATATATTTTTGACTCGGCTTTCGTACTTTGGGCGATGAACAGAAATTGGAGGTCATCAAGCTGGAGCAATGACAAAAAAGATGCGTGAGTATTTATGTATTCCGAATTTGATCCACTTTCCGCGGTGGTTAAATTTTTTACTCACCGTTCTTGGATGCGCTGTTTTTTTCGAACAGGTACATACCTGTACTCCGGAATGATAAAAACCATTTGGGGGGCGTAGGACCGCATTAATGAAAAAATAGCTGGGAAAACACCAACGTAGGTGTACTTCTAAACGATACAAAATGTTTGGGGGGCGTTAGGAAGCGGTAATAAAAAGACAGCCACGGACACATTCGTTTCTATCGAGTATCATCCACTCTTCGCTCAGACTATGTTTTTCAAAGCAAGAAAGGCTTTTCAAACTATTCTTCATCAGCAGAAACACAAATGTATATTTGTTTCCGTCGACACATACATTCCGTACATAGAAAAATGGAGCATATTCAGGTATGTGTGGAGTCATATTGCGAACTGTTTATTTCTTTGAAAATGAAAATTTTCATTAAGGCGATGTGGTCGTGGTGTCAAATATCTCTAGATTGCAGTTTTACTTCGCATTTTAATACGGAAAGACAAAATCGATTTTAATTTGCGCCATGAACTGATGTATTAAGACGTCAGGTTGGGTTGGGTGGGGTTGGGTTGGGTTGGGTTAGGTTGGGTTAGGTTAGGTTGCACGTCCCCTGCAGAATTACGAATGAAAATTTTTGGTTGATAACCTTCGAAGGTAATAAAAAAGTACAACATTTTGACGTATAGTACACGTTTGTAGCGGGAAATATAGTGAAGTTGGGATGTGGCTGGTGCAGCTTTGACTAAAGCTGAGCCACACGACGATTACTCGAAACTGTGAGGCGTAAAAAATTTGGCAAAGTGGTAATAAATCAGTATTAAAAAAGTAAGAAAACCTCCCACCACTCTTTTTTATGTGGGCTGATTTTACTGGTGCAGCTACTATAGGACGTGCTGATCCGTCACGTTTCATTGTACCGGCTATCCTCGCTTCGAATTGTGATCGAAACCATATTCCCAAAAATTGTCCATCCGACGATTGATTTCCAAAGACTCCATCTTCGAAAGAATTTTCTCTCCGAAAAGCCGACGGACCTTGACGATAACCTTGATCAGCTCTTTCCAATAAAGATGAAGAAAATTAACCTTCGTCCACTTGCACGCCTGGAGGACTTCGCGTATCGTGTTTTGTAGCGCCGATCATTTTTCAAATATCGCCAACAATTCGGTGCGATAAAAGCGAGAAGCGAATTCGACGTTATGTACATTGCATGCATGCATGTATGTGTACGTGGCGTCTAGTACATAGCATCACGATTACCGATTCTTCCGACTATAATTCGTCTTTCGAACGATGTAGCACCCTCTACGTATCCTGCACTTTTTCGCCGATCTTATGATATATGTATGTGTATGCATAAACATGAAGTGAGAGAGAAAAGCCAATGAAAGTTGTATATTCATCTAGGTTTTAACGATAGATACCTGCGGCCTTGTTCACCGTAGCCGCGGCTACCGAGACCAGAAGGAAGTTATCGATTCGCGAGAGTTTCACAAGTTATTGCTCGACATCTGATATTTCGATAGAGAAAAACCATTGAATCGTTATTTTGTTCACGGATAAACGTTCGCTAAAGCTTACGCGCGATGCCGAAAGTATACACCTATACATGTCCACGATTGCCTGTACATACGTGCTTCGCCGTGCCTAGTACTCTCGCGCGAAAATCAGCTGGAATACAAACTGCACGAGGCGCGTTTCGCACAGTTCATAAAACGTGCGAACGCTCCGGTATATAAACTGTTTAACAGCAAGTTAAAATTGCAGCAAATTGCGATCTTGAACGTTTACCGCGACGTTTGTCGCGCCCGTGCAACGTTCAAATGAGATCGAGGTAGCGATTTATAGGCTCGGGATGAACCTGTGCCCCGCGGCCCGCGCTCCGCGCGCCGCGCGGCGGGATCACACTTTCTGTGCATGTAGATTGCCAATGGACGAGGCAAGCAATTGGTCGGTGTACGGCACTTTATAAACTGTCCGAACGGCCTAGGTACCCCGAGTTAAATCCAGAGCGAGGAAGTGATCTTCTGTAATCTCTGTACGCACGTGTGCACGCTCGTGAGCGCGTGTGTGCGCGTACCTACCTAGAGCTTCTGCCAACGAAGCAGCATTATTTACTGGTCGGAGTATCAGTCGCGAACTCGTCGTCGCCGCGGTGGCATCATATAATAATACATCGCACACGTATGCACCACGCGAAAGGATAATAATCGATTTGGCCATTTTTTACGAGCAAAATGAATTCCATGTATACCATTGCTGCCATGTTCCTGCTTGATGGAGGTAAATTTCTTTCTTTTATACTCACAATTTCATTCCCGATTCACAAGCCCGGTATCTTCGTTCTAATCCGGATCCCCGCTTCGGGGGAAGGGGGGCACCTCCTTTGCCAATTTTATCTCAATTCGGAACAAAATCGTTTGCCCGTTTTTCGATTCGCCGGGGAAAAAACCCCCATAAGCTGCATGAATTCCGTTCCTCAATTTTCGGGTTGCGTTTCCGTTCGATTTGGGATCACGCAATTCCGAACCCCCGAATGCACTCCGTGAATTTCGTCCGCCGAATCATCGCGGAGAGTATATATATCCCCTTTCCATTACCGTTTCGACGGACTAGTAAGCGGCGGATAAAAATCCCACCTCGAAATCGTTATCGTCAAGCTTATCGCCGGTTTGAAATTGCCACGCGTACCTATCTCCCCGTCGTCCGCCGCTCGCGTTTTTAAATATAAATACGTATTTTTACTTCGCGAATAATTAGTGTCACACGAGCGGTTTAAATAGATAACCAATAACGAAGAAGTCAGAAGTATAATCCTTACTCCGCTTTGTTGCTACACGTTCTAGGATGCTACAATGTCACAATATCGGCCAGCAGTAAATACACGCCGCGCCGCGAATAATGTTCCTTCGGCATCCGTGACTCGCGTAGGTATGTACATGTGCATGACCGTGACGCAATTTGCGATACGATCCAAGAAATCAGCTGAAAATTAACACCGGTGGAAAAAAAGAGAGAATGAAATTTGTTAGAAAAATCGAATGTCATGTACATAGACGTCGCCAGTGATCTTTTCGGCGGAGATTTCGCACTTTTCGTCTTCTTTCCCACAAACTGCCCCCCCCCCCCCCCCCCCCCCCCAGGCCCTGGCCCCGAAAGTATGCTGACGAGTCCGAAGAAGATAGTGCGATCGTCTCTCGGGAAGCTCGCACGTTATGCACGGAAATAGCAGCCCCCGATTTCCATCGGGACGTCTAGCCCGACCTGCGGGTTTGACACGTGAATGGGTAACAATGTGCAACAATCGTAGATGTAGCTCTCTTGCGATGATTCCATTATTGCAGTCAACAATCTTTGTTACACTGTGCAGATACATATATAGTTATATACGTAGCCCGTAGAGAATGAGAGGATCGAATCTCCCTCTTGAATAGAAAAAGAGGTAAGAGAAGAAGAAACGAAAAGGAAGAATGGAATGACGAGGGTAAACACGTAATCAGAATATCATGCTCCAATTGTCTCAGGCTATACCCTCTCGCGAGTTATCACTGCTGTCGGAGCTGGGACGCGGAGAAAAGTTGCGTTGAGAAGAAGCAAAACGAAGTAGGGTGAACAACTCACTCGGTTTATCAGTCGCAATGAAGCGGATGGTTGGTATCGCGGATCGAATAGTAAATTATAGAAGCCGCGAGAAGATGCATAATTTATTCACGGTTGGAGTCGAAATCGTCGGCCAGTGATTTGCTTGGATTATGATTGATGTCGGGTCTTGCGAAACCGCGAATTTGGTTCTCTCGAATTTTCAGCGACTTCCTGTTGCGCGGGAGGGGGGGGAGGGAGGGGGGGGGCCAACTGTTTACTCGAATTTTCAAAAATATCACGTACCTATGCATACGTTTGTGTACCGAGCCTCTCGAAACACGACTGAAGATACCGATGTTCCCTCCGCGACATACGATACGCGGTGTTATAAAACAATGCATTTTGTCACGTACGACATCGTGCCTAAGCTCGGCGTCGCGGTGGTTCGAGCTCTGACTCGGAGCCAGGGAACTGGGTCAGAACTCGGAAGAATTGTCGAAGATCGACACAACTGGCGAAAAAATGTGTTGAAAAATCTCCGCAACTCTTTGCGCAGAATCGCATGTGCTCGACATTACATTCGAATTTGGATTTGGTATTGCGGTCAAACGGAAAGCACAGCTTTTCATTACGATGCGTGCTGCATGCATGCGACGCTTCTCAATGAACGCTTTCTCACTCTATCGAGTGGGCAGTTCAAAGCCCGCCTAAATTCGCGTACTAGCTTATTTATATCGCTAATAACTGACGAATGGGGGGGGGGGCGGCAGTTATCACGTCAGCGAACCGCGCTCCACGCGCATCGGCGGATCTCGAGTACCGTGTGCGGAATTAAATTGTTAAGTACGATCTGCACCACTCGATGCCGCGAGAAGCTACTCGAGAGCAAACAACGTGCGTACAATCGCCGCATAATACTGACAAGAAGAGTGAATATGCGGTAGCCTGCAGTACGGTTACGTGCTAGAAATATACGTGTTCCGGTGTTTTGGAGAATGGCGAGAGCATATATTCTGTTTGAAAAGTTTCACATCGCGGCAGACGATCGATTCGTAAATTCGAAGATTGATTGGCAAGTTAGCGTATCGTGAAGACTGGGACACTCGTGACATCCGAAGCACATGCGGCGATATTCAATCGTACCGCAATATTCGATTGTGTCGGTGAGAAAATATTGCTGCGATGCAATCTCTGCAATTATTGTATTCGCCGCTAGGCCAATAGAAACTCATCTTCCGAAATATGGGGCAAACATGTGCCGAAAAAATTTGTGGAAAATAAGATATTAATTAGGCAGGGAAGAGCGGGGTAATACCGTACACGATTTTTCAGGTCTGCGACAATAGTTGAGAATCGCCGGTCACGCGTGATTATACGTGCAACATCATGCGACAAGGTGTCATGGCTGAATGAGAAAATAACGCCAGGGAAGCTTTTGCTCGACGCATATCAATGAACGATAGTTTTTATCTAATTTTTCACAGATATATATTTATGTCCAACTATCCTATCGTACCGGACACATAACATCTGAGTCTACCGACTCGAGAAGCACCTATCATACCTTTTCAGAAACAATGTGAGTCAAAACCTATTCCAATTCGTCGAAAGCTCTGTTGTCAGGTTTTAATAAGGTCAGAACCGTATTGTGGGGTGATTACGGACACAATTGCTCTCGGTGTCCGGCATTACCCCGCAACTACGTATTTCGGTTTATTCTGTAGAATAGTATCTTTCGTTGTCACGAATGACTACAGGGAAGCAAAAAGCGACGATCTGCGACTGAAATCATCTGATCAAAATGAAAACATGTATATTGCTGGACTTGTGTTTCATGTGACGAACTGTTCGTTCGTCCGCCGAAAGAGGACTGGTTTCAGTGTTGTGCCTGCGAAGTATGGTGCCACGAAAGATGCACAGGGATGAATGTCGGATCAAGTTCGTTCACGTGTTTTAAATGCGTAGATACCACCTGAAAAACATGTCCGGTATTACCCCACATCGTGTCCGGCATTACCCACCTCTGTCCGGTCTTTCCCCTTTCCAACATAAAAATTAGAAATATGTGTATACTACGTTAACCATTGAATCTGTTGATGTTTTGTTTGTTGTTTAATATAGAATAAAGTACGTTGATGGAAACTATATCATTGTGTTTTTATGTAAAAATTAACTTTTGCCTAGATGTTGCGAAATATGAAAATGTCCGGCATTGCCCCGCTCTTCCTCAAGTCCGTTACGCAATTGAATTACTAGCGTATGCGTTGCTACCTGCTATAGGTATGCATTGCGAGCGACGGAAATATCTGCGAAAAGCATCATGCATATGCGTATGCATACACGCTTTGCTCGTTCCATTTGTAATTCAAGGTTTACCAGCCCTCTCGGCGCAACAGGTGCTCTCCGCTTTGAATCCGCGATAATTTATCGACCCTATAATTTCTGGGCTCGACATCCCCGCAATTTCAGTTACCTACACCTCACGTAACCCGCTTGAATTATTGGCCTGCTGACAATTTCCAAAGTCCAAGCTCGGCTACGAAAGTACATAATTTACTTGTCCACTTCCGATAATTTTGTGTTATCTTCGTTCAATGATCAGCGAAAATAGTCCAATCGGTGGGGGAAAAAAATGCTGAATAAATTTTCGAAACTGGAAATTTGCCATTTTTTTTGTTTTCCTTTTTTTTGTCTCGATCATAATTTGCAAAACGTGGGATTTAATCTCGCGAGCAGAGTCACGTAATTCAATTACTGAATGAATGTAATGAATGATTGAAGTAACGAATGATCGAAAGGACACGTATCAGGCGTGCTTCGAGCCACTGCCGTCGTTTGAAGAATAATAACGTACGCCACGTCTTGTCAAGGGCTAGTCCAAAATAACTAGCTAACGAAGCGACGGACTGAGATTCGGAAAACTACGATCGAGTAGACCATTCGATCGTATACCTGTGCCTACTTGGATCATAATTATCTGCGGGAATCGTGCAAATGCCGAAATTTCGTGAACGTGGGATTTTTCGTCCCTCTAATCATTTCGGCGATTGATCATCCAATCTCAATGGTTGCAAATTCATTCCTATCCATATCGCAATTTTCAATATTAGCTCTACGAGGACAATGAATCGCCGAGCTATGATCTGCCGCGCGTCAAAATCGTCATCATGTGACTCACGATTAGGACGAGATCAATGTTTTATCACCTGACCGAAATTTCTGTACCTACTGTTTGTACGAAATTATCAAACCTAACCACGCCAATGTCCAAGACAACGATTCCGCCAATTGAATCCGCTCGTAGCTACCGCAATTTCGAAAGAATGGAAATTCCTTGGTTGCAGTATACTCAGAAGATCGCGAAGATTACGTATGAATTGTTTGATATTTCTGCACGTCTTATCGCCGGAACTGCAACGGGCTGAAGTTGGCCCACTGCAGTCGAAAAAGCCTGGAAAAATGAAGTACGCTTTTCAATATTCCTGTAGCGATATCTATACCTGTGGCGGGGCATTAGTCGGGAATCGATGTGAACAGTATAGCCACATGTCACGAAAGATTTCGCGCTTGCAGAAACTGTCCCACACAATGTTCACGGATCATGCTCTCCCGCCTGGATCTAGAATTTCAATCCGGGAATGAAAATGCGTTTCAGGATGTAAGTTCATTGACAAGAATATTTCAAACACCACTTATATACTCTTTGCAGCCGGATTTCCAGCCTACGCTTCCGCGAGCTGGAGCTACTGGGGTGAAAATGGTGAGTAAGTCGAAGCGAATTCGTTTCTCAGTTATTTTGTCCAAATCTAGAATAGGATATGTATGTACATACATATCTACATACACACCTGATTACAAGATGAAAAAACTCGATCCCCTTTGCGTTTTCGCTCGGTTCCAGGTCCCAATTATTGGACGGGCTCGTGTAACACTGGAGAGAATCAATCTCCGATTAACATCGTTACCGGTGACGCTGTGAAAACTGATCTAACATCCCTAAAATTTGTCAGATATGATTTTGCGTTCACCGCAGACGTGGTGAACACGGGCCATGCAAGTAAGTGCTCCTCTCCTCGTGTCGATTGAATTTTCCATCCAGATCATCCGAACTCGTACCTTCGAGGTGTCGATCGGTTTGATTGACAATTGCAGTTCGAGTTGGAAAGAATGTAAAATAAGGATCATACTCTACTCCACATCGCCTAGTTCTCGCCTTCCGCTGCAGACAATCCATAACTACTATACTCGTACAGTAGTGACCTAATCATTGACAGAGATAAACGGATTCTGCCTAACCGCGAGTGGATTATGGCCGATCGATCATCGGAGCCGTACGAACGTTTGACTATATTCAATTTTCCAATCAGCAACCAATCGCGGATGTCCAATAGAGAATAATCCGCTACCGTGTGACCTTTATCTTCCGTGAGCTTAATGCGTTGATAATTAGGCCGCAGTCTTTTGCGCCCTAGCCCAATTCTATGATCATTCGTGATGATCATCCCACGAGCCCCAAAAGCGGACGAATCGTATTTTGCAAACACGTGACTCGGTAATCATCGTTCTACATTGCCTCCCCTTCGCAACTCTACGACGCCGAACCAATTGGTGATCTAGGATCGTTGTGTATGGCACGCGGTCTTACTTTTGAATATAGCTCGAAAGAATATAGTCAAGTGTATTTTATAGATGATAAAAATGATTGGAAATTATGTGCCGGCGCAATGCGATTTAGGTGAATTAAACTGAGCCTTAGATTTCGCGTTTTCTGAACATTGGGAACGCGTCCCGCGTTGTGGTATCGCTTCAATTTTATGAGTTGTTTCAGAGGCCATTCTTCCGATGTGGTTCGAAATTTCGTCTCAGTTCGGGCGGGTATTGATCCCCGGGGATTTCTTACCCGGAGTTCGAAACAGGATTAACTTTTGAACCGTGACGTAGGAATTGGCCGTTACGTCGTGGACGGAAATTAGATCGGAAATGAAATTTCTGTTTCAAACGAAAACAAAGTGGCGAAAATTGGAAATATTTTCACAGTTCAAGTGGTGACAACGGGGGTACCGATTCATCTGAAAGCGGGTGGTCTGCCCTCGACCTACGTCCTCGAGCAAATGCATTTTCATTGGGGTGCCGAGCACACGATAAACGGTGAGCAGGATCCCCTGGAACTTCATCTCGTCCATTACGATAAAAAGTACAACGGGACAACGGACGCGGCTGGACATAAAAACGGAATTGCCGTAGTGGCTGTATTGTTTCAGGCATGTCTAATTCAATTTTCAATTTCACCCCGTCATGTCAGTCCCGTAGCCCATGTGGTATCAATATACTCAGAATTTGATTATCCGTGGGAGGTGCCGATGCTTGGAAGTCAACCGGATCGCGATTTGGCCTAATTTGGAGTAAAATTCGTGGCAGTAGAAAACGAAATTTTAGTTTTTGCTCACGCGACGTGAAAATTGAGACAAATTTATCGATCGCATATTCCCTGCCAGGTAAACTCTCGGCGGAAATCAGATTCACGTGGTTCTTCTCCTTATCACCCAATTCCAGATAAGTCACGAGGACAACGAAGACATGGAGCAGATTTTGGAGTCCGTGAAGCTAGTTTCTTCTCTCGGTGTCAGGACGACTACAAGATTGCAAACGAAATTAGTCCCATCGCTTCTGTTGCCGAAGGATCACAGTTCCTATTACCGTTACGAAGGTTCGCTAACTACCCCAGATTGCCAGGAGTCTGTCATCTGGACCGTGCTCAGCTCCAAGTTGCCGATTTCGATATCACAGGTGTGTATGTGAAATGGACTATATGCCGATCAGGAATTGCGGTAAAACGATCATTTTCATTTACCAATTTCATTGAAAACGGAGGAGAAACAAACCAAGAGAGAGAAACACGTGACGCGTTTTTTGACGGACGAAATCGATTGCGAGAAGTGAAGAGATGAGTTTGATAACAATGTGAGGTGATTGTTGCAGGTTGAAATGTTCAGGAAAGTAGAAACCACAGGAAATGTAACGCTCGCCTACAATAATAGACCAATTCAAAAACTTGGATCTCGGACGGTTTATCATCACCTGGAAGGATATTCCGCGGCTGGAAATTCTCCCCCAAAAACATCCCTCATCTTCGTCATTTCACTGTCCATTATATGGCTGGGACGAACCTCTCCCTGACATGCTAACGTGCTGCTGCACCGGCATTAGCTGCGTACGTACCTATATAGCAAAAAACAAAAATTATCTTGTCGTTATTATAAAATACCTATTGAAAATTGCCAGGGCGTATAGATATATGTATATTTTGATAATAAGTCTACTGTACAGGCGAAAAAGAACAGTTGACGAACGAAAAAAAAATGTCTCTTGCCAAACGACACGTTCGATCTATATTTGTAAGTGCAGGTACTGATCCACGGAAGATTTTCTTATATCGGCTGAAATTGTTCGGGAGATAGGGAAAAAATTATTTCTCGGAGATGATTTCATCATTTTTAGCGAAGATGTTAGGTTAGGTTGGCGATTTTCACAGCTGTTATCCACCTTGAGCGACGTAGATATGACAAATATGAATCTGAAGTTCCTCGTAGCAATTATTGCCAATTTTTATAGAATTCTTTCGAGCTAATCTATGTATGTAATACTCGTTGCTCATCGAAGTGATGCGATCCTCGACCTCAGATATTCCGAGCAATTAGACTCAAGATGTCACAGGACTCGCCATCTTGAATCTATAGGAATCGTTTCGAACCCGAAAATCGTAGATTTTCGCAAACGATTTGATCGATCCTGGTGAAACTTTGAGAATTCATTGAGTACGATGGCAGGAAGTGGCTGAGTGTTTCACTTTTCCAAAACATTGATATGATTTGACGGAAAATTGATGTTCCCTATGTTAGCTAGGTTAGATTGCCAATGGCGACTCCAATGGCGTCTTACGTTCATTCAAGAGTCGATATCAGGCACGTGAATGCGTACGATCTCTCATACCCACAAGAGAAGAAAAATACACGAACGTAGTGGACGAAATTTTACCTATACCTACAATAAGCACGTATGCATAAACCTATGCGTGACATAAAGTCATGAAGTGTAAAGTCACAGCGCAGCGATACATAAATCCTATACTCGTTATAATATTAAAAAGTAAGAAAGAGGAAAGGAATAGGTTTCGTTAGGGTCAGAGCGTGTGAACATACATCTGAAAGATTGTACCGTTTGATCGATATACTGTGAACAGGGGGTTGAAAATTTCTAAGCTGCAGTTTATGTGGAATCTTTATTTCGGCACCTAGACCGCACTTGAGAGTATAACGACGTGCGCATATACGTGTACATACCTATTCCGTTTGCAAATAGAATTTGTTGTGACGATGAGAAGAAGCAGAAAAGGGAACAAGGCTGCGTATGAAACTATACCTACTCCGTGAAGAAATATTGTTTAATATGCTATATTGTATATGAGCGACGCTGGATTCATACGCTTTGAATAAAATAAACGTATTTCTATCCAACGCCTCAACCAGGAATTATCTACCCGTCAAATCTATAACCGATGATCACGAACATTCGAATGCGAGAAAAATTTTTATTTCTAACTGAATATCATTTTCACCTGCCACTTTGGTAGAAATCGTCATTGTTGGCTGCTCGGTATAATTATTTGAGTAATGCTTTGGCCGACGTATTGGCCAGCGGTGAGTCCGGCTCGGCAACAATCGAACAACAACGTGGCAAGTATTATTGCTGCATTATCCGAATCGCTTCAATCGGTAACGAACGAAGATTTTCATTGTCGTTAGAAAAAATGATCAATCCATTTACAGGATATGAGATAACGTGTGGGGATCGACTGAGAATCTGGATAAAACACCACCAAGCTGTTTTGGAGTAAGATAAGAGCTCAACATCGTCAATGAATCTATTCGCAGTGAACACATGTTAACACCTCGACTTCGCTTTTTCAGAATCAGTAAAATGTTGACGAATTTGACAGCCGTATACGTTTTCGTTGCCGTCGGTCATTACACATTCGTTTTCTGCTTTTTGGCGTTTCATTTCATCAGAGTAAGTCTACCGCAGTTGAGTTACAATTCTAATTCATTCCTCGCGGATGTATATTAATGACCAATTTCCTCATCGCCTCGTCATAATAGCTCCTAATGTTATACCTCCGGTGAATTTCTCATACAGGTTGATAGCTGAATTTGCGCTAACGCTGATCAATTCTTATGATGAATGTTAACGTATTGAATCTTTTACTCTACCCATTCTGCACCGCTGTTACTTTACCGATATCATCGACCGTGATTGAAATATGTATATTCTCACACTACACGCCGGAAGCGCTTTGTCATAACTGTACGCACTCTGCGACTACGTCGAAGAATGTTCAGATTCGGTAATCGTTTATCAATGTCATTGGAAAAGTAGCGATGCGATGGCACTGGAAAATAATCGGAGTCACTGCACCGTTGGAACAGCGAGCACTTGACTCTTGAAGCCTTGATAACCGTAAGGTATAGGTACTCATCCCCGTGAATGCATTGATCGTTCAATGATCATTCTATAATATAAACAAAGGAAATTCTCATCACGGATAATTACTCACCAAGGTTGACCAACAGGAAGTAGGCTGCCGTTGCGCCGAAGGCAATTGATCCATGTATAATGAGTAAACGAGATGCGGGGGTGAAGTAGATCTTCAGTCACGGGAAGATCGTCGGAGGAAAATTGCTCTCTTTGCTTCATTCAAATCTCAAATCTCTTCGGTTGCCCTCGAAATAAGTTCGCTGAAAATTCGTTCCGACTTCGTTAAACGCCATTCTTGCTATTCTACGTGAAGTGGCAAGCTCGTCTCGAAGTCCATCTCTTCATCCGGTGAAAAACCGGTTCGAATCAAGATGCTGGGATATGAATCGAAGATCCTGACGATCGCTGAAGCTATATCTAGTAGGCAGGTATGTGTATACTCATTGCGGTTGACTCGCGGACGGTTTCGTCCCAATTGTTTCCTGGTCGGGCAATATCAGACAATTTATGTTGACCACCACTGAACGCTGACGCCAGCGCCGGTCAAGTGCCGGCGAATGGAAGTAACTGCACAATCTTCTGCTGTCTAGTGTCCGATCTCCGAGTCTCCGATGACAGTTTAATACCGATAGCTAACCTCGTAATCAATTTCGTAGCTGTATTTTCTTATACAACGAGTATTTATTATTCGTTGAGCAACAATTTTCTGACCGATTATCACTTTCGAATGACAAATTTCAATTTGCCGAAATGGATCACGAGGTTAGGTATCGGTATTGAACTGTCATCGGAGACTCGGAGATCGGACACTAGACGGCAGAAGATCGTGCAGTTACTTCCATTCGCTGGCACTTGACCGGCGCTGCCGTCAGCGTTCAGTGGTGGTCAAAATAAATTGTCTGATATTGCCCAACCAGAAACCAATTGGGACGAAACCGTCCGCGAATCAACCGCAGTATGTATACATAAAATAGAATCGAAGCCCGTACTATCTACGACAGACGGTGGTTCTAATCTCAACATATCCTCTTCAGTCTAGAGAAAATAAGAGACAGTTTGACTTATATTGAGACTCAGAATTACCTTCCTCGGGTCTGTTTCGCTATCTACCCGAAATAAATACACGTTTAGTTCATGTTTATCTTCAAGCTCTCCTATGGAATCTGTGAACAAACGAAATTCAACTTCTTCTCAATTGTTGGGATTGCCTCACGAACGGAGATACGTGATAATACTCTGGAATAAGGAGTCGACGGGAGGAATGTCTTTTGAAAATCTCTGACTGAAACGTTGTTTTTGAAGTCGCCTCTGATAATCTCTGGAAGACGAATCATCCAAGTCAACTCTATGATATAATTACAGAAGTGACGGAACATCTCTGGAACGCTTTGCTCGGTCCATCTCTGAGTGAGTGAAGGTCTACCTCGAACGCAACAGGTGCTCTCTGCTCCACATCTGCAAAAGCTTGTCGAACGTGTATCATATCCGATAGGCTCAACGTTCCCCGCAATCCGTTAATACCGAACGAATCGTATGAACTCGGCGACGAAACTGAACAATTCTTGCACATTAACATTAAAATTATTCTTCGTTTCGAGTTAAACAAAAATTGTTTGATCAATGGAGAAATGAGAATCATTCTCCAAGAAGAAGGTAAAAAAAAAAAAGAAAAACCAGGATAAATTTGGAAGCCACGGAGTATGCGGTTCTGTTATCGTCAGTTTTTTCAGTCATATTTCGAAAGAAAGCTGGACACAGACTCTGACAAGAAGTCACGTAATTTGTACTTGAATTATTGCCGATTATAATGTCTCTTCGATTAAAACGACATGTATTAGACATATTTGAAGCCAATGACGTCGATAGGAGAGTAATGTCTCGTCAGGAGCTAATCGGATTGACAAAATGACAGGCTGACGTCGGAAAGACAAGTCGAATCAATCGTTTCATAATTCATCGACAAATTATTCACCGATAAACGTGTTGCCTATACTGGTGAAGGGTTGAACTTTATTACCTTCTGCGAAAGGCAGGAGAAATTGTGATCGCGAAACTCGAAACGGTAGATAGAGGTATTTCTCCCCCGTTCCAATACGATAAATAGTGAAGATTATCGATTGTCCCGCGCCGGACTACACGGATGTATCACGGCACTGCATACAAAGAATCATATAATGTCGACCACTAATCGCGTCTCGGGGAGACATACCTCCGCATCTATTTGAAACGCTTCTTTTTGTCAGCTGTAAGGAGAAGATGAAGTTTGATAAAAATGGTCGTCGTAGCTTCAAGGGGCATTTGGAATCGCTATCTCAGATGTACAGAAACCGTTTCGAGAACGAGAATGGTAAATTTTCAAAAACGATTCGACCGATTCAGATGAACCTTTGAGAATTCATTGAATACGATGGCAGAAAGTGGCTGAGTAATTTACTTTTTCAAAACATTGATTAGATTTGACGAAAATAAAATTCTTCCCATGTTAGCTAGGTTAGATTGCCAGCGTCGACTCCGACAGCCTCTCGAGCTCGAAATGACGAGGAAACGTTGATGTATACGTACGTATGTTTTATTGATCCAACTTTTCGAAACAGAAGTAGAAATCCGAAATTTCACCATGTGTAACAACTCTGTTGACCATTACACGCGGAAAAAAAATTTCTGCAGTCAGATTCTCAACTGGCAGAGTTAGATGGGGATCATACGAAAATTTCTGTAATTATATCTCCAAAGGTAAATTCTAATTATCCTTATCGTCAGCCTCCAGGTATCACTCTTCGTTTGAATTCCAGTATCCGGTGCGAATCGTGATTCTGATTCTGCATCTTTTTTAAATATGTAGTTCTAGAATGAAATCTGAATTTTGAGATTAGAATAGATGTTTCTAGCGGCGAAGTTCCCCGAGGAATCAATCAGTCGCATCGAAGTCGAGTGCAGAAAATGATGATATTTCATCGTGGCGAAATTCGTTCCAACATTGAAGGCCTGTTTCAATTTCGACGGGGTAGATCTTCGCACCGCGCCGGTCTATAATTCGAGCGTAACGGACTGGCCAACTCAAATTCCAAATTATCCAAGTATTCGCAGTTCATGGCAACATATTTTCCACTATTTCAAAATTCTCAAAAAACGAAGAGCTGTGTGCCCCTCGCTCGAACGAATTTGAATGACTTCCGATCCTCGAATAATTACACGGATCTCGAATTGGAAAGACAATATCGCATCCGAGCGTGTAAAATTTGTTGTAAAAACGGAATTCAATACAATATGAGAAGGCAGAAGAATACGGCAATTTTTTTCTTCCAGATCGTGCGACCACGCATCTGGATGATTGCTCTCTTTGATCTATATAATATGAAGGGAGGGTTGGAAAATGCATAGACTGTGCTTTTTATGTGCATAATGAGGGATCCTCAATTATCTATATATAATTATCGGACCGCAGTTTCGAGTTTGGAGCACGTCGATGAATATTCTGCTTGCAAATAGAATTTTTGATGAACAAAAGTAGAAGAAAGAATCGCCGACTACGTATATAAGTGTAGCGAGTATACACGTTCATTGTATAATAAAACTATCCCCAGCAGAGAAATCTTGTTGCATTGAACGAAAGTTGACAATGGATTCCAACACTTTGCCTAGACTGAACACATTTCTCAACACGTTATCCCTGAATTACTTACCCGTCGAATCTTCCGACGACCGTCAACGATCGGCAACGAAAAAGTTATACATGGCTTTTACTTGGTTCATGATAATCATCTACGGTATATCAACGTTGACCGTTTTACATTTCATACCACTTGAAGTAGCTATTCAAGGCGACTGGATTTTCATATCAATTGTAATAGAATGTACAGTTATAGCGATCGATACAAATATGCGATTGCCTTTGCTGCGAAAGTTTGTAACCAAAATGCAGGAAATATTGATCGAAAGTGATACTTTGAAGAAAGCGATTTCGGAATCCCTAGATCCGATAAGTGCGCCGATTCAAATTTATGTGATTTGTGGATTGATTTCGGCTGTGCTCTGGACCAGTTTGGACTTTTTGAAACTCTTTAGCCAAGACCGATTCACCTACGTGGACCTTTCAATAGCGGCTTATTTTCCCTTCGAACCAGTGGACAAAATATCGTTTTCATTCGCCATTTTGGTAGAAAGCTTCGCCTGCTTTTATGCGGTGACTAAGAAACACGCTGTTGACGTATACGTCACGTATAACATCGCGTTGTTGGCTGCTCAGTATAAATATTTGAGAAATGATTTGGCCGACGTATTGGCCAGCGGTGAATCCGGCTCGGCAACAATCGAACAACAACGTGGCAAGTATTATTGCCGCATTATCTGAATCGCTTCAATCAGTAACGAACGAAGATTTTCATTGTCGTTAGAAAAAATGATCAATCCATTTACAGGATATGAGATAACGTGTGGGGATCGACTGAGAATCTGGATAAAACACCACCAAGCTGTTTTGGAGTAAGATAAGAGCTCAACATCGTCAATGAATCTATTTGCAGTGAACACATGTTGACACCTCGACTTCGATTTTTCAGAATCAGTAAAATGTTGACGAATTTGACAGCCGTATACGTTTTCGCTGCCGTCGGTCATTACACATTCGTTTTCTGCTTTTTGGCGTTTCATTTCATTAGAGTAAGTCTACCGCAGTTGAGTTACAATTCTAATCCATTCCTCACGGATGTATATTAATGACCAATTTCCTCATCGCCTCGTCATAATAGCTCCTAGTATTATACCTCCGGTGAATTTCTCATACAGGTTGATAGCTGAATTTGCGCTAACGCTGATCAATTCTTATGATGAATGTTAACGTATTGAATTTTTTACTCTAACCATTTTGCAGCGCTATTACGTTACAGATATCATCGACCACGGTTGAAACGTGTATCGTTGTACTATACTCCGGAGGCGCATTGTCACAACTATACATACTCTGCGACTGCGTCCAAAAATTGTCAGATTGGGTAATGAATTATTCTGAAATTCTAAATTCTAAAATATGTAGTCGAGAAAGTTGTAGCAATAAATTGCACAGCGAATGATTTTGGCCCACTGCAACGGGCTGCGAAGCAAATAGCACTTCGCTCATGAAACCTGAATTGATGAAGATCGTGACGATTAGGGGCACTCCCCCCATTATTTAATTGAACGTAGTTTTAATACTCATCAACATTACCGTTATCATTATCAATGATAATTCTACAAATAATTAATGAAGGAAATACTAATCACGATTAATTACTGCGCGCTGATACTATACTCACTCCAGTTATCCAACAGGAAGTAGTTTGCCCTTGTATGTCAGTAGTAACTTGGTAGGAATTACTTCCCGCATACAGATTGAGCCAGCAGAATGTGGGAGTGAGGTAACTGACGTCACAGTAAGCTGGTCAAAAACTAGAATGTTTCACCGTCTTTCTGTTCCTTCTTTTGTTTCGACAAAAGATTAGCATTTTAGAAATTCTCTAGTACTTGTTTCATTTTGAAATGAGGTCTGGATTTTCAGAGTGCTGTTCAAAAAAACCTAGATGAGACCCTAGCTTTCGAAATCGGATAAAAACGGAGGAGCCATCCACCGTCATATGTGGCAAAACAGAAAATTTTAGCACTGAGTAGTTTCAAATTATCAAAAAATTTAGCAACAACCAACTCCGCAATTCAGAAATATATTAATATGAGTCCTTCCAATCGGTATACTCAACGAGTATAATCACTCTGCGTACTTACAATGACATCGTGAAGATCTTGAAGAGTTTGGAAGACCCTTTGCGAGGAGAGTTTCGAAGTTGATACATCGCGCAAACATTACATCACTGTTCATTGTGATTCTGTCGGCTGCACACTAACCAAAATTGACAATGAGTAATAATCGATAACAATAATTAGGAAAATATGTTCGACAGAGTGTGTCGATAACGACGAAAGCATTCCACGGCGAATGGTTCATGCGTTCTCAACCAACGAAGAAAACCTTCTGCATCATTATGACAGCCGACAGGATTCGATGTAGTATATCGGCATTCGGAATAGTCGATTTGTCGGTGACGATGTTCTCGAAGGCAAGTAAAACAATCACTTTCAAGCTAACAGAAATCGGTAAAAGTTTGTGCGCTGTGTCCTGGTTTAGCACGAAATACTAAAACTGCGATCTATTTTTCATCCCCAGATTATCAATCAGGCATATTCAGGCTGTTTGTTTCTACTGAACTCACGCTGAATGGAGTGCAGTGAATATTCGTATTATCGACCTGGAGATTCATTATACTCGTTGGCTCACGTAGATGAAGAAATAAATCTAGTTACGGAAACGCATCGGATCCGGCACCTGCAATGATTCATAATCAGCCTTACATTTGTCTTGTCTCCTTGAGACAGGCGAGTATTTTTCCGGAAAGTTACCTACCTGTTATATGTTTCGTCAAACGACAAGGGGAATCTCCCGAGGGGCAATTTACTTGCTGAAGTCGCAGACCGCATCGTGAAAAATGATATCGGAATCGTTGCGGAATTGAAATGAACGAAATCAATGCGGGATTTGATCCTTGGAAATCGACAAAATGAAGCGATTTCCGGCTGATTTACACGTACCACCTTCCTTCAATTGTGAACTAAGTTTGTTTTTCGGTGATCGGGAAAGTATAACAGTATCCGTGGATTCGGATCGAGGACTTGCAACGATCGGCGATCGGTGAATTTGCGGGCAGAATTCAATCGGAGCGAATTTTCCGATACGCCGAAATTCTAATCCCAATATTTCTTCCCACCTAAACCTGTAGAATGCGGGAGTTTCATTTGCGGAAGAGACAGAATTGCCCTCTTCGGATATCAGATCTGTTGTTGCCTATACATGCACACTGATCGGATGAATCCACGTTGATTCTTCACACATGTATGATCCAGACGAACGTTCGAATTTTTGGGAACCCGAGGTCGAGTTCGGGACGGATTTGAACCCGTCCGAGTTTTTCGACGATCCCGAAATTTTTCGGCATCCCAAAATCTTTGGAAAACGTGAAGTAGTCGGGAATCTCCGGGGAAAACGGGCTTCGGATGTTTTCGCGAAATCCCTGCTAACCGGGGAAAACGTTGAATAAATAGTTTTCAGCGTCGTGAAAAATGGCCATTACAAATATTCAGAACAGGTGAACCGCATTGATTTTCTCATCTTTTATTCAACACTATATAAGTACAACGAGACAACTAGATTCGCAGGTATTCACAACACAGTCGGTCGTCGGAAGCGAAATATAATTATCATTGCAATTACAATACAGATCAATATTTGTTTGAGTGAATTTTTTTCAATTTTCGTCTTGTTTTCTCAACAATCGCAGACGCAGGCCTGCTGGATAAAATTTTCAATCTATGTAACATCCATAAATATTTATACTTACACAAATATGACGAGGTCCTCTTTATACGATTTCTTTTTCTCTAACACGTTGTGATAAAATTTCTTCATTTACAATATAGTTAATCAATTTATCATTATTATATAGATGTATATATATATATATATATACATATATATACATCTATACAATTATTAACAATATCTTGCACAATAGTTACACAGGCGTAGGTACACGTAGTTTTTTTTTCGTTTTTTGCTCATCAGTTCTACTCGAATCCAGTTGATCATTTTGAATGAAAAAAATAACTTTTTTCACAAATATATATATATATATCATTAAGACTGGTTCAGAAGAAAAAATGCATTTTTTTCGGCTGCTACCTCGAAAAACTGTTGCTTGTGGCGAAAGAAAAAATTCTCGCTCGTGCCGAGCTCGATCTGACAACATTTAAAGATCCCGCTTTTCAATTCTCGACTTCGCATTTGAATAACTCGCAAAAAATGCGAACTTGGGTTCGTTGTTGAATTCCACTTGAGGCTACTAAAAATACTAGTCTCTCGAGGTTTTCTCGAATCCGGCGATTTTCGAGAGCTAATTACATTTTTATATGAATTCTCTCTTGATTTTTGCAAATTTCAGCGATAATTTGGAAAATATTTAGGATAACGAAACATGCCAAGGAGAGTTATTCGTATGGGAAATAACATTTTTTTGTAGAAAAAAAATGTGCAATATTTTTTTGATCACGACAAATTTTGATAGGCAATTCAATCTAAATGTAAACTCTCTTTCTTGATTTTTCTGATTTTTGGGTTCAATCGAAAGATATCCGAGATACGGCCGAACGTAGAGGGATATTCTTTGTCGAGAAATAAATTTTCTATCTGTGACCGTGCGGTATGATTGTTGATTAATCTGCAAATTAACATTTCTTCACAGCCAATATGACAGAATTTTTTTCGATGCAAACGAAATAGTCGGTTTTCAAGAGAAGTCCTGACTACGATATCAAAATTCCAAAATCACGTTTGTTTTCTTGCATTTACATCACAATCGGTACGATGAAATTGAGCATTCTGAAAAAAAGAGTTAATTCGTTATTCTCACCAAAGAATTGTTCTCCTAGTATTCTTCCGTATCACGCGCATAGCTTCAAGTGGAATTCAACGACAAATCTGTGTTCGCAGTTTTTGCGAGCTATTGGAACGTAAAATCGAGAATTGAAGAGCGGGACCTTTGAATATCGTCCGATCGAGCTCGGCTTGAGCGAGAATTTTGTTGTTTTTGGCCACGAACAACAGTTTTTCGAGGCAGCAGCTGGACAACAAAAATTACTTTTCTTTCTCACACGGTCTAATATATAAACTACACAGGTATTCACATACCAAATATTATAGGTATTCTGGATCGCAATTTACGAAAATCTAGGCAATTCTTCTCACCCTACGATAGTGCCTCAAATGTATCGTTACCTAGCCAGAAGTTTATCATTTAATTACAGTTCAATTTCATTGATATTCTCATACACTTTCAGCAGATAACAAAAATATAATATCAGACGTCATGCGTATGCATGCACTATAAAATATATATATATATAGAAATAGATAATTTGAAGCTGTTAGCGTCCAAATTGCACTATAATCGTATTACAATAATTCGGTACATACACCAATATTTTTAGATCTACGTGTCGAAGGCTATACTCGGTTTTTCTCCATCGTCATCAGGTATTAGCTCTGAAAAAATAAATCTCCAAGTGCCGATTGCACTGCAGGGTTACCGACCTACCCTGACCTAAATCAATATACTCGTACATCGCATCGGGCTATTGAATCGGGGCGTCTGGGTCCGAAGCTCGATATCTCTGCGTGAAAAAAATCGAAGAGCATCGCCCGAGACACTTTCCGAAAGCGTGTAGCTTCCTACGTCCATCTATTGTGTGCACAGCTCTCGGGAAAATCTTCCGCCATATATATCGTCACGGTTGTATCGAAGAACGTAGATTCGACTAGGTTTTATTCCGTAGCTGAACTCGCACTCGCCACAATTCCGTTGCTGATGCTATGAAAATTTGAAATCGTTCCCACGTAATCCTTGGAATCGGATGCGCACAGATCTGGTTTCAAATTTTTTTACCGTCGCGTCGGTCGAAAGCGATCGAGGGTGAAAGTTTCTTTGAGGGGAAAATTCCACGCTCTCGGAAATTGTCTCGGACGATTTTTCCACGCAAAGATATCGAGCCCAGATTCAGACCCAGACACCCCGATTTAATAGCCCGATACGATTACGTACAGCAATATGATTGTATGCTTCGATGCAGTGATTCTGATCATACACTCTCATTTGGTCCTCCAGCAATTTGTGCGATCTACTTCTCATTGTCGTTATTATTTAACAGGAAATGAATGATCGCTAGGGATCTATGGCTATACCTATCGTACGTTGCGTAGAACATTTATTTCTGCTGAACGATCTATATAGTTATATTAATAGGTACACGAAAATAATCATCACGAGCCTGGACTTTCGAAGGGAGGTCATTTTATTGCGACCTTTAACAAATAATGAAAATGTTAAACTAGAAAACTCCATCCTCGTGCGCCGATCATATCGTGTTACTAACGCCACGAGGACGCAAGCGACGTTGCACGAGCTTTTGACTTTCCCGGAGCCGAAAAGTCGTGTGATTCTTGGTTCTATTGATCCAGAACACACAGAAATAGGTACGTTCAGAACATCGAAATTAGCGAGAGCGATAAGACTTCTCGGTTTTATCATCGATAACATATTTTTTTGACTAAAGCGAAGGAGTCGTGTTAACCAAATTCTGTTCGATGCGACCTTTCGGCATTAGCGAAGACGAAAATTTGTGCAATCGTGAAACCGAAATGTCATAACTCCCGAAAACCCTCGACCTTTTGCCCTTGGTCAAACAGTTTTCAAATTTCCATATCCCCCGCGTGTTTTCATGTTTCTGGATGGATGCAAGAACAATCAAATTTACACGACCTCTTGGCATTAGAATTGTACTTTTGACGCTTGGAATGACCTCATGGAGAATCGGTAACGCGATATAATATCCTGGATCGAAACTGACACGTTGGAGGATCTCCTACCTGGAATAGTAAGTCTTTCGGCCGCAGTGGAAAGAAAATGTCCACATAACGAGACATGAACCTCAATTCATGACTCCAGGAATTCAGAAACACACATTTCTCAAGAATCGCTATCATCTAATATCCTATTAGGTACCCGTCGAAATATAGCGCGATATGGCGATACATCATTGATCAAAGACATTTCCATACAAAAATATATCCCTGTGTTCCGAGTAGGTATTTAAGTGATATACTGATATACGAAGCCCGCTATACACGCGATGTCTTCTATTTTTCTGCTCACATACGTGTAGGATCGATAATTTTCGTGTTTTATTTTTTAGTTCATATAAAATAAATACGACGATCAATATTAATCACGATTTTGATTCACACACGACGTTTTCCACCTACCTCCGATTATTATTATTAATATTATCATTGAAGAAGTGCAACTAAATTAACACGTCGATTCTATGTCCCAACCTCAATCGAACAATGTAATATGCCTATACACGTATGTATACTTACTGCGGTTGATTCGCGGACGGTTTCGTCCCGATTGTTTTCTGGTCGGGCAATATCAGACAATTTACTTTGACCACCACTGAACGCTGACGCCAGCGCCGGTCAAGTGCCGGCGAATGGAAGTAACTGGACGATCCTCTGCCGTCTAGTGTCCGATCTACGATTCTCCGATGACAGTTTATTCATATTATTAGACAAGAATATTGAATACGCGTTCCAATAATATTCGACTGTTGATAATCCTACCAATACCTAACCAATAATTTTACGAACAATTAATTTTAATTCATTGAATTCGTGAAAACTTATCGTTCGTAGCTGTATTTTCCTATGCAACGCGTATTTATTATTCATTGTGCAACAATTTTCTGAACGATTATCACTTTCGAATGGCGACTTTCGATTTGCCGAAATAGATTACGAGGTTAGGTATCGGTATTAAAATGTCGTCGGAGACTCGGAGATCGGACACTAGACAGCAGAAGATCGTGCAGTTACTTCCGTTCACTGGCACTCGACCGGCGCTGCCGTCAGCGTTCAGTGGTGGTCAAAATAAACTGTCTGAATTTGCCCAACCAGAAAACAATTGGGACGAAACCGTCGGCGAAATCAACCGCGGTAGGTATACATAGATATACTGTTAATAATAACATCTGAATTTCAACGTTTTCGACAGTCCCACTGTCAAATTTAGGTCAATTCAACATTAAACATTAATGTCGAGCGTTGATGAAGAATAATGTTCAATATTCAACACGGAGGTAACGATCTTGTCCTCCGCGATAATTGCATTTTCCGAGAGTTGTTCTCACGCTGAAGTATTGCACGCAGTGCCCGGATAAAAATCTTCCAGGCAAGCAGAACCTTCTTGTTTCGGCGCTACACATTTTTAATCGCGAGAGAGTTTAGCAGCCGAACGCCGCCGGTGGAGAGGGCGGAAACCAAAGTGACATTTCTCTTACGTGTGAGCATGATCGCATTTCCTTGGAATGAAACATTCTTCATGGTCTCAGCATAGATGGCTGATGTCGGATGAACGCGAGAAAAGCGTTCATTTTTCACACAATTATTTTACCATGCGAAGAATGTAACGTTTGCACAAATCATTTCCAACATTGTGAAATAAGTATTCTAATATTTTGCTATACCTACAATACGTATATACGCGGGTATGCATACCGTACGATAATATGATGTCTCATCTGTAGTTCGTGAATGTGGGAATCTGTGAGATCTATAGTTACATAATTGCTTCGTACATTGCATAGTGCAGCGTGGATTATAGGTACTTATGTGCTACGAATCTTGCTATTATTATAGGTATACATAACAACGTACTTCACATGGGTTCGATGCACCGATGCAATTAAGATATGGCATTTCATATGGCACGGTGCAGCGTATGCGTACCTATAGGTGCAGGTATACAATAATTCCAAACGTGACACAATAATTTGGAAAAATGTCTTCAGTATGAGATATAGTATTATCTCGAGATCATTGAGAGTCAATACAATTCCGGCTCGCCCCTCGGTCGATCGGAGCAGCTGGTACTTCTGAGTGATGTGAAGTTCGTTGTTTCTCTCGAGGGTGAGGGATGCGATGCCATTGAAATTATCTCGATACTCTCGATGCACTGCATTCCCTGCCGGTAGACAAAGATAAAAAAAAAAAGAAAAAAAAAACAAAGGAACAATCAAAATCAATACAATTCATTTACTCCTCGTTTATCCATTCTTTTATAAAATGATCATTTTTCTGTTTTGTCAGCTATTACGATTTTTGTTAGTCCAGCCGAGCTTTTTATACCTAACAAAAAATAAACGCTGCATCCTGCAGAATTTCTTACCAAATTTTTGTCAGAAAAGAAAGAACACATGTATACAGCTTGCAAAAAAAAATATTTCCGCCTCGAGCAGTCTTGAGCACTGAGTCACGTGGCCGATTTCAGAGTTTTTCGAAATCTCGGTCTCATTTTCTCGCAAAACTACGAATCGATTTGGATTATTAATGGAATAATTTGTGAAATATAAGCTAAAATACCGTCTCGCAGCGAAATAAATATATCAAAAATTCGTACGAGATTTGATACGAATTTCAAATCGATTCGAAAATTCGCGAAAAAATGAGACCGGGATTCTGCAAAACTCTAAATTCGCTCGCGCGACCCCGTGCTCAAAACTCCTCAACGAGATGAAATATCCACAAAAATTATTCTTGGCTCATTCTTCAAAACGCAAAATCATATAATGCCGACCAGCTAGAACCAACACAGCACACAATTAAGTCTCGGCCATATTTCCAGAGCGGTTAGCATATTTTTTTTTCTTCTTAACTTTCTATTCGAAATGTTCTTAGATTGTTCTGGAAACATCCTAAACGCAGCGTTTGAAACAGAGTATTCTGAAAATATTTTGGAGATATTCGTGGAGAAATATCGCAAAGCGTGTTCCACGGAATGTTCTAGAAATTTTTGGTTGAGAACAATGTATTCGAAACGTCACGAGACTATTGGAGAAACGTTTCGGCCGGAATATTGCAGAGTCTCTGAACCGTAGCATTGCAGGAATATTTCAGCAAAGTCAAGCTGCTCGTACCGTGATTTGGAGTCTGCCGCAAGGTGTAAGTTTTGGCGACCTATTCCTCTCGGAATCGAAATTATTCCGCCCGAGTATAGAATACATGCGATTCGCTGCTGTTTCATAAGTCTTGTGTTTCACAGGAGAATGATATGGCGGAGCTCAAACCGTTAAGATTCGACCGTGAGAATTCTTGAGCATTCTAGAATTATCTGAGAATGCACCGAAGTTGACCGAAATATCAAATTCAAATTTTGATTGATCTGTGATATAACTGAAACTACGTACGAAATCTTCCATCTGGTGTAGGTCTTGAGAATATTTCGACAATATTTCAAAATATCCCCAGAACATGCTAGAAATATCGCAGAATATCTCCGCAATATTAATAGCGAATATGAAACATTTGTGAAATATCTCCAGGATCATCTTGAGAATTTTTCGATCGCCGGATGAAAGATTCCGGAGACGTTACTGAGACATAATTGTGTGCCGTGTGAGGAACTATTGTGCATAATTAGGTAATTGGTAGATACGAAATTCGACATTCTCCGTACGAGAAAAAGAATAGATACTCGATCGTTGCACTACATTTTGTATGCTTGTATACTTCGTTTGGTAGTTTCTTTTAGTTTTTATTTTATTTTTTTATCATCTTCGCTAATGAAGCAGTGGCTAATCAAAATTGGCATTCTGATAATGATATTTTAATGGCAAGTCACAATAATAGTTGCGGTAATGAGGAAGCGTCTGAACTGTGAAATACGAGGATTAGGAATATTTTGCAAAACAGTATTCATCATTTAAATCGAATCCAGCACGAATGAAATATAATTGTGGAGGGAAATAGGGAACGAAAAATTGTATTGGACATGTAATGAAAAGCGTACGGAAAATTGGGAATATTCCGAAGGTTCAATTGCTCCGAAAAATTGCGCGCTGCACCGGACTGCACAAGACTTCACGATGTTTTGCAGATTTCATCCGAACATTAAAGTTTTCATTGCTTCTCGAAAGAGTTCTGAACATCCAACGGGATTGCATAGGATTTCGTTGGGCAATTCGTGGGATATCGCAGAGATCATGGGTACACTTTAAATATTTTACTGGATATCGTGCGACTTTATAAAACTTCGCAGGATCTGGCAGATTTCAAGGAGACTTCAGGGATACCATTCGAATTCAAAGAAGTCATAAGATTCCACGGATTTCAAAGGATTTCACGAGTGTTCAGGAGATTTTGCGGGATTTCAAAAGATTTCAGGGAAATTTCGGGGATTTCATAGAAACTCACAATAATCGATAGGGCTTGATGGGATTTGAAAAGAATTTCGAAAATTTCAAACCCATTCCATGGGATTTGAGACGCGTATCCGCGCGGTGTACGCCCGACTTCAGAGGCGATTATGAATCCCTCGGAATATTCCAATGAAAACAAAAGTCAGTACTTGGTTTTCGAATTTTCAGAAGCTTACCGAATCATAGCGCGAAGCAATTTTTACAAAAGGCAGAGAACACATTGATATGCGATATTGAAATAAACGAATTGAAATTTCTGTGAAATTCCTGGATGTTATATCATCAAGACTTACTTTAACGAGAGTGTACGATACGTCCCAATGATATCCAGTGCTGCGTGAGCGATTCAAGTTTTATAGTGATTCAAATACCATTACAAATACACTGTAGAAAATTTACGGCGTGGACTGCTATATCTAGAATATTTGACGGTGTAACTTCAACGCTATATTATGAGTCTATTTCAACACTTTTACGCATTTTTCGGCGCTCAATAGTGCCAAAGTCACACAGGATATACAATCCGTGAGCTGTGTTGATTGCGTTTCAAATTCAAAAGTAAATTTTTCACAGTCTACCATTCAGGCTTTTCAAATTTAGCCAGATTCTACGTCCTCGGCGATACGATCTCGTGAGGAACAATCATTGCAAGCTATCTAACATTGATTGTACAAAATATATATACGCATATATCTATATGCTGTGATGATCTACGAGTGATGAACACTGATTAGAGTGTCGGAAGCGAAGAAATAATACAAAAATGAAGATTAACAATAAAAAAAAACCCTCGTTTCACTTTCCCCGTCCTTTCGCTCCCTTGAATCTATCGTCGAGACTTACGATGTATGTACCTACATACTCATGCTCACATGACCTAGAAAACGACTGTAGCCGCAATTTGACGTTCGCCAGCTCGTGGTCAAACCGAAATACGGAATGACCAGCCTGAATTGACAGACGAAAAACTTTGAGCATGCACGGTTGACCGATCATTTTTACCTATAACAGAAGACCGTGGAAGCCCGCGGGGGATGAAGGCCAAAGCACATAAGACTCCAGAATGCATAAGCAGGATGCATGCCCCGTGGCAAAAGTGCAGAGCACAGCACGCATGCGCTGTGGTTACTGCATTCTGCTTATGCATTCTGGAGTTCGAAGTGCTCGGGCCTTGAGACGAAGAGAAAATAGTTAGAATATGAGAAAACAAGAGAAAAACAAACGGAAAAACCGAAAATCGATAAAAGAGCTACAGTATGGATTTGAAGTATAACGGAGACTTATAGAAAGGACAATCTGCGAAATAATTCGAAATGTAGTGAAGAAAAACGGTTAACTGGATTGTTATGTAGTTTAAGTTTTGTTAAATTGGAATCAAGCTACCGGCTATTTATCGTTAAGACAACCTCTTCGACTCCGTGACCAATGCCATCCTGAAGAACTCGGGAGGCGCGTGCTCCACGGAATTGAGTTTTGTGCTGCGGACTCCACTGTCTAGCCGATCTCTTGCGTCGGCTTCGTTTTGTCAGATGATGAAGTTCGCTTTTGAACCGAGGATGAGTAACCGCGTAAACGTAGGGGTCCAGGCACGACGCTGTTTTACAAATCAGCGCTGGTACCATGCTCGACAATGGCGTGATCAAGTGAGTGTTACCCGAAACACCGAGGAGCGCCACTACCGCGTACGGACTCCACGATACGAACCACATTCCGATAATACCGATCACCACGACGGCCAGTCTGTGAAAAAGAGGAAGAAGAGACTGAAGGGAAAGAGAAGAGGAGGAAGCGGCTGATCCTTTGATCATACTTCCGTTTTGCTTCTTCATTGAGAGACGCACCTTAATTCCGTACGTCGTTTTTCTTCCTCGCGGCAGTGTTTGTTGGATGTCTCAGCAACCTGTGCTCCAATGTTCATGTGCCTCGCGACCATAACGACACGTAGAATTCCGAGATAGCAGAAGCTTATTAGACAGAAGGGTAAGACCCAGGCGCCCACGAAGAAGCATAAAATGAAAGCTTTCACACGCGTATCTTGGGTGAGGTAGTCGAAACTACAACTTGTCAAATAACCCTCCGGCTTGTAACTTCCTAGGCTCGGTACGAGCAGAGGTAATCCGGCGAATGTTGCCCCGTAGACCCAGGTCAGGGCGACAGTTACTCGTGCACGAGCGTAGGTTGTTCTTCTAAACGGTTCCGCGACCACGTTATACCTGACATCAACGATTCATGGTCGATCAGTAATTAATTATCCACAAAATTCGTTCGATTCGTTACCGATTCCCATGCACGGTCAATTTGAATGGGGGAAATGAATGTGATTGGAACCCTCGAATCGGGGGAAGCCCTTCTGAGTTCATATCATCTGCCCCATTTATCGAAAAGAAACATAAGGGGAGAAACACCGTCGAAATACTTCTACGGTCCAACGATATACTTCCGCGCGGGGAAAATGGGTGAAAGATATTCAAATGCCGGAAATTAATTCTATCTTACCTGTCAGCAGCTATGCTCGCTAGAGTCGCGATAGAGACGGTACCTGTCATCCCTCCGACAAAGCCGTAAAGTTGACAGGCAAAATTTCCGAGGGCCGGACCCATGTAGATACTGTTGTAAATGAATACTGGCATTTTACTCAGAAGAAGAAGATCACTCACTGCCAGATTCATGACCAGAATATTCGCTGGAGTCCGAAGGGAACGGCACCTGCGGGTTTGTTTCACGAAACCAAAATTCATGTTATATAGTTTCGGATTCTAATCAATTGGCGCTCATAATATTCGCTAATTGGCTAATCAGAGGTTCGTATGAAATTCACTATTGCAGCCTCTTCAATCGATAGTTGATGAGTGCTTGGCGCCTGAGAAGCCAATGCGAATGTAATGAGTCGAGATCGCTCGGTGTAAGCGTGAGAAATCGAGGGATTCTTTTCTCACGTTAGTACTATACGACTAAGCTCTTGATTCGTAAACGGAAAAGCGAAATCTTGATGGGCGTGGAAGCTGGTGACACTCAGCCGGAAAAGACACGCTTGACATTCAGTGGAACGTGTGATATCATACACGAAGGTCGTGCTCGATACGAAAAATTCTGATTCGCCGATAAATTATCACCGGCAAACTTGGGTCGTACAACATTCCCAGCCTTACGAACTATTTGCAGCCCCGGCCACGCGATTATGCAAATTGAAGTGAATTCACGATTTTAATGAAGAAACGAAAACGAATTCAACGATGCTTCATTCTTGCCGATTGAATAACTAATGACGCAGTCGTGGGATGCTTCATAGTTATTGAATAAGAAACCGAATTTCTGTGGACAATCATAACGCTCACCGTTTGCAGAATATTCATTTTCTGGGGTTTTTTCTTCCTCAATCGGATAATAATCGCATTAGAAATTCGCATATATTATACTTTTCTTGTCTGTGTTGCCATCGAATGGCTGCCGCCGGATTACACCGGTGAAATAGAAGTTAGGAATAATCATAATTTTGCAATATTGTCAACCGAACAGAAGCATTCAATTAAGCAAGATTCGAGTTAGGCTAAGTTTTCCAGGCAGAAGTCCTAAACTCCCAAAATTCGGGCAACTGATCGTTATTCTCGATTCGATTGATTAAAAAGAAGTGGACAAACTTTTTTTCTTTGCAAAAGTTCACCCGATTTTAATCTACTTGTTCTTTGATCTGTACTTCGAAATAATTTTAGGAACACATAGGAATAAGTATTATAGTATACAGGATGCTTCGGCTTGAGCGTGGCACACTTTGTGGATATAGATTCTAGGAGGAATTCTAAAACGAAAAGTCCTTTGGCAAAAATTCCGCTGACCTCGGGTTCTCGAGCTACATCAGATCCAGGTTCACCTGTCGCAGAGCTTGTGGCAGGCCTGGATGCGCGAGTGAGGACAGTCTCTGCGCACTGACACATCGGCGCTGCGATTGGTGCAACTTGAATGCTCTGTAACTCGGAAACTATCGGTCACAGGAATTTTTACCGCAGGACTTTTCGTTTCAGAATCTCTCGACGAATCTATCCACATAATGCGCCCCGCTCAACGTGAATGGCCCCGTAAACAGCATGCGGAAAACTACTATGCAAAAAGAAATGAAGAACGAAAAGCCAAGAAGCGATAACTTACTCCCTAACTTACTCACCGTAAAAACATGTAGATTGCAAAACCATTGCCGAAAACACCGAACACCATAATAATAGCGTAAAGAACTGCCAGAGTGTAATGAGCAGCTGGCGATGGCGGGGGAAATTTTAACCAGTGGGTGTTGAATGTTGAGAAATTTTGCGGCAGCCAAAGATGAACCGGCCATCTCAATCTAATCAATTTTCAATCGGATACAGAATGCAATAATTATTAGCTGAATCGATCAAATTGAAAACATATTTACGTTGATCACGTAACGACACCATTGACGAATCGATTGATCTGCATAACGAGACGAACACCTTGAACTAATCGAATACCGAGACAAAAGCAAAAAGAAAACAAAAAACCGTAACAGTATCAATCATTCGAGAATCGAAATTCCGTACGATAACAACGAAATCATGATTTCATTATTACTCTTCTGTTTTAGGTGCCAACATGTGACCTATATCAACGAATTGAATCAATATTATTCTGCAATTGACTTCGAATATTGTATTATACATCCATATAGTCGACCGCGAGTCGCCGCGTTATCAGTCGTAGCCCAGTTGTAATTCATTTCCACGATACAGTGAACATGATACGTAAAGGAAACCAATGAGGCAAAAAACGAAACCGTAGGTCGTTTGACTTGTCTGACTTGTTTTCTTCACCGCTGCCGATATATTTCTGCCCGTTCGCATTATTATAGTACTAGTATATCGATTTCTTCACGTTCGGTATGTATGCGTACTGTCTAGGTAACGTTTTGAGTTCAGAATGTCCACTAATTCAGCGAACGAGAAACGAGAGGCCGAAGGATCTCCAAGGACCAAAGCTATACTCCTCCAAGAGACACGCTCTCGTACTTAACTTTCCGTAATCGATGTGTATAATCGAGAGTGGATGTTGGGAAACTAAATTTCTGATCACGTATAATACTTGAAAAATTGAAAAACGGATGATTGTGCATCAAATTATTCACCACTTTTCCATCTGCAGCTAACTTCTGGCCGGACGAACCCGGTCGGATAATTTTTCAACAAACCTCGACGCCCAGGTTGTTTTCAAAAGAAGAATGAAAAGAAAATTTCGCACATTACTTCGCCACTGATATGATACAACTTTCAAAAAATTTCAAACTTTCCCCTGTGAAATTTGGTGTGAATTCATACCGACCACGAACCGCGATTTTCTAAAACAATTATTTCGGTAGGTGTTGATTCTTCATTGCCGTGATTGCGATTTTGAAATTCATAGATCGACAACCTTCGAATGTGTTATACATGAAACATTTCTCGCAAAACGTACGGACTCGCACCCAGCCTCTCCCGATCATTTCGAAAATGTAACCCAAAAAAGTATCTGACCGAAGAAGAGTTCGTGAAATTTTTCAGAGTTTTCAGTGCCGAATTCTGCGAGTACCAGGCGTTCCAAATATCGGCCTTAAACATGCTTAAGGGATCGAAACTTAATCATTAAACACACAATTTCTCAAGCTTTTCGATGGCGGATCTACCTTTGCGATAATGTTAAAAAATGCATGAAGAAATGGCACTTCTATTTCAAAAATCTGAATAAAATTGTCTTCTCCCGGGTACATTCTGATCTATTATTCCTTCTTGCAAGCCCCGCGCGTTGAGAAGAAGCCCCGAGAATGGCATGTTCGGGTAACAAACTGTTCCAGAGCTATGAACCCGCGAGTAGTCGTCACTGCCAGCCGCGCGTTTCCGATTCGGCAGGTATTTGAAACGTTCGGTACTCACAGAATCCGGCACTGGAAATTCGGAAGAAGTTCACAACTTAAGGGGTGAGGCGTGGGGTACAAAGTCCGTGCGATTTGCGTGAAGCGCCTCATATATTTGAGAATTCTTGAAACCGGTATAAACGAATGCTCGTTACCTGAACTGAGAAATAATTTCGTCGACACACTTGGTACTTTCGGGAGATTTGTAAGTACAATTCGATTGATACTGGTTTTCGCGAATGCCCGGGATGTCGGTGTTATTTCGTGATATGAAAATGTCGTTGAAATTTATAGAGCCGTTCGTTTCCATATGTGGTACATTTCGAAAAGTATAATTTCTGTCCGGATTCGAAGCAATCTTATGCAGTCTGTGGTAAATCCCGAACTCCAGTCTCTTCTCCTGTCTCTGACTCGTTCTGTATTCTCTCATCTGCAATGAACTCTGTTTCCATACGCCCGTAACATTCACCTTGACATCGGCGGGCATCAGCCGCGTTATTTCGTTTATAAATTCTTCCGTTTTTTTGTATATATTGCGGTCGTGGTTATCGTTATCACTATTGTCGACAATTTTTTCCGACTGTGTATAGTCGGGCAATATTTTCGGCAAATTTCCACTTTCCGGTAGAATATTTTCGGAAGTTCCTGCAGACCAGACGCGAGAAAAATTCAAGTTGAAATACATCTCTTGGAAGCTATGATCCTCCTTCAGCTGATAATGATCCTGGACCAAAAACGGATTGCTCTTCTTTGGCATTTGCAGGTTTTGACATTCCGCCGGGACAATTGACGTCAGTCGATTTATCGCCGTTGAATGAATAATGATAATGATAATAATAATGAACCGAAGCCCAGGCATGGATTATAGGTTTCGTCCTGATTCTTCCGCGTTCGCTGCATTCACTCCGGAATTTCATATCTCGTACGGAGTTTCATCTCGAGGTGAAGAGTTATCTGAAATTAGACAGTGGACAGTCCGTTTGAAAGTGAACGTTTCCGTAATAATACGATAATACGATTTCCGGCAGTTCATCCTCAAATGATTCTTCACAATTTCTAGATAATAAATGCCCTCTTTCAAACTCAGGTATGCGCCAACGTACACAGATCTTCACTTCCAGCAAACACCGGTCAATGGGAAAATTTCAGTCCGAAAACTAAACGCCGGTGAATTGAAATCGTCAGGGACACTAGATCCGGTTGTAATGCAGGTTGAATCCGAGATCAGAAATACGAGAATTCTGATCACAAAGTTACGAAATAGATCGAATGACATCCTTTCCAGGGGCCTTCGGGAGAAAATTTGTCGTGAAAATTGAAACCCTTCCGACAGAACGAGAGGATAAACAAGGGCTTTGTTTCAGCCGGGAAACACAACGAGAAAAAGGAGACGAGGGAGAAGAAAAAGCTTGTTATATTTCTGAAAATTACAGATCGTGGGTAGACGGGTCTCCGTGATCATCTCGCGATGAGCAAATGAACCAAGGTATGTATGTACATATTTTCTGTATCTATGTAGTAACCTGAATATACCGAGACGCTGCAGCGATATAGTTGAAATTGCGTGTCGCGCCGTTGAATCAAAATTACACGATGCCTTCGTCATATTCATGTAATCGTCGCCTTTCGACAGGAGTAATATCAATTACTCCTGGCGATTTCCGTTAACCTGATGATCAATTACCTCGGTATACCGACGCGAAGAGAAATGTCCGCGAAAAATCGTCGGCTCGTTTCGTGCAACGCCACGGCCGAAATCGGAAGCTAGTTTTTGGATATAAAAAAAACGCGGCAGAAAATGTTACGGGGACAGGTGAGTACTGTTTTTGTAATATGCGTGGAATTTTGAAGCATCAGAAGCAATCGGTTCGAAGTATCGCCAAAATATTCCGTAGGTGGGATTTTTTGAAAATATAATACGGTGAAATCTGTTGGCGATATTTCGGAGGAAATTTTTCCGTAGAATGTTGTTCTCGTACGGACGTAGAAATTTCCATATAATTCTCGAAATGTTTCACGAAAGCTTTGCGAGACATCCGATATTTCCGAGGAAATATTCTGCTCTTTGTAGAACGGGCACGGAAAATTTGCATTTGGAATAAACGAAGACTTAAGTTCACGTCGGTGATGTCAATGATCGAATGATTGACCGAAGTCAACGTCGATCATTGCGCGTGTATACTTATATTTCGGATTCTCATACGAGAACACGAATTACCGGATTAATATCCGTAGTGGGTACAGAATTGTTGTGTAAGCTCGGGCTTTCGAACTTTGACATAAAATGTTGGACTGAGATATACGGAATACATAAGCTCGTAACGAGAATAGTAAATTCTCTTCTGTTTTGAAGGATGAAATCGACTTGGGAAAAACACGAATGTTATATTTTTGTTATATCCTCAGATTGCCGATACTACGACAAAGTTCTCTCCATTCACCTGACTGAGTATTCAATTTATTTTCACTTGTACGGATGTAGTTGTTTGAATCAAGAATCATGAAAGATCGGAGCAGGTAGGCTAGCATGCACACACATATGTATTTATATATATATATGTATAGGGAGCGGTCGGAGGATCGCATCCCATTCGTACCGGTGCAGATTCCTCGTGAAAAAGGGTATTCGAAATTGCTTCACAACCATATTGGGCAAAACGAGGAATTTCATAAGAAATGCAGAAAATTTGACATTACTACGCTGTATAAATGATGGAAAGCATAAAACAAAATATTTCCAGGATACCAGGTATACCTACATATCACCTCTACGTATCATACCGAAATGGGTAAATTCAACGGCGAACAAATTCAGCGTCAGAGATTTCAGTTATTCCGTAATTCAGCTGAATCGTGAAAATCCTCACACCAAACCCTCCCTGTCGCGTCTTACGAAGATACATACCTACTCACTATTCACCGACATCTATTTCACGAAATATAAGGAAGGAGAAGTTTTACCTCAGCAAGACTCGCACCCCGATATAGGTATGTATCATAGGTATATGTATGTACATGCATAGGTATATACACTCCCGCTACTCGTCCCAAGTTTTATTTGAGACAGCCCTCCTGGCTCTTTCCCTGACTTGTATCATAACTCGGAATTTATTCCGGTGTTATAAAAATTCCGCTCTCGTTTTCGTTCTCCTTCTCTTTTTCTGTCGAGAATAATAGATGAATGACTTCTATGCATTTAGCCGAAGAGGTATTGAACTTGGGAAACCGCTCCTTGGGAAATGGGAACTTGGGAAATTGCTTAAAATTGTCACTTGAAATCGTTCAAGATCGTTTAAAATTGCTTGGAATCGGCGCCGGAAATCGCCGCTCAGAATCGCTAAAAATCGCTCGAAATCCTTCGAAATCGTTGCTCAAAATGACCGCGCAAAAACGCTGGAAATCGGTTATAATTGTCGATTAAAATCGCTCGAAATCGCTTGAAATCGTTTGAGATCGATTGAAATCGCGTATAAACTTGAAATGTGGGTGATGGGCCGCGCGCATTTAGCTCTCAATACCTTGTTGACTTAATTCTGGACTCGAAGACATAATTCTATCGAAACAATGGCTTTTGATTGCCGGAGATCATCGTTAGCTGTAACCGTTCGAACCACATTCACTCTCGAAGGATGTAATTCACAGCCGATTGGATTCGAGTCATAGATCATTGAGCCAAAACGATTCGGATGGTTGAAGGTTAATTTCAGTAGAATGCACCAGGCTAACATTCGAGGGGATGAAATTTGAGTTGTAACGATTGTCCCGATCGATCTGTAGGTACTGTATATATATATATATCACCGGCGCATTATTTCCTATTCGTTTCATATCTCTTTACACGGAGCCATTAAAACCAGAGTACCTACCGTACCCACATTTTCTATTCAGCGAATTCCAGCCTCGTTATCCTTCATAGATTTATATATTCAATTCTGACGTAACAATACCATAATTGCATATTCCTGCAGAAACTGGAATTAAATTGTGTAAAATTTTCCAAATGCGAAGCAGATTTTCACGCTGTATTGGTACCTACAGATCTCCGGAGACGTACCTATGTTCACGGAAAGCTGTGAGTAACAGGCTCGGTAACAAGCTTTTTCAAGAATGTAAGATGACCTTTTACTACGTTAGACGACATTTACGAGCTTTAAGGTAACTCGGTAACTCCGTAACCCAGCTTTTCCATCGGATTGAAACATCGAGCCACGGGGCGAACACATATTTGTTAGAGCGAATTTCATCTCGGAAAACTGTTTCGATTCGGACGAACGAAGGGCGGATGACCGAAAAATTGCAGAAAAACTGCAATTTTTCAAAAGCTTATTTTTTTCTTTTTTGTTCTCTCTTCAAATTTCTCCGTCATCCGTTCACCGTTCATCCAAATCCAATCGATTAACTCAAGAAAAATTCTGTTCAACGTACATATATATTATAAGCGATTGATTTTCACTGAAAATTCTTCGTCATTGTAGACTTTTTTTTCCCAAATTTGCTCGAATTGTGTGTCTCCAACAGCACCTCAGGACCGCGCGCGACAGTCGTCCGCAAACTCACAAGAGAGCGTCGATAGTCAAGTATTCTGTTAAGATCAGGAAGAAAAATCTATCCCTGTTTCAGAATTGAATGGATTATCTATCCGAAATCGGTGGATGATGCAGGGTACAAAATAATATGCACAATTTCTCAGCATACGATATTCTCCGAAAATAATGAGAAATCGTAGTTTACTTCTCACGTCGCGCGTCGTGGAGGCTGCGTAAAAATTGCCATTCCACTCCTCGTCTGCTTCTGGAATGATAGAGAGTCCTTCCGAAATTCATACGTGCTTTTTTATAAAAACCTCGATCGGTAAAGAAGGACCATTGGATCGCCTTAAGAATGCCGTATTCTACGGGTTTCGGGTCTCTATTCTATCTGATGGTAATATAATCGTGTTAAAACGGTTATATATTCGGAAAGTTGCGACCTGCTGATATTATTTCACGTGATAACTCGAGCCTCATAAAACCACGACAACTGACGCAGAGCCGAAATATCAATGATTATCGATCGAGGTAGGGAGGAAAAATCATTCTGCTTTTGATCTCTGCGTGGGCCAGCTGCGGTGCGATTCGTTCGCGATATCCTCTACAGTGATGGAAAATTTCGGGCCCGTAGCCAGGTACTATGAGAATACGAGCTGTACATATAACTCTCGCGTGAAATTGCGGATTTCGCGGGCTTAGTTTATCCACAAGTTACGCCACTGCAGGAATCAATTACGAACAATACATAACAATCGAGATCCCGGAGTACGAGTATTCTGGGAAACGATAGTAATTGAGGGAAGAACGAAGGAGGAAGCAAAGCATACGAGAAATCGAGAAGCAAAATGTGAATTAAAGAAATACAAGAATTGATGGAATTTCTATCGAGACCCTCGTCAGGCTCGTAACTAGAACTCGAAGTCGAGTAAGGTCAGGTCGAAAGATAATTCATCGATTACTGTATAGGCGCGGGAAATGATTACTTCGTTAGAAATGCCATCGCGCGGCAAATCCATTTTCAACTTATATATACACTGGATCATTAACTGAACCAGTTCTACCGCTGTATCGTGTATGTATGTACCTGTATATACGTGGATAATTGATCCGAGGAGAAGTGCTGCAGAACGCTGAGACATTGTGCGGCCGTGATACCGCGGCTAATTTTTTACAATCCAACTCAAAAGCTTCTACAAATGAATTCGTACGCAACGGTGATCGTGCTGCGATTTTCATATACGGATCTTGCGGCAGTGATAATTTCAGATTGAAGCAAAACGTACGTCACTTTCGAATCTGCGTGGGTGTCGCGGATATTATCCCGTTTTGCGGGCAATGTGAAATCCAGCTCGTTTTTATAACAGATAAATGATCGGGGTATCGGTACCGCCGAACATCTTTTCCGGCGGAGAGAAAGGAAGAAGCTCTATTATCGATGAGACCAATGAGATGAGTCACTGTCACCGAATACCGATACGTAACCTCGGAACAGGGATCGGCGATAGAAAAATGATTGATTGGCATCTCGTTCGCGCCCAATTGATGATTTTCACGGAAATTAGAGGTTTATCCGTCTCGAATTGCGATCGTTGATCAGTTGATTAAGTATTTATCAATGAATCGAAAATATGAACCGGCTCGTGGTCCGCCCCCCCCCCCACATAAAAAGAATGCGAAGAATGAGGAAACAGTCCGTTGAGTATGGATAATGAGGTTCGCAGCCGTACTATCGTAAAGCCTTGAATTTCATTTGCGAATTGGAGGATTTGCAAGCAAGAAACGTCCATGAGACGAGAGAAAATGTTGTTCGAAAATCCGTTTCCTCGCGAGACCATCCCCACGCCTTCGCACGGCCTAATCCTCTCAGTACCATCGGAGGTCTTGGTCTGGAATCTACGTGATGAATGGATTTCCGCGGGAGAAAGAACATCTCTAAAGTGATAAAAGCATATATACCGTCTATGCCTCTGCCCACTTTTATCCAGCTCCGAGCAACACGCGCGGCACGGCTTCAATCGTCAAGGAGATACAAATATATAATGCGGCCGAATTTACTTCAACAATGAAAATAAGCAATGGTGAGTCTGCGTCGGGAGCTCAAGACGCAGATTTGAGCTTTTTGCTTTAAGTCTTGATAAAGGACTTAAGAGTGCGAGGGCGCCTTGATCAAACAAAATACGCCATTAAATCAGGACTTAGAATTTTGTTCAGCTCGCGCTTCGTGGGCGTTCGGTCTTCTCTTTTCCATCGAGACGAAAATGGTTGAGAAAGTGTTCTCTCGGTCGGATAAAATCGACGCAATGTCTTCTACCCGAAAAGCGTGATCTCCGGCCTTTGCACCTTGTCGAATATTATGCTCATAGATTTCAGCGGGCAGATTTTTCTCGATAAATACGTGTCTGGATGAGAACGAATTTTCAATTCGCTTCAAGGTTCGAGGGATCCCGGCCAGGCAACGGTGACGACTTGACAATACACCTCTCACACCGCAATTATCCGTATTCTCTTTTGAAATAGATATAATGATCCGTGAAATGCTTCGGAATTGGGATCTCGTTCCGCCGCGCCGCGCCGTTACCCTCGTGACAATAATCATAAATTTCTTCATTCTTTAAGGCATATTCCAACTTTTCCTAGCTTCTCGTCAGGAACTCTAGTTCTTTCGTATTATTGTTATAGAGACTCTGAGATCGCTCGACGTGGCAATAACATGGCGAGAATTTGGTTCGATGATTTTCAGTTCGATCGACTAAGACAGAAAATTTTTCCGAATAACTATACGACCGTGAATAACCGTACGATTACGTGAATCTACAATTTTTCCACGACAAACTATGAAATATTTTAATTTCTCTAAAAGTCGGTAGAAATTCGTAGGAGCGAAAATTGTCGACGGAGTATTTTGCAGTCATTGATGAATATAAAAACCTGTTACGCCTGCGAGATAAGCCTGTAAGTTATACACCGATTTGTCGTGCTCAGCGGCTTCATTTGGTCTTTCGAGAGACATGTAAAGTGGCGAGCACTGTGAGAAGGGTTTTTTATTGTCGTCAACTTCGATGGGGCTTCGGATCCGATCTGGCACGAAGCGTGTAGAAAATCGAGAGTGAAAAATCTTCCGATAGCAGAATCGAATGGGAAACAAGATATACGGATTCGAACCCAATTTTAGTTCGACGGATAAGCAATCAGGCTTGGCCGCGCGCCGGCAAGCTTGAATTTCAACGAGGCCGAAGCTTGCCAAGTTACGTAGCGCCGAGATTTTGAAAAATTGTACAAAAATCTCTATTTTTTCGACGGCACAGCACGGAATATTTTATCGAAGACGCCGACGAGTGAGTGTCTGGAAAGCGTTCGCTAGAAAAATTTATCTGCAACATTTTGTGCGACAGCGAGAACGTTTCGTGAGAAAAATTTGAGGAAAAATTTGGTCTTGAAAGTTTTTCGAAGTGTCTCGAAGGAATATTTCAGCAGTATTTTGTACTGAATATCTCCGATCAAGTAATTCCAGCGATACTATCTGGATTCGAAATGTTTCCAATGCAATACCTGTTCCAGAAACATGTCCGAAGCATGCCGCGCTGTGCGGGACAGCCTCATGAATTACACGAGCAATATCGAGAGCATTTTTCCAATACGTATTTCGCCATTCCCCATCGTCGTGCTTTTTACATTGCCTATGTACATACATACATGTGTGTACTGCGAAGAGAATCCATCTAGCAGGGATCGGTGGCGAGACGCAAGGAGCTCAGAGAGAAAATAGATCGAGCTGTGCAAATATATCGTGCCCGTTTGAATATCTAGACTCCCATCATCTCGAACGATATTAAAAACTGTCATTCGAAGAGAAGTCCGTCTGTAAGGTAAGAATTCTCCTGAACCTGCGAGTAAATGCTCTGCAGCAAAACGAGAAACGGATAGAAGAAGAGAGATGAAATATAGAGAGACGGAATGAGAATGAAAAAGACGAAACGGAGAATAGAGATGGAGAGATTGTTTCCAGCATTTCACATTCTCTATACCACTATATACGTATAGTGGTAGCAAAAATTAAAAAAGTATACTTTCTCAACCAAGAAACGGACGGTTTTAATATCCGAAGTGAATAGCTCTCTCTCTCTCTTCTCAGCCCGGCCGGATGCAGACGTGAAGATTTACCCCCCCTGTGCCACGAATGTCGAGATTTTTACCCTCGAGAACGGTATAATCGTCGACGAATTGACGGGCCGCAGATGAATGCCTATACGGCGCGGTGTGATATGTATAGCAGCGTGAACACTTCACGAGTATTTATGAAGAAATAGATAGCTCGCGGGATATTGATATATACCTATGTAATGCGGGCATATACCTGATACAGGTGCGACAAACGCGGAGAGCGAGAGAAGAGGCGGAACGTGATTCGGTGGAGACTATCTAGGGCAGACGTCAATGACAGTTCCGATTGATCTGAAGCGCCTGTATATAGGTACGACAAGTTTCCGATGGCTGTAAGTCGAGCGGGGAAAAAAGGGATGCTGGATCAGCAGAAGTAGAAAACTCTTCCGGCAATCACGAACCATTGAATACGTCTGTCTTCGCGAAACGATCATTCGTCACTCGGAATCTGCAGCCGTATCTTTTCTACCCCACATACAGCTCAAACATACATGCGAGCGGTGGTCGGAAGTCTGTACGCGGATCTTGAGAGCGCGTTTCTCTCGAAACGCGGATGTGTAGTTTATCCGAAACACGATATGCGATCATCGTTGCGAATGTGGGCGGAAAAGATCCCGTCAATCGGCAGTCAGACGGCGCGGCGGCGGCGGAGGCGGCTGGATCGGAAGCATATATTGTCAGATGAATAATGAAATTGCGAAGAGCGTTGCACACGGACATCGTTGCTCTGGGATTGTTTGAAAGAAGATACGCGACGGAAATATACGGACGAAGTTCGAGGGGTTACCGGGTTTCCCCGTCTGCAACAAGTAATAGGAACAAAATAGGAACAAGACGTACCTCGGCTTTCGGTATCATTCCTGAGACCTTTTGCCTATTTTTCCGACGGGCTACAGACGGTCGATGATCGCGCGAGCGGTCGAAGTCGCGGTATATCTGTGCGAAAATAACGTCGAATGGAGACAATATACGATCAGGTCGCTCGGAATGATTGAGCGGGGGATCAACGCGATGCACGAGTACTTTGCCAGCTCTCAATCGAGTATTTCCCGTGCCTCGATCATATCATATGTCTCACACGTGAACATCTATTTCGCGGTCGAGTCGCTCCTTATTCTCTCGTGGAATACCGAACGAACCCGAGGTTCCGAACTGTGACACGCGCCCCAACGCGACAAGGATACGGCCCGGTGGCGACTGACTGCCTTTCGCATGGAACCCCGCCAACCGACAGATTCTCCTCTGGAAACTGAGGGTGGTGGTGAACCGGCGAATAAAGTTCGCGGGTGGGAGGCCGCCGCACCAGCTGTAGCTCGTATCTTGTGCATGCACACGTACATATACGTATATACCTACGTCCGCGATAAAATTGCAGGTGAACGAGGATCTGAGTATTGGTGAGAATTCGCGCTCTCTGCACACCCCGCCGCGGCGCGGCGCGGCTCGGCGACTGTCCTAGATATTTTCATTCGCGTGCGTACACCTACCTATCGCCCTCGTGGGCATACACCTACCTACCGTTCATTGTACACATACCGAAATATGAATATGGAAGAAGCATATTATGTTCCTACGTAGATACCTGTCCGTCTCTGTGTGTCTATGTATCGCTTGCGCAGTAAATGGGGCAAGACTGTTGCAGGCGTCCTTCGTAACTTTGCGATTCCGCGGCCCCCTCTTCAGCCGCGCTGGATTGATAATTACTGTTCAATACCTGACTTCAACCTGCGCGAATGTAGTCTGTGTGCACGAAGTTATACGGCTGTGGCTGTGCCCGTGTAATTTTCGACGTTCGGCAGCACACCAGGAACCCGAAAAGATTCTCGAACCCAATCAAAATTCTCCTCTATCTTCGGAGGACGTAAAAGCTCCGACGTTGACGTGCGAACACGCAAAAATCATGTTGAGGAAGTTCGGAAAAGCGTCTCGGGCTAGGCTGGGCGAAATTCTCAGCCGTGATCCGGATTCTCCTATTCCTAACCGGAGCGAGGACAAGCCCCGATGCTAATTGGTAAATACGTGTAAACCGTGCGGAGAAAGTTCGAAAGATAACACTTCGGGGCGGATAAGACCAGCTCCAAATTATCCTGCATCTGATACCTCTTCAGAAAGTTGTATTGTGATCGGTTGTGGGATCAGAGAGCGGTGTGACGACATATGGATCGACAGATTTTGCTCGCCACGCTGGAACATCCCCAGTAGCATCCCGTTTCAGGGTTACCTCACTGATTCTGCATTTTCGAATACCCTGACTGCTCCAGGGTCGACTCCGTTTCGACTCTGACCTCTCGGATTCGAAATCATGCCCATATTTCTCGATCACGCCGCTTCTGGGACCGAGCCTTTCTCGCCGAGCGAGAATTTTGAAGAACACGATCGACAGTAACGGATGTTTCCACCTTTCGAGAACCTGTATATATTCCTTGAATTTCGGGAGATGCAAATTTTCCCGTTTACCTCGAAGGTTTTGAAAAATTCTTCGGCTTTTCACGGGGAAATTAAAATCCCCGATGTTTCCGGGTTTCCCAACTTTCCAGCTGTTTTACAACTCGAATCATCTTGTAGGAATAAATAATGGCAGCGATCAGCTTCTTCAAACGGCGAACCGATTGTCTTCAGCGATCTACGAGCGATTGAATGAACCAAACAAGATTAGACGGATTGAGAAGTGCGTCCATATTTTCACAACAAGCTCTAACAATGAGAGGGGGAGAGAGAGAGAGAGAGAGAGTGAAGAAAAAATTGTGAAAATGCATTACATACAATCCTAATAGAAGATCGAAAAGCTGTTTTCCTACTTTGGATTACATCTTGAAAATTTTTGGTCTCCACCGCTTTGGTCAATGGAATATAACCGTTTTTGTCCCGGCGTTGAGAATTCGAAAATACATGCATACATTCAAAAAGTCATTTATAGAAATAAAATTAAAATTTCGCACCATTTATTAACTATGTAGCTATACGCGTCACAGAGAATAGGAAGTATCCGGAACTTCATTCTCGTCCACGTCGCGTCAAGGCCGCGAGCTGTCGGAGGATGGAGCACTCTGTCGAAAACCCGCTGATTCATAAAATTGCACACCGCGGCTCTTACAGCTTTCCGATACCATCGAGCTCGCGGTCCTCCGCACGTTCGGGGTCACTCAGTGATTATTTTCGAGGTGTTGATTCAAGAAATCTCGTTTCCATTGCACGGGTTTTCGCTCCACACCGTGATAACTCATTCACGATTCTGATAATACCTCGCACTTATAGGTATACTGCACGGAACAACCTCGGCTTAGGATTTTCAGACGGAACTAGCTGCGAGCGTAAGCATTCTGCGAGTAAACTCGGCATTTTTCTTCCCCAGCTTTACACTTTCAGACTCTTTTTCTCTCATCTTTTTCGCGCTAAGCTCAAGTACTCCCAAGTACTTTCTCGCTATCATCCGCTGGCTACTTTTCGACTTATTGTTAGTTCCATCATCTCTTTGGCAAGTTCTCAACTTTTAACCAGCCACCACTCGACCTCGGCTTTTGTCATACTCAACGAATGGATGAGGGAATCCGTTATTTCAGGCTTCCCAAAATCCTGGATCCGTGCTTATTCAAACGATCGATTTTCTCCACCTCCCAAGAAATGTCGTATGATCAAATTTTGATTATCAGAGAAGAGGAGAGCAAGATCAAACAAACGGGAAAAGAATATCTCAGCGTAATCTCGTCTCAGCAGCTACTTACTATCTTTCTTTGAATTCCATTTCTCGATTGCTCCGTGCGAAGCATTCCAACTTTCATCCAACGGCAACTGTATTCAATCGCGTGCAATAACTGGGCTGCTATAACGGAAATGAAAATTGACTAGCTACACATCGGCTATCTGAATGAAACTAACGTAAGCCCGAACCGATTCGGCTACGCATCTGAATTGAATTTGGAGTCATTGAATGGTGAGAAAAATTGATTAGAAAATGGAAAATGGTCTGATGCCAAATCATAAAAACTCGTGTCAGACGACGAGTACGAATTTCTGTCAATCTGGAAATGAAGTTCCGAGTTATCGCTAATCGCAGCTGGCCTAGAGAACGCCATGCGCCGAAAGATCAATAAGTTTGAAAACAATTAAGTCAAATTTCACATCAGACGCGATGTAATCGATGATTTCGAATAACGGAAGTTTGTCTGTCGTGCGTAGCTTGTTATCCGGTATGAATCGTTTCGCTGGTAACGCCTTGAGGCTGAACGAGCACATGGCGAATTTTTCCCCAATCTGCAATTGATCCCATGATACACGAAAGGGTACAGAGCCGCCTGTTCACGAAAATCATATAATATTATCGTATAGACGAGGGAACAATATTACTGAAAAAAGTTCTATGCTGGTGACAGGTTGGCAAACGAATCTGTATGAACAAATAGCCTGGAGAAAATTGGGCACGATATACTCGTACCGCTGTGGTATTGAAATTTAGAGAGAAGAGGGAATATAGTAGATAGGTATATGATACGAGTTTCATATTTTACTATTAATTTCATAAGAATAATGCCGCCAATTAGAATCTCATCTGCATTGCGATGAATCCAGAGGAACAACCCAAGTGGAATCGTCCGCAAAGAACGCATTCTCATTATTCGAGAATTACATAACTATTTATACATGGCCCCGCCACCAGCCCTGAACATCTCCGATTCTGTTCGAGAATTTGGAGGATGTTTTGGGTGTCGAAAAATGAACTCCTGAATAATTTCAGATTTTTTCATCACCGGTTTAGCAGTTGACTCATTTTTGGACTAATTTGTATCTCAACATCCGTAAGTCCCACGAACAGATCAATCGGACGAAAAGTCTCCGTAATAAATTCCTACGGAGGAAAATATTTTTGGGGAATTTTTCAGCGACCGGAAATGCATTTTTTCACAAAGATAGTCTGAAGTCGAGATTTTGTCGGCGATGGACATGATCGATTTACGTGAAATTTTCACCACGAATTACGTGTCAAATTGCGAAGATTTTTAGACCTCGCGGAAAGTGGGAAGGCCTCTAGTTCAGGCGCTACGATCGGTCGAATGTCGGTAGTAGTAAACTAAAATGAACTCAAAGTGAGCGAAAATAATGTCGTTTTCGTAGTGCATTTGGTTTGCTGCTACCGTACTTTACGTTTCCCCGACATTCGATCGATTGTAGCACCTGAACTCGAAATCTCCCCACTTTCCGCAAGGTCTAAAAATGTTTGTAATTCGACAAGGAATTTATGGTGAAAATTTCACGTAAATCGTTCGTGTCCATCGCCGACAAGATCTTGATTTCAAACTATTTTTGCGTGTAAAATGCATTTTAGGTCGCTAAAAAATTCACCAAATAACGTTTTCCCCCGTTTCAAAATATTTCGAATATCTTTCATCCCGTTGATTCCTTTCGTGGACCATACAGACGTTGAGATTCAAATTTAGTACGGAGATGAGTCAACTTGTGTGCCGGTGGTGAAAAAAAAACTGGAATAATTCAGGAGTTCACTTTTCGACACCCTGAACACCATATTATCCCAATTCTAGAGCAAAATCGAACATGGCGAGGGGGCTGGCGGCAGGTCGAGTTGGCATGGAATGCCCCATATATTTGTGAATCAGTACCTACTTTCATAAGTATAATCACGACTTAAACAAAATCACAATGATCGTCGGAGCCCGTTGAAAATCTGTCACAAACATTGGTTCATTCACGTACATCGCGTGTATAATATTGTGTAAGGACGTTGTACGTGCGAATGTATGTATTGTACATACGAGCTTTTACCGCGCGTGAAAGTGAACATCTCTAAGTTTGTAAAAAAAACTCTCTAATAATACGAGATCGTTTGCGCAAAAATTTTTGTTCTCCGTTGCAAATGCTCTAACGAGGTGAAAAAAAAAAACCGCAGAAATTGTTCGATATTTGCAGAGAAGTGGAACATTTTTGTTTTCGGAATCAGAAGAGAAGAGAAAAGAAAAATTTCGAAAATAACGATACAAAGAGTACGAAAAATATGAAGACAAGAACAGGAAAAGTAGAATACGATACAAAATGTTTCGAACGCAGTCGGTTACAGTTAGGTAATTACGGAAAAAAAATTTGGCGCATGCGACCTCGTACCGTTATTTTCGATTTTGAAAATTCGTATTCACCGGAAGATAGAAAACATTTCCGGCATTTTCCAAATACCTGCGGATCTCTGCGTTCCAGGAGTTTCTAGTGCATTTGAAATACGACAAAGTTCTCGCGACTTTTTCCGAATACCGATGAATCTTTGCGTTCTGCAGAAATTCGTGAAGCATCTGCAATGAGAAACAGTTCTGGCTAATTGTCAGTCGCTCAATCGGGCGGGGAAATCCATCGCTCCTGAAAAAAGAAAAATATCACAAGTTATTCCTCATTTAATGAAATATCACGGAGGTTTCGGCGTGGATGCAATGTTCCACGGTCTTCGTGCTTTGCTAACAAAATATTAGATCGACGCGGTTTCCGGGTAACGAGTGTGATACCTTATCGGCACCTACTTCAACGATCCCACAAACGCTCCTGGATTCCCCCTCGCATATCGTCCGCGCATGAAACCGCAACCTATTCACTGAAAACAATTTTCGAAGGCTTCGTAACCGAACCGGACTAGTTATCCTAACAGTCTGGCAGTACTTTCTATCGGTCTCCCTGATCTCCGTTCATGAAACCCGAAGAGCGATCACTCGGGGATACGGAGGACGAATACGCGTAGCGAAATTTCATCGCCCACATCCAGACACTTTTTCTTCCCATTTACTCTGCTGGAAATCGACTAATTTTTTATAACCGCACTCTATACCCGATTATAGGATCTCTATTTCAATATTCTAGAAGGACAATCTCTCTCCCGAATTTCTCGTGATATCATGGTATAAAAAATGTATGATCTGTACAAACGTTGATTGAAAACAAATTGCACTCCCTGTGCGGCATGAAATCTTGTTGGCATGGGGTGGGCTCGGAGCAGCCGATATCGAAGTTAGCAGATGGAATTTTCTCGATCCTTCGTGGCGTGAATCTGCTCGAGAATCGCGTCGCATTTTGAGCTAGGAATACCGATATTCCCGCGAACGATATAGATGAACTTTTCTTATCCTCTTTACTCTTTGCGGAGAATCTGTTTCCGTGCGTCGCGTGCGCGGGATTCGGCAGTACGTTCGGCTTCTCGTATAGAAATGAAATTCAATTGAAACTTATAGCCGCGATGAATCGGCCGATTAGCGTCGCTACAGAACCACTGAACGACCTCATACTAACGGAATTTCAATGGGGTGGATTTTCAAGCTGAGAAGAGAACAGGATCCACAATCGTACGAAATTTCGACACGGCCGACCGTTAACCATCCAATCGAAGCTTTCGATCATCCATCTCAATGATAACTAATGTTCGAATACAGGAGAGTAGAGTACATACGAATACTTATAAACGAACCGAATATTACCACGCGATCGTGCATCTTTGCGTGGGCATTTTTACGCCACGGAGAAGGTCCCGTGGTGCAAAATCATGCACTAATTTCACTTCGAAGTACTACGTACACGGGCACGCAGCACGATTTTTGTCGAGCCGCATATTATGCGGTCTTTGAAAATCTCATAGGTATACGCTCGCTGAAAAAGCCGATTTCTCCGTAGAATTCTTCGTTCGTCGTACCGATCACGACCAGTCCTCCGATCTGACTCGGAACGTTCAGCGATCAATTTCTGCACGATCAGATCAGGATGAGCCATCATCGATACATCGTGGGTCTCGAATTTGATGGATGTACAAAAATATTGTCTATAGGTATAACCCATAAAAATTCGTGCAATATGAGAGATTGAATTCATTGCTCTCCCGTGTGCTTTTCGCCGCATATATATACCTACATGGAATCCATTAACCGCGGTATGGTATATGTGGATAAGTAGATAGGTACGCATATTTCATGACGGAGAAGCTTCCTGAACGGAGTTACGCAATGTGTCGTTTCGATGTAACGTAGAGTATATAATATTTTGTAAACGTAATCGTGATAACTGTGCTGTAGAGGTATTTGATGACTGCACTCGAGCTAGGGGTTCAGGATACATCTATTGATCCATCTTCAACGGCAGGTGAGGTATGGTCCGGTATATATGAGCGATACTGATTTAACGTTGAAGACAAATCTCCCGCGGTCCACGGATCTTATGGCATGGAATGAATGCCGCGATCCGCGGGAGATTTATCTAGGTACACGTATCGCTCAGACTTCGGCGGGTGATGCAGATAAGATTTATCCAATCTTGGGGCAAAACGTTTTCTATAGTAATACCTGTGCCCGCACTAATTTCATATGAATTCTCGGATGAGAACGGTTTTTCAAATTTCTACCAATTTCGGAAGAGAATTGAAACTTTTCGCGGTATTTTACGAAACGTGATTGTACCTATATAGTGTTTTCGCGCGGTATGATCGACAAAGACGGCGAATTTTTACGAAGTACTACAACCACGAACGAATTCGCGAATTTCTGCGAGGAAGAATTATGAAAATCTACCAAACTTTTTCTTTTCAATGAAAGAGCAATTTTTCGCCACAGAAATTTTCTACTTCGTTTTTTGTTTTCTCAGCTTGATCGACAAAAACAACGAATCTTTCTTTACTAAACTCCACCGCGTATATATTTCACAAATTTCTACAATGAAAAATTACGAAAATCCACAGCTTTTCTCAAGATAAAACTATATGAGATGTATACAAATTCCTCTGGAGATTCGCTGAAACCTGCGGTAGTAGAAATTTTCACCGGAGTTATAAAATTTTTGTGAACATTTCGTATTACCGGTTCTGCATGTAAAATATTGCCGCGTGTCGACGCGACACGCGACGGTGCGAATTTGTTTTTTCACTCCTTTTCATTCACATTTTCATTTCAACTATTTCTACTATTCTCACATATATACCTCGGCTCGGAACGTCCGGACAAATAAACTTCCCGCAAGCTCGGTGGCTAATACAAACAGTTATTCAGCGGTGAAATGAACCGCTATAAAAGTAGTAGTGAGCTTCGTGAATGACCGCTGACCGTGCACAGAAGTATTGTCGCAGGTCTCCGCTTCGTTGGACAGAGGAAAATAGGAATAAATTGAAAAAAATGAAAACTAAAAGAGAAAAAAAAAATAAAAAATAAAAAAAACTGTCGAAAACATCGAGCAACAAAGTTCTCGAGCGGGAGTATAATATTCGAAATTTGCATATATAACAAAGCTTGAATCATGGAAAAACATCCTTTATCCACTATGCTCTGGTAGAGAAAATAGGAGAGAAACATTTGCCAATTAATTCGGTTTAAATACATATATACATTTTTGGAGAAAGATCGAGTGACGAAACACAACGAGCTTGCAATAATCTGGCCGATATATAAGTTTGATAAATTGATTTTATAAATTAATTATTTTGATAAATGAATTGATAAATTGATGAATATATGCCCGACGAATTCTGTTACTATATATACTTCGCGTGACTGATGGAAAAATGGCGTAAGCGACACGTTTACGTTTACGCCATTTCGCGATTTTCGAAGGCAAAAGAGCGTATATTTTTTTTTTTTCGCCGTTCAACTAGAAAATCTCCAAAACGAAAAAATACGTCAACATTGAAAAACGAAAAAAGATCCAAGCAGAAAGGCGCAAACGCCGGAGATACGCCTCTAGCTGTTGAAAAATTGAAGAAAAATCCGATAAATCAATGCCAAGAGGGCGTATATCCGCCAAATTTTCTTTTTTTGTTTCAATTGCTCGGAGAACTTGTGAATCGAATATGATTTATCGATTTCGAAAAAAAGCCAGAAATTTTTGAAATTTCAAAACGATCGTCAAACTGACGGTATCGAGTCAGTCATTGCACTTTTCGTCGCTTACGCCTTCCTTTCATTAGCCACGCGATATTACGACCTAATTGCGGATTCAGTAAACAATTTCAAATCCAGGGTTTCCCAAGAATTCTTCCATCTCAATGAACGGGCGCGGACGGTAAGACGTCTTACCAGTAGGTAAGATTGAAACGAAGATAATTGAATATTTGGATCGCATTGATATATGATTGGCATTTCAAAAGATATGATTACAATAACCGATTTACTTGTTAGAATTCCTCACCACGTCCTGAGCAGATGCCTCGTCATAATTTCATTGGGAGAAAGATCCGATCGCCTGTATAATTTTCCGGTAATATGGGTCGATTCGTATACCGCATTTATACCGCGTAATCAGTTTGAAAATGATTAATCAGATTTGTCACGATTATACGTATGTATACATTCGCCTCCAGGGGAATTTGGACTCGCTTCGTTGATTGTACAGAAACCGTTTCGGAAACGGGAATCGTAGATTTACGCAAACGACTCGATCGATCTCGATGAAACATTGAGAATTCGTTGAGCACGATGGCAGAAATTGGCTAAGTATTTCACTTTTTTACAACATCGATCGGATTCGATGGAAAATGAATATTCCCTATGTTAGCTAGGTTAGATTGCCAGTGAGGACTCCCAATTTCCCTTAAGTAATATATCTTCGAATTTGGAACAAGAATGTATCGATATAGGACATCGATTCTATTCCAACTGCCCTCTACTGCAGACGTTACAACAAAATTCAATTAACCGCAATCAAAGGAAACTAATTAAACAATCGGGTACCCGAACTCTGAGCTCAAAGTCATCGGCTCTGTGACAACAGCATCATACATCAAAGTACCGATTGCTGAATTAAGTAGAATCAACTTCTCCACCCTGTAATAGGTATGATTATTATACTATATTGATCGTACGCTATTCAATCAAACTCAAAGTTCCTGTTCGGCTATAATGTAGCATTTGAAAATCAATCCGACTTGTTGAACTCCCTTCAAAGTGCATCAATGGACAAATATACTTTGACGATTATTCCTACCTCTTTGATCTCACGCATTATATTTCACTCCTGATATATTATTAGTTAGTAGAAAATATACGTGTTCGGTTAGAAATTTGACCACTGAACTGCGGAATTATACGACCAATTTTGTACGCTGGAGTTTTGAACATGACGAGTGGCGCGACCGATTTTAGAGTTTTTCGGAATCTCAGTATCATTTTTCCGCCAAAACTCCGAATGGATTCGGATTTTTTGGCTCAATAATTATGCAAGTGTTACGTATAGTGGGCTCCGGTCGGCTAGGGCAAAACAAATATCGTACGAATGATTGATGTCCTAATTCCGCTGGGAGACGGGATTTCATTTCGTATTTTACAAATCATTCGATTAATAATCATAATGATGATTTTTCGAATGTAGTCGACCAGAGCGCGCTTCCCGACACAAACGTATATAATCACTTTACGAAAGATTCCAAATCGATTCGAAGTTTGGCGGAAAAATGAGACCGAGATTCCGAATAACTCTGAAACCGGTCACGGGACTCCGTGCAGAAAACTCCTCAAGCCAACTGAATAGGTATAGATTCTAGCTGTAATGAAATGAGGAGGGATGTGGATTTCCTCGCACCTGAATGCACACTCGGCACCTACGCCTGCACAATGAAACGAACCACCTTCCAAGCGCGAGAGCTCCTCCTCTTGACCCTGAAACCCAATTGCCGAAACAGCGGTGTGCTTCAGTGAAACTCCCTTTGACCCTGCAAGACTATCGCGACACACTCAACAGTGACCCGAGCCCCGAGGGGAAATCAGAAGATGCGCTTGGCGGCAGTGCAGAGTGGAGTGGGACGAGGCCCTATGTCCGAGGGTATAGGTATCCCTGAGCAAATATGTTGCCCGTTACGTAACTCGCCCTTTCGAATCTGATGAACCTGGTGTGCGCCCGAGCGTTATATACCGAACGCCCCCTCCGCCCGCCGATCCATACTGATTTATGACCACTTAATCTAAATCGGTGGTTAGAGGTGTACCCGGATTCGAATGCGTGTGCGCCCGTGCGTACGTACCTACGTACACACATACCTAGGTGGGTTGTGTTATCTCTGAATAATTAAGGCTGCCGTGCCGCGGTATCCCGTACGTACGTACGTACGTATGCATGTGGGATTCCCCCGGCCATCGCATATCCGTGGAACATTAAAGAGGCTAAATTGCGAAATAATCAGTTGAATACGAATGGAAGGCTCGTCCAGGAACGCGGAATGCAGAAGAGGACGCCTATTGCACCTGAACAACTTCAACGATCGATAATCATATTCTCGGCGGGGAGGTGGGATACGGACGGTGAATTTCGTTTTCTATATCGAAACTTCCGTGTAGTATATAGGTACCCCCACATACGTAATATGGTCATTTTCGGTTGCATGATCCCGAAGATATTAATGAAGACACGAAGCGACAGACCTCGCGGTTTCCGCGTTACGTACACCGTCCTCTTCTGCGTTTTATGTAACACATGCATTTAGCGTAAAATGTAATCATACAAATGTGTGGCGTATACCTGCGTATCACACTCTGATCAATATTCATGATTATATACGTACCTACCTACGTACGTACTACATACGCGTGACTGTGTAACTCGTAACGTACGTACACAGCTGCGTCGCGCGTCGCGAGCTTCCTGGAGCGAGGAAAAATTACTCTCCTGATGAATTCGGGTCTCGCCTATTCAGGGAAAGTATATATATATATATATATTACATAAAATTACATGAGTATTGTATTATAATAAATACAAAATCTATACCTGAGGTAAGATATAAAATTGTAAATTATTCTGTTCGTCTAATATTCTACTTGCTTATTATTTATAATCGTGCTATCGAAGATAAATGACTACGTATAATACACTCTATGTAATATAATTATAATATTATTTCGGACCTCGTCCAATTATAAGAAATTTCAGCTTTATATACTTTTAACATGTTTTAGATAATGACGAAATGTTTCATTCGATCTATTTCATTATCCCACTCAGCTGAAGGAGCGAAAGTATTGGTTCGGCACTCTTTATCCAAATTGAAGATTGAAAATTTCTCATCATTTCTCTCCACTATCGACGGATTGTCCGTCGTTTTTACATTTCCTATAGTATCACTGTATAAAATTGTAAAGTATATGTAACACGTTCGCTTCAGTAATTAAGAGTTTGTTATTAAATTTATTCAAATTAATTTATCGTCGTATCGTTACAATGAACTGTAGGAATAATTTCACAAACGTATGCATAACAAAAAATATGTATCATGTGAATAAATTGGGCGGAAATATCTGTTTTAAAGATAGACAGGATTGTTGCTCACATAATTGCTGCAACCATACGTCTGCAGATCGCGTGAATTATTTTTGCAGGGGGATCCTAGACCCCGGATATGTGTCGCAGCCAGTATGCTTTGCTCTACGAGACGTGCGAAAACTTTCGAGCTTTCTACTACGGCAAATATCCTAAACCGCGGTTGTTGAGAAAGTGTGAATTTCTACGGTTTGCGACTCTGTTCGTCATCGACTGTTCGATGCGAAACGAGTCGCTCGAGTTCGAACTGGCAGATATCCGTCTCGAATTTGAATCAAAAGATAACTCTCCCGCGGAAACGTTTACAAAATTTCAGGAATTTACAAGCTGCGAAAGCTTCCGGAAGCCGCTTGCCCCATCCCCGCATGGAAACGCCAAAAGATCGCGTGGCTGGGTGCGTGTATGTATGTACCTACGTGTGCACTAACGCCGATCGGTCCAAAACCCGCCTCGTTTATCCACTAACTGCGACAATTTTCGTAGTAATGCCGATTGTAATGAATTTGAAAAAAGAAAGGCAGCAAGATATATTCTGTAGAAAATACAAGTTATGGAAAAAAAGACGAATGACAAAATGGCTTGCGAATAATTATTGATCAATTCATTTTTATTCATATTGTTATTTCATTGTTTTTAATAAATTGTCCACGGTAAAAATCCATAAGTACAACATACTGTAAAGCTATGGACAAATTTATAAAATTATCAAGGAAATACAAACAAGCCCTTCGCGTGATACAATATTATCATCACTTTTTCTACATATTTATTTTATTATACATACATATAGGTATACCAAATATTATATATTTTTTTGTTCTATCTATAATCAAACAACATAATCTGAAACTTCTTCAACTTTTCGCTAGTTAGTTAGTTAGTTAGTTAATCATTTAGTTAATCTATAGTTTTACTCGCTGCCTTGCCTTTCGCGATATTAAACATATTATTCAGAATACGAGTGCTGCGCTGATGATGCTCGACGCTCCGAAGAAAAAAACGACCAAAGCCATTAAGGACAGACAAAAATTATTACTTGCTTATCGTTACCGTTTTTTGTAATCGACTTTCCATCGTTAATTAATCGTAGTTTGTTAACGAACGAGAACGACTTGCTATCGTAAATGTGTACAGAGATCTGGATAGGGGGAATCCTCGAATTACGAGAAAAGAAGCGCACGCTTCGCTCTTCGAGAAGACTGGGTTCGGTGTATTTACCGTAAAACCCGCCTTGCTGCAACGGACGAGAACTGGCACCGTCACATCTCCGAATAAGAGAAACAGCGTCCTGCCTACAATCAACTAGTCAACGAATTCGACAGGAATGCAATCATTTTCTATTAATAAAGAGTTGCCTACGTTGGCCAAAGTTTCGCAAGCGGTAAACGACGATGAGGATTTGCCAAATATCAAACGAACGACCTTCTGGAAACTACCGAAGGAACCGAAATTCACTTGTGTTGCCCGACGCAAAAATTATAGCGTCCTCGCGGTAAGGAACGATTTAATTTTGTGGCTGCGAAATTGCCTCAATTCCGTGCGAAAATTCAGAGTGAACGGGCAACCCACGTGTTACCTTCATACCTGGCGGACTTGTGTGTTTTGAATCCGAAAAGAACACCGCAGCCGACTACCACGACGGAATGAATGGCGATACATTCCTAGAATGGTTCGAAAGAATTCTACCCGATGCTCGAAGATAATGCCGTGATAGTATTGGACGACACGGAGGAGATTGAAAAGTACCCAACTCTCCGCGGAATAAATTCTCAATAATCGAATGGTTACAGAGGAAAGGTAAGGTGGCAGACACGAGCATGTTGGAGGCTGAGCTCCTGGAGATGGCCGGACATTCAAAAGAGAGCTGTACGAATACATTGTGGATGAGACGGCTAAGAAACGTAATAAAACTGTTCTCAGATTGCCACGTTATCATTGCGAGCTCAACCGGATAAAAATAGCGGAGTCGACGGTGAAAGGTCACGTCATAACTCACAATACTACTTTCAAAATAAACGATGTTAAAATATTATTGGAGCGAGTGACATTTTAGTCCTGCTCCGCTCGAAGGTGCCTGAAGCTGTGTCGTTCACTCGGTGAACGGAGTTTTTTCAACATACGACAGGGATCCTATATTGAAAATATAAAATATAAAACAGCTCGCGTAGGAACAGCCCCTCTTTTCAATATTTTCACTCGTAAGGTCATATCTTATTTACCATTTCAACGATTTTTCGCATGTTCTTCTTCATCAAATTGCGAGCCCCTCGGGCCCTCACTTCACTTTTTTGAAATCGTGGATAAGATACAACCGATGGTCCGCTTCGTGGTTTTGAATATCATAATGTAATACGTGATAATTGTGAAATTTACGCAATGTTATTTCAGCGAGATGTGGACAGGTACCAAAGGAAACGGCTCAACCCAAAGAGAACGTATGAGAAAAAATGTGGACAACCATTTGTATACTTATTCTATATCTCAAGAAGAACGAGTTCGCAAGTGATATCAGTATAATTACATGATAGATGGCGCATTAGAAACGCATAGGTATCAAGATCGGCCGCATTCTGTACCGAGAATAGACTTTTTGTTATAACGCGACTAGGGGATGCGCCTCTGCGCGCTGAACTGTCCAGCGAGCAGTCGAAGATCATGAACCAGAATACCTGTAACATCTTGTCTGTGCGTTAAATATCACTCTCTATACTCGTACTCACTTTTACTATTGTTATTATTTGAAAATTTGTGTATATCGGAGAGATATCGGTTCTAACAAGGGAATATCATGATGCTGTACCTACTCCTGGAACTTGGGGCCAAATTTCGATTTCTTGTGAAGGGGGCCGAAATATGGAAGCAGTCAATGAACGCCTGAACGCCGAACGCCGAACACAAAGCTGCCGATAGCCTGGACTTTGAAAGCTAAGACGCGGACAAACTGGGCACCGAAAATTATTCAAATGTCTCTTTATTGAATTCCTAATAAATGATGAATTCTTTAAGAAACAATATATTTCTTATCCCGAATTAATAATGAACCGCTGAATTTACTGGTCGCAAATCTATCCTGTAGGTAAATAGAGGAAACACATAGAGATAGAGATAGACAGATACATAGAATGGGAACGAAAAAAAATAGAAAAGGAAAAAACCAGATAAAACGCGTCCAAGACTTTCACGCGTGTGGTGCTGTATGTTGGCATGTTCATTTTGAATTTATAGAAATGTTGAGAACTTTTCAAGAGATTGTTTATTTCTATTATACTAACTACCTATACTATTCATGCCAGCATAGATATCTTATTGTCTTATTATGTCTTATTATTATATACATCTGTAATATAATTAGCATGTGCATTACTATTATAGATAAATAGAACATTAGATAGAGAAAAAAAAAGAAGAAAAAAAAAACTATCTTCGGGCACAGTTGATGATGAATTCATCTTACTGATTGAAAAAAAATATAACAGAAGAAAAAAACAAAATTAAAGCGTAAAAAAGAAGCGGAGATAAAAATAATCCTCTACAACAACGTCCGAACTGAATTCGCCAATGTTATACATTTAAGATCTATTATAGTCGTCTGAATGATAATAATAATTTTGAACAAGGTCTTTCAAAAAAGAAAAGGTAAAGTGCCTGGGGCAGGTGCAAGCCGAGAATTTGACCTGGTAGCACTTGGACTACGGAGTGCATGCGGGGCTCGCGGTGTGCCAGGTGTACGAGGCGTCGTACGAAGCGTCGGTGCTAGCTTCTTGTTGGGCGTGGTAGTACCGCTTATAGCATTTTTCCTCAGTGGTTTTATCGGCGTTTTTATTCTGCTGGATGTATTGGTTTTCACGTTAGAACTTTTTAGTGTTTGTCGAGGTAAAACCGAACTCCGTAACTCATCTCTATTCGCCAAATGCTCTTGAAATTCTCCATAGGATGATGCGCTTGTGCTCGGACTCGTCCCCATTTCCTGAATTATTTGATTTTCCTTGCTATTTGTTGCTGCCTTTAAAAATATTCTTCTCGATACCTGTGAAGTATTATTCAATACATGAACACGTTTTTCCGAGAGAAGAGAAAAATTCTGAAAGGTAATCAACGTTCTGAATTTGTTTCTAAACATGCACCGATTGCTATCGAATCCGGAGTCGGCCGAGGCGAACGAAAATAAGAGACTGAATAAAATCACAAAAATCCTTCAGATCATTTTAGACAGTTTCATAGCTTTTCTCATTTAAATTCATTCATCGGCATACATATTTCATACCGTGCAATTTCTTCGTTTTATTTTCGAAGCGCTACGATTAGCCCTGTTCGATCCGCTGCTGTGATTGCGCCTCTTACGTGAAGATGGATTATGAGGCGTAAGATTTGGATGCAGTAATTTCCGTTGACCAGATGTTCCAGGAGATTGACGTCTCATGCTCGTAGCTGATGGTGTGCGTTTGGATACGCTCAAAGGTGTTTTCTTCAAAGTTGTGGATTGTTCTTTCGCTTGTTTCTACGATAATTAGGTAATTAATTATTTGCGAGTAATTCAATGAGTGAATAATAATAAATATAAGTAACAATATCAACTGAACTGAGAACGGTAGAAAATTAGTAAACACGTAGTTTCTTCATCGATGATTACTTTGAAATTGATTAAATTTTCGAGAATTTTGATTTAAAATTCCAATTTGACTCACTCTAGCCATAGTCATCACTTGTTTAGCTGCTACATAATCCGTCCAAGATTGTTTCAAAGCTTCGCTCAATGGCACACCGTAAGTTGTGAACGGTTTATTATTGTTCAATTCGAATGTATCGATCAATGTTTGTATTTCTTCTTCGATTTTTGGTAATCTCTAGATGTAACATATCATCAATAAATTTTAGTACAACGTGGAAACCTTAACTATTTATCAAAGATAAAATGGCTAGACTTAAATTCAGTAATCTATTGACACAGGAAAGTCTCTGTATTCTAACTATTCCTTCCTCTCAAAAATCAATCCCAACTCTTGGAGGAAATCAACAAAGAAATATCAACTCAAAGAATATTACTCGTATTGAAGGAAATAATTTGATGATAATGTGGAAAATATACCTTTTGAATAACATTACGTTCTTTCTCTTCAGCCAGCAACTGACCACCACGATTGTGAAAACGTTTTGGATCGTTGGCACGTTGTTCCAAGTTTTCCATTTTATGCCACAGGTTGTCTCGTACCTCAAGAAGTTCAAATATCACTCTGTAAATTACGTAGACGTTGATTGATGAACAATTTACAAACGTAATAATTGAAAAACTAATCACCATTTCACGGACGGTAGTCTTGAAAGAATAAAATAAAAGTATACTTGTTGTCCTGGTAGTACTTTCGCAGTTTCTCCGCTTCCATTTCATGAAGGGTGAGTAGATCCTCCGTGAACACTGGAGAATCCATGTGCTTGAAGCGTTGACGTTCTTCATCGCCAATATGACATTGATCCCACAATGTAAGTATTTCCGAACGTAACTTATCCACATACTTGGAAATATTTTCACTCCTTTTTCGTTTACATCTTTTGATTTCTTCATCAAACTAAAACATTCGAATAAATAAATTGATACTGAACATCTGGAAAAAAAGGAGAAAAAAATAACAACTCACAGCTTTCAACGTTGCGAGGCTGAATCCTGTGTGGCGATCAAGAAAATGCTGGCAATTCTCAACCGGCTCTTCTAAATAGCTCCACAAATCATGTAGCAGCTTTTTTTTCTCATTTATTTGTTCTTCTGTTTCTTGAATCTGGTGCTTCAAACTATCTTGTAATTCTTTTAGTTTTGTCATGTTCGCGTTATTCAATATAAAATTTTCCCCTTTGTTATATACAAGATTTTCAAAACTTCCGGAAGGTGATATACGCAGTTCATCCATCATCTTGATTATAGACATTTGAGAATCTTTGAATGTAGTTTCCATGCGCGTCTATTTGGAGAAAAAAAATAAAAATATAACAAATAAATTATCACCGACATTAAAAGAAGACCAGTAATATTGAAGAAGACAGTTAATTGGATGCAAAAAGAAGTTGAAAACTCGTAAGAAAGACAAGTTCTCATGATATTTACTTTTTCGGCTTCTATCTTATCCAAATATAATCCAAAACTCTTTAGTTCTTCTTCGCTTGGGAGTTCCGTGGTTATGCCAATAGGCTCTGAACCAAGAACCTGGCAAATTTCACGTTCCTGAAAATGATTTCAATAATACATTAAGTAACGTCTAATTTCATAGTGCAAATACCGAATCTCATGTTATGCATAACGGTTTCATCAAATCGAAAAATTTCTCTTTCTGAAAGGCGAAAAACCAGCTATGCAAAATTTTGGAGCTCATCGTATCACTTACTCTTTTGAAAAGTTCTTTTGCAAAATTCAATCGTTGTTGTTTCAGCATACGTAACTTTTCTAACTGAGCTAAAATTCTTGACTTCACTTCGAGTAATGGTAAATGTTCATACCCTGTGACCCGAATATCTCCTTGTAGATCCTGAAATAAACACCAATTAATGCAAAACAGAAACGATTTTTCAACCCACTTGTTGAACCGTGCTTCAAATTTTCAGAGGTCTTCGAAGCATGCAATGATAACAAATATTTTACATCTTTGTTACAACCCAATGCTTTTCGAATGTGTATTCCAACATAAATAAATAAAATAGCGAGGATAGAGTATGAAAGAAAACTAGAAACGTAAATATATAGGGAGAATAAAAAATAAACCTTCGAAAGTCTCGTTGCCTCGTTCAGTAGTTCCTGTACTTCCTGGACTAAAGCAGTTCTGCTGCTCTCTGATTCGTCTAGCATATCCGATAGCAAACCCTGTCAGATATTCAATTGAATTTAAATTATCCATGTAAAAGAAGCTGGACATTAAAATGGATCAAACTATTAATGAGAATGAAAATGTTGGAAAATTGGTTCGGTTGGATCTAGCAAAGTATTTTATAACAATGAAGAGACAGACTTACAAGTAATTCAGAGACAGACTAAGGAATGAAATTCCTTAAAAATGGATCCAAGAAATATGTAAAATGGGAAAGGCAGTTTGCAGAAACTATTTCATTCAGTAAACATGGAAATTTCACTATCAAAAGTTTGAATTTGAGTAGAAGGAGTGGAACGTTTGTTTCAACTCTGAAGATAACAGCACAAGTTTTATTCGTGTTGAATAAATATCACCAATTATTGAATATGCTAATGGCCAAATCAATACGATTTAAAGATCTGATAGATCGTTGATGACGATGTTTAATTTAGGAAAAGAAAGTGAAGTATAAAGCCATGCGATAAAAAATATAAATTTATTACCTTAATATGCTTGGAAGCCTGTTCAAAACGGACAACCTTCAAATCGTCACTCAGACCCATTGCATCCCAAATTTCATCTACTTTGGCGAAAAATGTCCCTATCGATTTATCTAGTTCTCGAGCCACGAGCTTCCTAAAGGTTGAATTTATTTTGTGAACAATATATTGAATAATTGAATACTTGAAACACTGCATCTGAACTTAATTCATTCAAATTAATATTATCACGCTCAAATCGTAACTGAACAAAATTTTCAAATATACATTAAAACGATATAAAAGTTGGTCTCGGCTAAGAAAATAATTCCAACTTTCCATATTCAAATGATAAACATGTTTTGTTATCTCTTCAATTTCGGATGTACCTGGTTATTATTTTTCTGACTACATCCACGTAATATTGACGTAAGAATATTTCTGTTATTTATGACCGTGGAATAGTCGAGTGAAAAGATGGCTATCGAAAGGGGAAGCAAGGAGGCTGAAACTAGCGGCCAAACGTAGTAAAAGTGATTAAAATAAACGAGGGAAAACCGGTATTCAAAATTTTATCAAACCTCGTGGAAAGCCAATACTTTTGACAAATTATAGGCATAAAACGATATTATATTATCCAATCGGAAAGACCTTTAGCGCCACTGGCCGCTATCTTCAGCCGCTAGGCGTTGTTTCATGAAGAAGTGCTCAGGAAGAAGGGAAGTAGAAAAGGGTAAAAGAGAAAGTTAAGTAGTGAGGGAAAGGGAACCGGTGGTAAACAAGAGGAAAAGATGTGCTAGATAGAAAAGCTGAAGAAATGAAAAAGGGGAAAAGCAATACGGCGATACCGCACAAAGAAAAGAAACGAAGAGAGAAATGGAAAACATGCTGGAAGAGCTGGCTAGAGAAAACATGATACCACCGGAGCAGTCAGGGGGTTGACTTTCTTCCCTGGTTGTATCGGAAGCAAATGTTAACAGAAGATGGAGAAATGAGGAACCGAAAAGTATTAGAGAGGATACCAAACTTGAAATAGTAAAGGAAAACAGAGAAAGAATAGCAAAAATCGGAAAATGAAGAGTATGCACTTCGGCGGCTGTGTGAAAAAATTGAGTAGTCACGAGCAAAATGAAGAAAATAGGGGCAACAGGGATGTTTAACAAGGAGAGAATTGGTATTGAGCCTTGTGTTACGAAAAAAAAAGAACAAACCGAAAAAGAGGAAATCAGTTATTTTTAGACATAAGTTTTCATGGTCTGAAGTGCAAAAGTAGATGAAAATAATGAGTAAAATATAAAGAGCCAGAAGAAACTGGTATGTATGAGATAAAGAAGAGAATATTCAAAACATCGAGATATCATTGAATTTTATCAATAATTTTGTACTACACATTCCCGCGTTCTTAGAACCTTTATTATTTCAAATATAGCCGTGACTCGATTAACATTTGGAAACTTCCAACGGAATTGTAGGCAAAAAATGAGAAAAGTACAGAATGGTGAAATGTTACTGATTTTGTGACAATAGAAGATTTATTTTATTACCATACAGACAGAGACACATACTCCTCTGCCTCTATCATATGCCATCCTATACATTCAAGCGTAATAGCGTAAACCTCAATATATTCGGCAGTTAGCGCAAATCGAAAAAAATGTAAATTCTGGGTGTTTTCTATTACCGTCGGAATTAATTTACAGTCAACATAACTACTGGAATATTCCTGTTTCGTATTTGTTCGAAAATGGGCAAGTTCGTCATTTCTCCAGTTCTCGCACATGTTCCAGTTCAAATTCACATACGCCATACGTACACGCTGTTTATAAACATGAGAATAGCTTGTGGTGGGATTATCTATTAATCGGTACAAATCGTAGAAAGTACAAAACCTCGTGGATAAACCTTGAACACGTGTTCATTTCACATAATGATAAGTGTCAGGTCTGCTCTATCAATGGAAGAAATACAAATACCAAGAGAGTGAAAGACGAAGGGAGATAGGGAGAGAGAAAGAGATGGGACTAGAGCACTGATTGTCAGTGCTAAACTAGAGCTAGAAGTCGCATTCGATGAACGGTGATATCGTAGATAGAATTATGTTCGGGCGACTCCCTTACGAACTCTCTTCACGATGGATACATATATGCTATTGTGGAATTATTTCGGGAAAACTTTGTGCCCCACAATAGTGGTGGTTATTCAATTTTTTTGTAGCGTATAAATGCACCAGATATTTCGACGGACTTGGAATTTCGGTTAGAATATCACTCCAGACCACCCTACGTTTCGTCAGCCCCTTTAAAATTACTTAAATTTAAAAACGTTCGTTGAAAGCCGATAAACAAAACGAGCAGGAGAGATAGAGAGGCAGGGCGGCAAAGGGAGCGAGACAGAGAGAGATAGAAATGGCCACTAGACAGCGAAACCCCGTAAACACGCAACACGGCATTTTTCATAGAATAGAAACTCGATTCACATCAAACGTTGCACCTCCATCTGTTCATACTTTCGTTCATAATTGATTGCGGAAGTATGAATAAGGATAGGTTAGTTGCTTTTCAAGTAAAACGGAAAACCGAAATTCGCCGACGACAGGTGCGTGCCCTCAACGAGTGAAAGATCAGTCAGTTTGTTCAATTGTACATTTCGTAGGCAAGTATTCCGAGAGGAATATTATGTAGGATGATTCCACCGGTTTTTTAAATGTGGGAGTAACTTTGACGGAGCGTTCATCGTTCTGTTTAACAGTGTTTCAAGTCGAGTATGAAGGAGAAAATCGTAGCGACTTACCAACTCGCAGAGTCGTTCATGCTGCTAAATACGAATAAACGTTGTAATAAATAATGATATAATATATCAATAGAATTTTTATCTCACAATAATAAACTATAAACGAAATAAAATATTAAACACTCAATTCTTCAACATTTGATTGGGAAGTAAATAATAACCGCCGGAGCACCAAGCTCACATTTCACCACTAACACAATACCACACAATACGATACTACGGCGTACGACTACGGCGTATAGTCAGCCTGAAAACGTACTTCTTTTGAATTCACAAACTCTGTTGATTGGTCAACCATCCGACCCCTCTCTGCTTTTCCTCGCGTTCCTCAAACAATCGCAGCTAACCACCACGTTCTCAAAACCACACAATTTACCCAGCAAACCATAGAGATGTAAGATGGGTCAACTCTCGTCATCGCACGCCATCTTACAGGGGATTATTAGATAACTACTCAGAATTCTATAAATACGTTCAATAGATGGCAGAAGAAAGGGTCTCATTGTATCTTAATTCGAATTCGTTCCGCCCGATAGAGACTCGTGTACCGAACCGAAATTTCCTCGCGAAATCCTGTTCGACCTATCAGAGAACAAAACAAAGAAGACCAACGGAAAGAGAAAGGAATTGGAATGTCTTCACTTCTGATTGGTCGTTTCGTTTTGCTGTGATTCTGGTTTATGGTTATCGGACATTCGCACGACGTATAGTACGTGCGGAGTTAATCGATTGGTTAAAAATGACCTCACGTTACATCTGATTGGATGAACCTGACGCAAGACCTTCAACAGAGGATATTAAAAGGCCAGAGAGTCTCGTGACGTGTCGTATTATATGCGAAGGTCGCGGACAAGGCAGGTTGTCATATCGTCATTTTGCATACTCGCTGTGTAGGTTGCCGACCGACAGGCTTAAAGCCGAAATTCTTGTAAAATATAGAAGAGCGGAATCATACCGCAGTCTTCATTAGAACACATTGAAACTCACGAATTAGGTGACTTCAAAATCAACACTACAAGGAGGGTGAGTACTAGCGATGATCTAAACTATGATTATAACATATTGTATGAAATTAATATCGGCTCAATAGAACGTTGCGTAAGCCTGAACATCGTTAGTCATCTTCTAAAACCTGTGAAGTACTCTTTTTCTTTGTTTCACACGGACTATGATTATATTCTCCTTGTCATCTCTCTGCCCCTGATTAGGCGTAGTTCTACTCTTTTTTTTTTTTAGCAGTATCATAAACATGTTTTTTATGACGGGGCGTGGTTGTGTTTTATGAAATTTTTATTCCATCATTATTTTCCAATCTCCAGAACATTCTTAGCCTATGTTTACGACTCCTTTAGTCCGAAATAAAATACAAAGAAAATGTCGACCCACCACATTTCAGAGCCGTGCGCATACAAAACAGACAGCGATTTATTTAATTTATTATGAAATTCGAATTCTTGCATACCTGTCAACAAATCTGAATGTCGTGTATCAAATTACTGAATTTGTCGATGCCGTTTTAACCAGAAACGTTTTATATCCAATCTGAATGACCGGGTGATCGCGGTATAGGCGACGAATGTTGTCCCATGAATCTAGGAATTTAGATTATCTTAGAACTTGGGATTGCGATTCGGTTGTTTCTGGCGTGATATTGTTGTGGATGATACAGTGTTCGGTACCCGGCGAGGGCAAGAAATTACAATATCACAAAAATATTAACGCAGCTACCTCACACGGCAGCCATTTTTATTTTGTAGCGTGTGAGTCCGTGAGTCAGCTTTTCCAAGAATATTTGTGCGTAAATATCAGTCGACCAGGGTGTCCGGGGCAACAGGGAAAACCTGGAACTCTCATTTCAAAATGATCAGCCGCCAGACACCCTGTTAACATTCGGAGAGTCTTTAATGTCTTCATTCAATCGCAACATTTGAACTCAAGAAATCGTCTTCACTCGCGAATACTAGATATTTTTTCGGCAATTTAGGGGGCGGAATTCGCTTGTGTGCGCGCATGCATGTGCCATAACTCCCGCCATAGGGCTCCCTGGCACGTTCAAAAGTAGAAGGAAAAAACCAATGATACTAATATTCATGTGTCATTTATAACAGTATATTTTTATTCCAGGCTATCAGAATCCCTCCAATTACCAATCACCCAGAAGGCACCAACATTTCATTTGAGGAGGCAGGAGAACTTTTAGTAAGTTTTTCCTAATTCCATTCAAATAATGATGGAAAACTTTTGCCCACAAAAGAATCTATTAACAAATATTTTCTGCAATTTGAATAATTCTAGTTACCAGAATCATGGAATCTACTGCTGCAAGAATCATCTGCTATACATGGCGTGAGATTGGACTCGATGGAATCCTTTCCGCTAAAAGCGGAGGAGGATACATCGTCAACAATAAACGTTCATCCATCACTGAGTCCGGAAATCTCCGCAAATTTATTACAAGAACCTTGGCCCCAACTGGAAGTGAATACTCAAATCAAGTCCACGACTACGTTCTGGGAAGAAAATTTTCAGGATCTAAGCAACTGGTGCGTCGTGGATCCACAAAAAGTCAATCCGGTCCACGCAGCACGACCAACAGGACAACCCGCTTTTCCAAAGCATCAAGATTATCATATAGGTGAAGAAACTAAGTCAAAGAATTCAGGTGAGAACCCATCGATATCGCTTTCTCAAGTTTTTATGTCTTGTTTTTTAATTATGCGAATGATGCGAAATTGTTTTATTTTTTTCTGTTTGCTCTCAATTTACAGGTGTAAAAGATAATTACGACAATTTATCTCATATCAAATCAGAATCGAAGGATATCACGCAGATATTAGGTGGAAGCAACTGGACTGTAGATAAAAACATCATATCTACAGAAGGAGGGATGCCCTTTGATGGGTCTCTGCCCATGGGGCAGGACGAATTTAATACCATAACAGAAATATCGGATATTTGGATTGACCAGCCTATGGGAGGAACTAATAACAGTGCCAGAATGGATGATAAACAGCATAACATAACATACAGTAACAATAGGTTACTAATTTCAAATATTGGTGAAAATGAAAATCCCTCTACAGATCATCACGGTGTGGATACAATAAGCGAAACCATTGGCAACTGGTTACCGATTGATATTACAGATCAGAATATTAGCGTTACTTGCAATGATCTTGTTACAAATATGAATATTCAACTCGACGACAATATCATTTTGAATGACCACGAATCAGCCTTAGTGAATTTTACTAATGATAATAAATTGGAAGAGAAACGCACGCCGAATGATATACTATTCACAACTGATGTTGGATCTGAATCATTTGATCTATTATCGTACGTTTGCGACGTGAGTATTATAGTTATTAGTTTTTATGAATCTTCTCTAATGAAGATAATAAATGAGATGTAGACAAATTCTTCGTTTTCTATTCATAATTAATGTATTATTTGTCTTTCAATAATTACAGGAAGGTGGTAATCTTCAGGAGAGCAAGGACGCCGATGAGGAAAACAAGAAATCGAATACATCTGATAAAGAAACAAAAACCTTGAAGATTGAGAATGTTAATAACAATAGTAATATTAATAATGATACAAGGAAGTCTCGTAAGGAGAAAAGAATCACTCGAGTTAGAGAAAAAATAGAACCTTATATACCGCCGGTCAGAATAGATGTGAGAAATGATAGAATTTTGTCAATAAAAAAAAGTAGAACGAAAACATCATCTAAGCAAACGGATCAAGAAAGTTATGGAAATTATACAGATAGTGGTGATTCAGATACAACACATACATCGGACTATAATTACAGGGAATTGAGAGAAAAGAATAATATGGCTTCAAGGAAATCGAGAAAAAATAAAAAAGTTAAAGAAAGTGAAATGTTGAAAAGAGCCGACGATCTGGAAAGAAATAATGCTGTTTTAAAAATGAAAGTTGAAGAGTTGGAAAAATTAGTAACATCCATGCGGACAGCTCTGCTCCAGTCCGCTTTGAAAAAAGAAACAAATTAAATTATATCTATCAGTGGTCACGTAATAATAAACGCACTAATAATAAAGATTCCATGATTCTTGAAAAAGGATAAAAAAACAACAAACAAAAAGATCCACTTGCCATGATAATAATTTGGGCTTATCAATTAGTTATCATTCAACTAGAGTTGAGCGTTTATTCAACTAACAAAATAATAAATTTCTTAACTTGTCTTTTATAAACATTAATTATCAAAAAATAGCTGAAATTTTAGTTATAGCTTATCTTTTTAGACTTGATGCATTTAATTTTTCTCCATCGTTTTAATACAAAGATTCATGCATCCATACATGTTTGATAATGATATTATGTATAAATTTATTAATATAATCTACGTGCGTTTTATGGGTATTGGTTTACTTTAGAATATTAAGTACTTCACAAATCAATTTTATCAGGTATTCATTATATCATCCAACAAGATTCAATAAAACAATATTGCACATGAAAAACTAGACCTTGTCTTCTTATTTTTCGTTCAACGATATGGAATTAATCTTATATAAAATAGAAACTAAACACGAGATATATCAGTTTAAATTCTCCTCGTGTAATGAGTTAGAAATATTTGATTTACGTAAAAAGTCAGGGGTCATTGGCCCTTACACCCAATGACGATAATTACCATCCAACAACTTTCTGATGATAAAATATAACACTTTTCTTACATCAGATGGATCTGCCTCTTTACTCCTATTACTTTTTCACAGCTCTTAATAGTATAAATTCGAATACGTTCAGACTTTCCCTAAATGCATTTTATACCATCATTTTGATAAATGATCATTGAATATCATCATTTTTAAAGAGAATATCAGGAAGAAAGCCTTGGTAGGTTTTAGGCGTGAAATACATATCAGGATGTGCCTAAAAAGAAGAAAATAATCGAAGTATTTAATGTTAAAGTTCCGTGACTGAAAAATCACTGATAGATGTAACAAGAGTGAAAAATCTCTGGTGTAGATAGAGAATACAAGTCTTACCAACGAAGCTTCCTTATTCAATTTTACAGCCCCGAATTGTACATTTTCATGAGCAAAGGATAAGTTAAAAAGTTTGCAGTCTGCCGCAAGCTTCTCAACATCCTTGTACATGAGAATTACTTGCAATTTAAGCCCAGGGAATATGAGGATTTTGCTATTGCACGCTGAATTCATGATTCGGAAAGTATCTCTGATAAACAAACAATAAAATATCGTGGTCGCTCTTCATTACTAAGGATTGAAAATTCGATTGAAGATCTTTTTGTGACCCTCACGTACCTTCTCAAAGCTCTCAAATTACTCAGAGCGGCAAGTTTTAACAGCGTAGGAAGCTTCTGTATCAATCTAAAGGTTCGGACATAATTGCTGAGAAACCAAGCAAGAGATATCTTCATAGATATCTCGAAATCTTCACTCCTAGGGATGTGAAATTGCGTTCATTCAGTATAAAATTGACATCCTTATTTGTTGAATTAGAGTTCGTATCGAATTTGTAAACATGCATCCATTGACCTGTACTTTTGTGGAATCGACAAGCCTCTTCCGAGCGCCGAAATATCACCAAGATGTAAAAGTACGTATAGAGCCTCCATTTGCGATCTACTATTGCCGATCGAAAGAGTCTGAATATTTCTTTCGATGTTTAAGTTGTTGGTCCGTTCTTCAAGTTTGTCGTAAAGTACCAAAAGTTGTTTAAGACATTCAAGTAAATGCTGACTATTTATCTTCGGATCGAACACAGATATGTTTTTTTCACATAGTCTGAAAACTAGGATTGTTTTTCAAAAGTAAATGATTGACGATGATTAATTACTTTTACCTCTGGCCAGCGTAAACGTGAAATCGTATGATCGGCTCTAGAATTTTAATACTTTCAGTTTCTCCGATTCTCTGAATAACAACTTCTTGTCTTATAGCTCGTAATCGATCGAATACAAAATCGTAAATCATCGCCCAATCGTAATCATCGCGAGTAACAACCCTGCAATTAATTTACTTCCCTCACTTATTATTCCACATCGATCTTTCATTTCAGAAAAACATTTCTTAATTGTTATATGAATGATCAACTTGTCAAACTCACTTTGTGAAAAGATATCTGATAGTCTCAACTAGAACAGGAGCTGGTCTTAATTCAGTGGCATCTGGCATAAGTTGACCCGCCGCAGGTCGGCTGAACGATTTAACAATCTTTGAAGGATCAGCCTTTGGTCGTTTTAAACGTTTCGTTTTTTCGTCAACTTCCAAAACATGAAGCAATCCTTCTCGCTCCCTCCTGAATAAGAATTTTGAAGTCAAGCACGCGCAATGAATTAAATAAACACACATAAGAAATACAGTCAATTATGTACTCACATCCACCTTTCCTTCTCAGGACACATTGACATACACGATCCGAACACAAATTTGCTCATCGTGATTAAAAATTCCCACGAAATCTATTGAATAAGATTACCAAGAAAAAATTGACGTTGAAAGAAATGCTCATGCGTTTATTTCGCATCCAAACGGCGCCATGTATTTGTTTATAGATTGTAGGTTATTTCACGTTAGGTTAGGTGGTTTGGCTCAGGTTAGGTTAGGTTATGGTAAACGCGGTACGCAAGGAACGGCGAACGAGCGATTAATTTTGACAGTAGCAGATATTGAACTGATATTAAATTATAAAGAATAATGAATAATAGAAACTGGTTCTTGTGTATTGGATAATTCATTGATAAATTTGCAACCAGCTTAAAAAAATGGCATCGAATCGAAGTACGCGTGAAGTATTGTTATCTCTTGTTGATGACATCGAATTGATAGCCAAGTAAGTATTCATCGTTGTATGTACTACGTATGTATTACACCAGTGATACAACTGTGAGTTAGAATACATGGGGAAAAAAGAAGGAAATAAAAATAAATTGCTTTAACATCAAATTACGTTCATTCGTCTTTTGTATCGAGAATAAAATCGTTGGAACAATACTACTCACCCTTTTTCTTATATAGTTATATTTTCTGATTGTTATATCCTAATTTTCTTTACAGAGAATTGATCGAAAACACGATAGCGCAGAAGCCTCTGAAATTATCTAGCACAGAACATGCACAATTGACCGAATTACTAGTAGCCAAAGATAATGAGTTAAAATCAACGCTAAAACTAGCCTCGGATCAAGCTAAAATAAATAAAAAAATGGATTCTCTAAAGGGCGAAGTAGAGCGCCAAGATCAAGATATTCAACAGCTACAACGCCAGCTCAAGGAAGCTGAACAGATATTAGCGACTGCGATATATCAAGCTAAACAAAAATTACAATCCATATCTCGGGCCAATAAAAGACCCGTGCCTTCCGAAGAACTCATAAAATTCGCTCATCGCATTAGCGCTTCTAACGCTGTTTGCGCTCCTCTCACCTGGCAGCAGGGAGATCCTAGGCGACCTTATCCTACAGGTAGAAGTCTTCGCCACACTGTTTTCCTTCCCAAAATAAATCTTTACGACATTTAAAACTGTTAATATTTAACGACTTTCGAGTACGACGATCGGGGTAATAATTTTGCGAGGTTTAGCCATGAATATGATTCAGCGAGACTACGTCTCCATACAAGCTCTAATGATTTGCAGGTTGAGCATGCGCATTCCACGAAGTATTACAAATTGCTCTGTGGTGTCAAGCGAACATATAAATGTAACTGGAAATAATAATTACATTTATTTATCGTCGCCTCTCACTGACACACCAACGCAAACATCTCAACTGTAGAACAATTTCATTTTTCACTGAAGTATTAACCAAAAATATGCGTTGGGTAACCAGAGCACACTTTCCAGTAAAAGCACGATCGTTTTAATACAATTCCGCCACAAATGAGTTATACAGTAAAAATCTAGCGCCGTAATTTCTATTCACAAACACATGCAATGCAATCATGTAACTGCAGTCTCTGATTTTGCCACGCTTGCTTCGTTGCTCAATTAAATTGGTCCTTCTATAACCATCGCTCTGCGTTCTCTAGAGACGCTCAAAGGTCCTCAAGTGAGGGATTTTAATTTGTGTATTGAGAAATTCCTGCAAGTTGGAATTTGAGATATTATATGCTTCGTATGGGGATCTCTTTGCAGATATTGCTGCATCTTTCTACTGGCCTTCTTTAAAATTTTAAGATTTTCACTTTCTCCAGTCGAGGAGCCCGGGAATATTAACGAAAGATATTCGTTCTGTTGTCACCAAATATGTCCATATTATTAATCCACTAAGTTATTAAATATTTCCACAGATATTGAAATGCGACTAGGTTTCCTTGGACGGCTCAGCGATCTTCCTTTAAATGGACAAATGCTATCTCATCCTGGTATTGCTTCGGAATTACATCGTGCCGATCATGCAGCAGGTGGTGAGAATCTATTTATCAACTCGAAAATTTCCTGATATATTCAAACGGATTAGAATTTTATCAGCCACACTACAACAATTGCAAACATTCCCTTGAAAATGGAGAACGAAGTTGTAGAAGTGATTGTTGAGACTAATTCCAGAAGGTTTTACTTATAACGAGACATTTTACAATTCCAGAGCCTCCGGTATCCCAGGCGAACCAATTTGCCTGGCATCCATCAGGAGAAATCCACATGTCTGTAGGTGGACAGGGTAGCGTAGCGATGAATACTCATAAACAAGAGACTGAAGACGTTGAAGTTATGTCTACGGATTCGTCGAGCAGTTCTTCCAGTGATTCTCAATGAAGAGTGAATTCTTATTTTATGGATACTCTCAGGAAAAGATAGATCTTCATAGGACACTCGTTCTTGTGGTCAAAAAAGAAAACACTAAAATTAAAATTAGAAAAATAATCATACTGAAGTTCACAGAGAAGCGTGAGTGATTTTATTGCTCCGATAATCGGTTTCAATTCCACTGCATACTGTGTGTAAAAGTATATTAGATAATAGATACTAATTGTGCTAGAGTTAGCTATATTAGATTAGTGAAAATAGAAAAATTGAAACTTTTGTTTTCACACAATAAAAACATTTCTTATTAGGTACTTTCTAACTTTTACAATCCAATGAAGTTTTTCAGTCACATGTATGCGCTATAGCATTAATTTTAGGTAATAACATTGAATAAAATTCCTCTATCTTTGATTATCGATATTATCTTTACAATTCATTCATGTGATGCTCGGTAAGTCTAAAGATGCTCTAAGTTTAGCCGACACTTGTTCATTCTAGATTACAAATAAAAATGAGAATAAAAACAAATAATAATTCACATATTTTTTGTGTTGTCTAGAACTCCTAATACATTATAGGTAAAAAAAAGCAGGAAAACTATCTAGGTCGTATTAGCTGGGTCGATCTACCATAGGAATACAATTATTGGGGTATAAAGAGCCTTAGCTCACCTCGCCTCGACTCAAATTAAATGTAAATAAGATCGGACTAGTTTGAGACTATTTACATGTGAAATTTTGGGATCGAATTCGAATGTTATACTATACAAGGATAAGCTTTGGTATTTTTTCTACACTGAATTGAGGCCCATGTATGTTGAGGTGAAGAATTGTATTCGATCGGATTGAGGAATTAAAATTTACTGAACTAGGGCTCCCTGAATTACAGTAATTAGTATCCGATGAAATTAAGATCTGTGCGGAAGGGATGATTTTATATCGGTTACAATGGAATATTACTCACATTAAGTTGACATCACGGATCTAATCGTGTAAAGGGAAGCACAAAAAATGCTCTTAATCCTCAAGCCCCGTAAGTGAAGAAGTATTCTGCAGTGGCCCACATTCAAGTTTATTCCACAGTCAGTCGGATCCTTCTCATTCCCACGTACAGTGCAAAAAAATTTAATAAAAATGGTAATATATACTTCTGGAAATTTTTGTGCCTCATAAGCTTTGTTTAAGAAATTCTAGTGCGGTCGTTACATGGGATACTTGAATTAAAATATAAAAATAAAAGATAAATCAAAATATTATTATTCATATACTTGGAGTTTGTTGATCACAGTTCATTATACTCTAACTTTCTTGTGCTTGATAATTATGATTACAGAATTTGGCATCATTCATAAAAATGGGATATATTATGATGATTGTTACTCTAGTCTTAATGTTCTGGTCCGCGATGGTCAGAATGCACGAAATCCAAGTGCAATATCCACCGTGTTTCTTCAATCCGTTATGCAGCTGCTCAAAAGCAATTCCTGACTTGGGGATTGTGTCTTGCCACAATGTCCCAATGCCTCGAATTCCTCAGCCTATTAACTCTTCCAAAGTATTTATACTAAAACTGGAAAATAATGGACTGCGTTCTTTGCAGCCACAATTTCTGATCAATACTGGTATGTATCGGTCATGTAAATTATTTAGTAATGTTTCATAAACTTTTCAAGACAATTTAATTTGATTCGCATATTTATTCGAATTCCAGGTCTTTATAAACTGCAAATAAAGCACAATCTTCTGTCAGATATACCGGACGAGGCATTTCTAGGGCTTGAAAGATCATTGTGGGAATTAGAGCTGCCATATAATCGCCTAATTTATGTACCTAGCAGATCTTTTAGGCATCTGCAAAGATTAAGGCTTCTGGATTTAACAGGTAATCGGTCGGAATCTAGATATAATCCTGTGGGGGCCTGAAATCCAAGCTTATTCACACTGGCATATTAAATAAACGTTATTACCGATTCTAGGGAACCGAATATCAGAAATAGCCAGTGATAATTGGCGCGGTCTCAATACTTCCCTGCAAACACTTAGACTTGGGAATAATTTTTTAGACAGACTGCCACCGAATGCATTTAGTGGTTTATCGTCTTTGGAAGTACTAGATCTTCATGGTAATAGTTTATTTGAAATAGATTCAACGGTGTTCAGAGATGGGATGGATTTCCTCACGCACCTTTATCTTAACGATAATCAATTAAATAATATACCATATTCGCAATTATCGACGCTGAAACACATGCGATACCTAGATCTTAGCTACAATAGGATATCAAAAATGTTAAATCCACAAATTGAGAATGAAATACGTGGACTCCAAATGTCCTTAGATATATTACACCTGGATTACAATCAAATTAGCATGTTGCTACCCGGAGATTTCCAGCATTTTCGTAAAGTCAATAAAACTTATCTCGATGGTAATCCGCTAACTATGATACAGGTACCTGATTTTTTATCGTAGGTATAGATCAAATTTTCTCAGGGTAATTAGAATGACAGTTAATTATTTTATACTTTTCTTAGCAAGGAGCATTCAGAGATTCGAAAATACGTGAACTTTATTTGAGTGATTGCGATCTGATGGAAGTATCGTCCCCAGTGCTTTTTGGACTAGAATCATCTTTAGAATTGTTAGATTTAACTGGGAATAACATTACAGAACTTCCGACGCATCTATTCAAAGATTTTGACTATTTGAGAACATTTGTGGTTAAGGAAAATAAGGTCGACGCTATTACCCCACCAGGTAATAATATTCAGTTCAAAATTAATCAATACGTTGTTAATTAGAGAATTTTTAAACATTCCTATTCATTTGTTAGGCGAGGTATTCAAAGATTTTCAATACACGCTATACAACTTGGATTTAAGCGGAAAGAAGAATCGCATAATATCATTACAAAGTTTAAAAGAAATGAGAAATCTGCGCTATATATCTCTCTCAAGAATGCCCATGTCCACGCTATCGGCAGAAGACTTTTTAGATTTTGGAATGGATTTAAAAGAGCTCAGAATAGTCCAGAGCAATCTAGATACCATCAAAAATCATGCCTTCAAGCATGTCCGCGGTATTAAATACCTTGATTTCTCTGAGAACTCAATATCGTCTATTGAGGACGATGCGTTTGCAGAAGTGAGTGAAGGAAGAAGAATTGGTATCAGGTAGCGTCGTCTGATCTACACACCTAATAATATGCTTCTTATTTCCACTAGGTCGGGCATTCGCTGTTAACGCTACAAATATCCCATGGTTTTTCATCGTCATTAACAAATCTCCCGGCAGCTCCGCTAAAGTCGTTAACGAATCTACAGCACCTTGATTTGAGTAACAATAAAATACAAAATATGCCTGAAACAGCATTCCACTTCTTAAAAAGAATCAGACGCATCGATTTGCAGGATAACAAAATCCAAAGTATACAGAAAGGCACCTTCCAGGTACGATGAAATTTTTTTAGAATGTGAAATAATCTGAAAATGTAGTTATTGGTTTATTTCGATAGGCAGGAGCATGAATTTTCTTTCTCTATTCCAGGGGGATATCCATTCGGTTTTGGATGAAATAAATCTGGCGTTCAACGAAATCAAATTTATCGGAACTAGTACTTTTGTGGATCTATCTTCATTAACTATCCTAAACTTACAGGACAACGCAATCGACAGAATCGAACGTCGTGCATTCATGAATATGAATCGTTTAAAATACCTTAATCTAAGAGGTAACAAAATCAAGGATATAACGGACGAAGCTTTCCAGGTAGTTTGATAGTTCGGTATTCTACCGGCAGCACTGTTACACGGGTTTTTATTCCCAACTTTTCTAACGATATTTTTTCCTAATTTTTAGAATCTACCTGATCTTGAATTAATCGACGTAGCATATAACGAATTAAATGAATTAGACTTCATGTCTCTTGATCAAGTAGGAACGTTATCATCGTTTAAAGTTAACGCCAGCCACAATAAGATCGAAAAGTTATGGATAAATAGTACAACTTTTACCCCGCCAACTAACAGTTAGTATATTTTCATAGCAATAAAAAACAAAAATTAAATTTGTTCCTCATGCTCTCTCATACTTTTTTTATAGTTGGAGGGAACATCCAATCGAATATAAAAGTTCTCGATTTAAGCTACAATAATATATCTGATATAATGCGATACTACTTCAGACCCATTGAATTTTCACTCACGCATCTTTATCTGAGTAACAACAAATTGTCTAACGTTACTCAAAATGTCTTCGGGAATATGCCTCACCTTCAATGGTTGGATTTAAGATACAATCAACTGATGGACATCAATTTTGATTGCTTCAAAAATTCAAGAAACCTTCAGGTTCAAAGCATAAATCAGTGCAGATTGAGAAAAAAGAAACTTTTTCGATTATAAACAAAAAATACAAATTTTCTCCAGATTCTGCTGATGGCTTGGAACGATATCTCCGAGATTCCTGTAGAGGCATTCAGGCCTTTGAAAAAGCTTCGGATAGTGGATTTGTCGCATAACAAACTACGATCATTACCAGATAATTTATTCACCGAGGGAAGTTTGGAGAGTTTGGATTTATCCCATAATCAATTTATGAGGCTACCAATGAAGACTATGTCCCCCTCTGCAGCTGCGTCTTTATCCATACTTGATATGTCGTGGAATGTACTGGCCGGCCTGCACAATACAGACGCTTTATTTAGATTTAGGGTAAGGATATATATACCAAATTTGATGATATTCTCAAGCCGAATAAATGATTGATCGAAAATTTCATAGCTACCATTTTCAAAGCCACTTTACAATTCAGGATATAACTTCGCTGGATTTGTCATACAACCGATTGGTAAGACTCGACGATGGCGTATTTTCGGATTTAGCGATGTTGATGCATCTTGATCTAAGTCATAATAGAGAAATAATCTTAGAAGCTCATGGTAGAACGTTTCACGGCTTGGAAGATACGCTTTTGACTCTTGGACTCAGCAATATGTCGCTGTTTCTCGTAAGTTGAGGATTCTGTGGTGAAAATCAATTACAACAAACTACAAAATGTCAGAACCTCAATAAAAATCATGGATATCTATAAATTTTCAGAGAATTTTGGAAGCTTGTAGTTTTTCGTAATTGAATTTCACTGAGGTGGCATTGTATAATTGGAATCAAGTAACATTTTGGGAGAAGACTTCTTCTCCGTAGTTCTGTATTAAAAAATATGGAGAATAATCGACGATTTTCAGGTTCCAGAACTCCCGCTCCAACGTTTGAGGACACTGTATTTGGCACACAACAGACTGTCGTCTATACCATCAGACATGGCTGCTAATATGACTTCGCTACGTGATTTAGATCTTAGTTATAATGAGCTGACTACTGTGCCATTGATAACTCACACGCTCCCCGAACTCAGATCTCTAGGTCTTGCTGGAAATCCCATCACGAGTGTTACTAATACCAGTTTCTTGGGACTCGCCGATAGTCTGGAAGAACTTGAAATCCGAAGACTACCTCTCAACGTATTCGAAGTAAAAAGATTAAGATTCTCTGAAAATTAGTTGAAATCCAGTTTGAAATTCGGCACTGTAAATATCCAAGTCATATAATAATCTTATCGTTCACAGGCAGGAGCTTTGTGCAAGGCAGCAAAACTCCGTAGTTTACGTATAACAATATATAAGAAAGTTAAGAATTTTAACGTGCCTAGCATCTTGGAATATAATCACGGTCTACGAAGCTTACACATCGAGGTAACAATGTTGAACACTATCAATAGAATGTAACTTGAATATTTTAATCCTTGAATGAATAATGCTTTTTCGTCGAACTTCAGGTCGAACACGAGACTAATTTAGAGAAAGAGATGAAAGGTAGATTTCCCGCGAAACTTTATAACATGACCCTCAGCGGAAAAGGTCTGACGATGGTACACAGGAATATATTTGAGGTAGAGTCTATCTGGTAACTTTCTAGCAGTAAAAACGTAATGTTAACGTCAATGATTATATGTATGGCAAATTTTTTCAGGGCATCCGAAGCTCCGAGTTGCAATTTACCTTATACAATACGAGCTTGAAAATAGTACCACATGAATTATTCACCAACGCCGGAAGTGCGAGAAATATTACAATTGATTTACACGATAATACTGTATTATCGATTGGGAATCCTTCGTCCGGTTACAAACCTGGTGTCCCTGGAAAGACGTTCTTAACGAAGCTAAGATTTGCTAGCAGTTATTTAAACTGCGACTGTGAAACCGGGTGAGTAAATGTAAAAAATGATTATATATAATGAGATTCGAGAGATATTTTTTTAATGTATCTGAATGATGATCAGCTGGGTTGAGATGTGGCAAAGAAAGCAGAGGCAGTACTACGAAGACGAGTGCGGAACATATTCAGACCATATTTCGGAGCCTGACGAGGACGACAAATATAATTGTTGGGATAATGGTTGGGACGATGATCTCCGTGAGACTTTCTGCATGAACAAAAATAACATGTCTTTACTAGACGCTCTCAAAACTGATCTGGAATGCGGATGGTCTTCTGGTGATTTACCAACTTTGGCAAATGGAGTAATTTTCTTTTACATACTTATTATGAAGCTATTTTAACATTTATTATAAAGCACTTAGTTGTATATACCTCATATAGGCCGTGATCGTACTATGAGAACTTTCTGTCATATTCAATCCGTTCTATGTGTGTACCACAAATTACCTATTGTGGTGAAAGTGAATTACTCTTATTTCATAAGAATGAATGGAAATCATTATCGTAATGCCCTTAAAAATGTTCACGAAAATCGTATGAAATAAATTTATAATATACCATGATTTCAAATATAACGAACAAATCATTCTAATCATTATGATAATAATGAATATTGAGAATTTGAGTACGCTACTTAGTATGCGCGTAGACTAGTAGATCAAATTTCCGGGTACACAATTATAGAAATATAGTATACATACTATTCTAAGTGTTAGCTTGTGAGCACAATGTTATTGGATATACTATGCAAAGGTTTGTTTAAAAGGAAAAAATATAAGTTACGTCTGATGTAACAGATAATAAAGTACATGGACGTAGACTGATCACATTTCTTTTAATCGAAATCAATATTTGAACGCTACATTATAATATCAACCTTCGCAAATGATCGCAGTAAAGTTTACAATATATTTCGTGAAATAGTTTTTTCGTATTACAATTATATCAAAAGAAAAAAAACAGGTATAGCATATGTTATATTTACGAAATCATTGTTAAAATTATCACAAAATACGAGTATAATAAACATAAAAAAAAGAATAAGTAAAGAAGTAAAAAAAAAAGAACGCCCAGCCCCTTCCCTCCGATAGTGCAAATAAAACGCATAAAATAAATCTAAAAATTTCACGATACAGATTTAGTATACCACGACAATCCTATTTCTCGATTCGAAGCCCGATCTTTAACTAAATAGCATAATTTTAGTCAAAATTTCAACGACCATGTAGACAATGGGGGTAATGATAAATCCGAATATGAATAAAAGAGAAATATAAATGGTAAGCAGCTGTAATCCGAGTATTAAATACTTGCCAAACATTTGTTGCCGATCTGAAGAACTCATGATATTGATTATTTTGTCCAGGATGAATCGTAGAATGTATAGAAAGACCTGAAATAGGAAGATCACAATTAATAATTCTGTTTTGTATAAACAAAAAAAAGATTCTTATACTACTAATTCTTACTCACTTCAGCAACAGGCGCAATATTCACCACAATATAAAACAGAGCGAGAAGAGCCCTGCCCGTAGATTGCCCCATCACACTTATAAGAGCAGCGAATGAATACTCGGTCCTTGGTGTGCCATGAGTTTCCTGATATCCAGCCAAATAATCACGAATATTAAACAGTAAAGTTTGATCTCGATTCTTGGCTAACTCCTCTTGAAGACTCTCTGCAAAAATTACAAATTGTTTGTAGTTTTATTTGATGATCAAGGTAGTTTTCACAATATTATCCAAGACAAGGGTAGGAGGGAAAAAGAGCATGAACAAACTTAAAATTTTACCTGTTACATCTGGGTACCCGGAGTCCCATCTGTTGTAACGATTGGAATTAGACATGCTGTATAAATTCCTGCATTTCCATTCCGCAGTATTTATTTTATGAGGTAGGACCTTAGCCGAAATTGGCTGTAGTTGCGAGGCACTCCGTCCTTCGTTGTCTTTCCAATCGCCGGACGTATCGAAATCTTGACAAAGTGTATTCAATACTTTTGCAGACATTAGGTCGTTATCAGAATTTGATATAGATGCATTGATAGTTTCATGTCCGAGGAGCTCGTCGGGTAAGACCTGTGTAATGAATAAAAGCGGCAGCGCATTAATTTAATTCATTTGGGTCACGCAGCTAATTTGATATAATTTGTATTCAAATTAGGAAAGCGTTTTCTTAATATCATGACTATTTTTATTTCACCTTATCGGATCTTCTGTGTCTGTTCATTTGTGAAAGATATTCGAGAGTACGTTGTTGCTTTAGACGTTCAGCCACTCTCGAAGGCGTAGCAGAAACTGAGATGTGATCATATTCACTTCGGTCAACTGCTAATGATTCGTTCTCACACATATCGGCGGTATTACCTGGCTGACTATCTTACTCTCAAGATAAAATATGTAACGGTAATTTTTACCTGAATTACAAAAAGAAAGGTGAAAAAAAATTATCAGTAACTAACAAAATTTATTCATTGAAATTGAGATTTTTCTGAACTAAAATAATAAATGAATGTGATCAATCATGAAGTTATTTACCAAAACAAAGTTGAATAAAATAAATGATTCAGTTTTTTCTCTCTTTTTTATCTTTTTGGCAATAATTTCAGACGATTAAAATATTTACAGATAGGTCGACAAAATGACATGAAACAGAAAGGAAACGAATAAACATGAATTTATCGAATAAGTAAACGTAGAATAAACAAATTAATCTTGATGAAAATGAAAAATCGAATAAATTTGTATTTCATATCAAAATATTTTCAATAAAAATGGATTTTGTAATTGTGGATTTATTTGTTGTCAGTTTTATTGATATAAGTAATAGCAAGAGATCATATAGAATAGTGTTCGGGTAATAAACGGAAGGCAATTATAATAATATTATGGTGATAGAAATGATTGTCGTTATGGCTGGTAATTGTACACAAATTGATATTCGTTTTAATTAAATATATCTATATACATTATAGGTACATCCTTGTATATAAATTCAATTATACCTACTAATAATAATATTACTGTACAGCAGCAGTTTTTTTTTTCTTTTTTTTCTTTTACTTTCGTTTTTTCTTCTCTTTAAACACTTTCAATACTGTTCACAAAAATACATGATACAAATGATGATAGTTATGTTAATTATCCAACATGCAACATTCATTTACAATCTTATTACACAGGGTAATATGAGCTTGCAATCAGGACGATAATTTAGTTGTTCTTATAATACCTATACATACTATAAATTCTTGTTTCTCGTTTGTTAATTACGTCCTCTTTCCTCTTTCTCCTTTTATTCCGTTCTTTTTATACTTTTTACGCGCCGTGGTTACAACACAGCCCTCAGGGATAGTTCAATTTATACATAGGTATATACTATTGAAAAACATGACAGTAATTAACAGTTGTTTTTTCTTCATATTTTCTATATATTGTAATCACATTGATTATGACAATATATGTATATATACACATATATTCCTTTTTGTATCTCCGGATCCGATGTATAACAACGATAATGAGAATTTATTCGAGTTTCAAATTGTTCGTAACTTTTCGTAACTCATACAAACTTTCATCTTTCTGTTTTTTTTTTGCTCACTTTTTTTCGATTTTTTTTATAAAATTCTTATCGAATCCTGGATTTAACATGTATATTATTCCAATTAGAAAATATACATATTCACCATTAAATTACTGTAATATACATGTAAGAGAAGAATAAAATTGTACGATGAGTAACGAGAGTTGGTTTATAATTCATAATTCATATGTATACACATAGGTATGATAACAAATGATTTTTATATAATATAAATCAGGTAAAATAATGAATATGAATTGAACATTAAATTCTTATCAAGTTGCCTTATTAAAGCAATCACAATTAACTCATCTGCAAATTTTTCATCATTTTATCGGACGTCAAAGAACTATATTTAATACTCCGTTGAATGATATTGGATTATAGACACTATAATTGTTCGAGAAATTAACACTTACTATACTTCAGGTAATATAGTCATGCTACAAAGGCCGAATAACTTTATTCCTTTATAACAATAAATTTTTGTTCTTCCCTTTCTTCTTTTTTAAAATATTAAATCAAAAAATACATATACAATATGCGATATCAGTAATTACACATTTATAATCAGGTTTTTACTATAATTATGTATTTATACTCATTTACTTGACATCACAGTTTTGTAAATAAGATGAATTAAAAATTGTTATTTTTTATTTCTTTATCATTATCATTATTTTTCGTCTTGTCGGCTATGATGAATAAGCGAACGAATGAATGAATGAATGAATGCAGAATATAAATGAATTATTTATAAATATGATCTAACTATATTATATATACGATTTAAGTAGTAACATAATAATTGTACATATTAGCGATCATTAATTGTGATTAAGATTGAGTTTTATGAATGTTTAATACCTATGTTTAATGGTAAGTATGTAGTTTATTTGGGATGATGATTATAACAATCGACACGCAGACATCAGTTCTTTGAAGATAAAATAAAGATGAAGATAACATTAACATAATCGAGAGAAAAAGAGAAAATAAAATATTTAACAAGAGAAAACCAAACAAGCAATCACTATCGCTGAAAACTACATCTATATGCCTATGAGTTATATCCCCACGGATTTATATGCTTTAAACAATGATGAATCGCAGTACATACCATAGTGCAACAATCAGAATTATATACACCGTAGGTATGATACAGGTATAATATATGCGACAAAGTTGTACTCTTTATACGGTTTGATTTATAACACTTAGAATTATACCTATGCATATTGTGTGTGGCCATTAATTAATACAATAATTATTAGTTGTAGCCGTGATACAAATAAGTGATTTTAAGAAATGCAATCAAGAATACCTCAGCGAGTATTTCTATTCTCTTCTTTTTTTCTCTTTCCTTCTTGCTTTTCCGGAATCAACTCGACAATATACTTTGAGGTATTTTATTCTAAAAAAATATTCACTCGATAGGTAGAGCTGTATTTGTACCTATACTTACTTTAGGACGAATACAAGAAAATAATTCACAGAATTACATCAACGATGATATAGGTATATTATGCTTTTAGTATATTGGAATTGATGTATGTGTATAGAATGGATTCGAATTTGACTAAATCTGTCTTGTAATTTAAGCAATAAGTGAGAAAAAAAGATTAATTAGCCACACGTAAATGTATGATTGTTTATAAAACGGTTTCAACAAAATTTTACAGCCATTCGATATTATTATTCATATAACAACCATTTCTTGTTTTTTTTTTCTTCTTATTTTTATATTTTTCTCTTTTTTTTTTGTCTAGTGACTTAGATCTAATCGATCGTTATATACTATTATACCCTTTATATTAAGTAGTGTCTGATAAATGTGCCCTGCCCTTTCGTTTAAATTACTTCAATTCGTTTAAAAGAGATGCCCTAAAATTTGTACTTGGCGAAGAAAAAAGGAAAAAAAGTAGATACACATTCTTATTACAGAGATTGATTATAATTAAGTATATAGTACACCCTTAAATTTCCATCGACATATTTTGTTTTTCTTTTCTTAATTGTATGTAGCACTAAATCCATACATGTAGTAAGTATGTGCAAAAATTGGATGGATATTGATTTGAATCTTTCCTCAATGTGATCATGGTCAATACTTAAACGGTAAGAGAAAATTGATTAGCCAGCTATATCGTTCAAATAGCGAATATACTTGATTGAACATCAGAACAGGGTGAAATATTTCTTTGCTATACATTCATGAATTGAAAATACAGTGACATCGTTAGAACACATAAAAAATATCAATCTTCACTGACATAGTGTGTGCATTATGGCGATAACACAATGGATGAACTACAATTATAATAATTTTGTTCTGCTTCGTTCTCATAGCGTCATTTAATCATGTCCTTTTGCCTCAAATGAAAAGCTTCGTTGAAAACAGATCCTTACTTTTATTACGTTAGGAAAACCGTTCAATTTGAAAACCAGGTAAATCCTAACAAGTTTATCCTAATCAAATTTCGTTTTGTTTCATTTTCGTTTACATCGGTGAAGCAGTATAATGTGTACATGAAATATGTTCTTCTCTTTTTTTTTTCTTATCCTAATTACACTTTTGCAATGATGACCAATAACTTATCATTTATTAAGCTAATCATAATACAATTTTTACAGCGAAGCTTTTGTAAATAATAGATCTCTATGCTTTGTGCGTATGTGAGAACGTAGCGTATCAATTCTGCTATAGGTAGCTGGACAGTAAGGGCACAATGATCGTTGAGCCGTATGGATATGGAAATGATGCCATCGGTTTGTTACCTGCTTCCCACAAGCTCTGCATCTCCATAGCGCAGGACTACTCAATGATACGGCGAACATCTCGTGATAAGAAAGCCCAACCGGAACGCTTGGTAATGCACCTGAAAATCCGCAACTCTCCAATATATTTTTGTTTATCTATTATCATTACTGTTTTTTTTTTTTTCTTTTCCCTCGCTTCATTATCATTCTACAGTTTATTTCATCCTGAGAAAAATTTAAACACACCTTTCAATGAATCACACCATCGTCATCAATCGCTGTGATAAAATTATATTCAAGAAAAATATACACATTACGTTTTATCTCATGCACAATAAATTTCAGATGGCTACTTATTAGATTTAACTTTCACCTCCTGATATCATCAAAACCGTGCAGCATACTACCACATACACAAATTCATCCACCCACATTCTCAAATCGCATTTTTATAGTTCTAGCATGGATTTATCTTCTTTTTTCTTCCAATGCTATTGCGTTATTACCGTTATGAAAATGTGCATACGTACAGGTACCTGTGAGTAACGATGCTTCACTAGATGCATTCGTTACAATTTTCCTGTTGCAGATTTAGCCGAACTGTATCAAGTTCATTCCACTACATTCAATTCGATGTTTTGTGGGCATTAACACAGGAAAAATAGATTTTCTATTTGCAATGAATCTTTATGATGTTTATTGTATATTTTACATTTTGTATAGTACATATCATTGGAACTATCATCTATCTGTCCCATTATCTGTTCATACACTATAATACCACTTTGTCTCACATATCACATGGACCATGAATACAAATTCATTGGAATGAAAATATAATACTTTGATATTTCAATACAAATACAAATAGTATGAAATGAACTACGTATAATAATACATAATTTCGCACTATTATTGCTCTCTAAAGTTTAACGTAGCTTAATAATTTCATCAGCCAATTTTTGTTTTTCTCTTGTTTTTCTTTTGTATTTGCTACGTTTCAAAAACGAAAAAATTTAAAAGAACAAAACAAAACCAAACGAACGCAATGAGGAAAAAGATGTATATACATTATACGACACGATTGCATCTACCGATTGACCACGCATCAGTTCAGAGTGAAGTAAAATAAGTTTTTCATAGAACAAATAATTTGGATTGTATATCTATCAAGATATTTACAATACATATCTCATAGAATTATATTCGTTTTAGTGAATCTCCGTTTCTATTTTCTAGAGATCGATGTTCAAGTTACAGGGAAATTGAACCATTGAAACTTTCATCCATGTGTTCACAGGCTATACAATAAAAGCTTTTTAGTAAACTGTGGAAGAATAATTCGTGAAATTTTGTTACTCCAGTATATCGAACCTTCTGAAAAATTGGCGTTACCACGTTTCGATAATAAAAACCGGCGAGATTTGAATTTGCCAAATATTTTTTCTCCGGTTCTAAGATTGAGAATCGATTAACAATTATTAATTCTTCAATTCTAAGATGAAATGGTATTTAAATATAATTATGGTTGACAATCTGATCGTAATCTGTATGAATATCCTCACAAGTTATTTACAGGGGTGGTGAAATAAAAAATGGAGATAAATTCTATCCCGAAAAAGTTTGGCATTTAATGATGAAATACGTAGGATGATTTGAAGTAGGCGAACTTTAATGTACATCAGCGTGTTTGACACGAGTATGTGTCAACAAAGTATCGCTGCGAGTATAAACAGCTGGACATAACCGGCAAGCATATTTCCCTGGATAATGAACGTAATAATGATTACGTACGTTTGTTACGATCTTACCACACAATGTACATCGTCTTCTCTCATCCGAGTAACTGACTCTCTCAAATATCTGTGATATCCTCCAGTTTTTAAGTTCTGTAACAATAGAAAAGATAGAAGTAATAAAAACAGGCCTTTTCTTCTCTTTCTTCTTACAAATATTCAATTATCTTTATCAATACTATAATACTATATAAAAAAAAAAATAAAAAAAAATAAGGATATATTATATCATTGCCTATAAATACTTTTATATTCCATTCATACTTGCATGTTCCTCTAAAACGGCACGTTTCTAACGAAAACAAAAATCATCGCAGAGACGTATCTGCATGATATACAGGAGAAGTGAAATTTGATGAGAAAAAAAGAGAGAAAAAAAAAGAAAAAATAAATCACACAATTTATTGTATTATTTAATAGCATAAGGTTTATTGAAATTTTTATTATCGGATTACAAAACTTAGGGAGATAATTAATTTGTTACCAATAATATTAAGGTACTTACTTACTCTACATTAATACGGAAGACTTAAAATATTATTGTCAAATATTATCGCAAACCTTTAAAGCCCATTTTGAAATCACGATTCTTTCAAGGTCTGTTCTAATATTTAAAAATTTTATTTGGTACCTGCGAACTGTAATAATAATAATAATAATAATAATAATAATAATAATGACAGGCATAATAATAATAAACATAAACATAATAATAATAATAATAATAAAGTAATACAGTTTCAATGCTTGGTCTTGATATGCAATTTCAGATGATCGATTCTCGTATAAATGTTATTGCATATGAGACAAGTAAACTGTACAGGATTATGGAATTGATTATGGTGCCATTTATTCCGTACTGTTTTCCCGCACGTTGTACAACTGTAGAGGGTAGGAGCGCCTGCATAAGGCTTGGGGAGCTTGAAAAACAACTGCGTTTCACTAGTTGTTGCGACGCGTTGATGATAATAGCCGGCCGCGATTCTCCCCAGCCCTGCAAGCAATACTTTTTTACAATATCCTCGTAATTCGTTTCTTTTCAAATGCGAAAATAATTCACACGGTAGACAAAAAAAAAAAAAAAAGAAAAAAACAGGAAAAAGAACAACAACAACAAAAACAGATATCGAAATTCAGAAATGTTATATTATTTTATGTATAATATGCGGGTATAGGTATAATACACTAATACACCTATACTATAGTATAACGAGTAATAAGACAAAATAAATAAAAAAATAAAACTATTTTCCGGTCGATTCGTAAAACATTGAATATATCTATGTTGTTATTATTATTATGTACTACTACTACGGTTTAAATATAGTATAATAAAGAGCTGGAAAATAAAGACAAACATTTTTAACACACAATTATGTTTAATCAAAAAATTAGTAGAAATACATTAAATGCACATGTGGTTAATTTTTTTTTCTCTCCTTTTTTCTCGGTTTTTTTCACTCCTTCCTCTTCTTTTTTTTCATTTTTAATTTTTTTTGTTTTGTTTTGTTTTCTCTCGTTTTTCTTGTTTTTTGCATCATCCATATTATCTGCATTATATATATATATATACACATATATATATATATATATATATATATATATAATTAAAATGTATGATGTAATTTATTAACATAAGTATTATGTTAGAATAATAATAATGATACTAATAATAATAATAATAATTTTTCTGTATTCATTTATTTTTTCCATATTCGTCTCTGCAATAAAAACGGCTATTCTCAATTATTATAGTTATCTGCATGGTCAGAAATGTGTGCCTATTGTACGTTTCGAGCCAAAGTATTTCCTTTAATTTTATTTATTAATATATATTTAGATATAATAATTATTCCTTTTTTTTCTCTTCTCTTCTTCCGTTATTACCATAATAATGTTATTGTTATATTCATGATAAAAGGACTCTGTATTTAAATCTGTATAGTTATGTAATAAAAGGATCGAATAAATGTCTCAAGAAGATAAATTGTTTTGCTAGTAGGGGGAGTATACACGGTAGTGTATAAATGTAGCGTAGTAGGTAGTTAGTAGTAGTGGTAGTAGTAGTAGTAGTAGTAGTATTTAACTCTGGATTTTCAGCAATTTATGTATAGTGTGCCGCAGTGTGTTGCCAATCTTGTTTGTTCTATGTAAATCAACGATACAGTAGTAGATGTCCAATAAGTAGATGGGTAGGTAGGTATAAGTAAAATTTCAGAGTCAAAAATGTTTATAATACAGAAGGCGAAAGATGGCGATAAAAAAATAAGAAGAATCAGATTTTATGTCTATCGGCGTATCAGAAATGCAAATATGAACGAGTAGATTTAATTATAGGTATGTGAGATAGTCAGATTACCAATAAAAGTTATTCCATCGTGTAAAAAGAATGAAAATGAGAATTTTTATCAATTCTAATGGAATTGTAGCCATATGTACCGAACAGATTTTTGAATACAAGAACAAGACGAGCATAATGGAGAAAAGAAACAAAAAAATATACAACTATCCTCGCAGTGAATACTTCTCTTCACAAGATATACAACTTCCCCACAAATAACATAATCCATGTATAATATATATATATATATCATGTAATAATAATAATAGTAATAATAATATAATATAATATAATAATAATATGAAGATATATATTAATAATTAATTGTAATTTGTATATATTATTTTATGTAAAGAGATATTTAATGATAGTATTTTTTATTTATTTAATTTCTTCTTTTTCTTTCATCCATTTTATGTTTTCTCTTCTTTTATATTATTTTATATTATTTAATATAATAATAATAATGTACAAGGAGCTAGGTGTTATCACTCAACAAGATGTCTCTAGTTACGCGTAAAATGAAACTTTTTTTTCTTCTTTTCTTAACGTATCCTTATCCTATCATCTAAGCCTAGACCCTAGGTTACACCTATCCTATTTAACTACACTCATAATGTTCTCTTGCACAGCCATAGTTTCTTTTTATCTCCGCACTATCGTAGCTTTTTTTCGCGTTGAACTTCCATGTCTCTTTTTCTTTTCTTTCATTCTTCTCACCCCCAACGATGTATCAATTTATCATTGAGCATCCCCCTTATGCAACTAATACTCTTTCCTCTACCTCTATTATACCCCTCACCCACCCCTCGTACTCGTGTGCCGTGGTATAACAATTCCTATTTACACAAAATCGCTAATAATTTCAAAACTCATATATTATCTCGTCGAGCATTGGCTCCTTTTTCTTTTTCATTTTCATTTTTTGTTTTCTTTGTTCCGTTTTTCTTCGTTCTCACTTTATTCGACAATTTCGAAAACTTAATATAGTTATTATTGAGAAATAACCCCTCGCTCCATACTATCGCAATATTGCACGATTTTCTTTTAAATTCTTCCCAATTTCAATAAGGTGTTAGCACCAATCTATTATATCACAATGTTCCACTCCACACCACGCAGTTGTAAATATATAAATACCTATATGTAGTAGTAATTTTAATCAATAAAAGTTTCAATAACAGCCAAGGAGCCTGCGACAATGCAAGCTGATTTTATCTTCAACTTTTTTTCTTCCTCTTTTTTTCCTTTTTTTAGCTTCACGTTTTTTGTTCTCATTAATTTTTTTTCTTCTTTCTCAATGCAAAATCGATGCCGAGTATTTTTCTTAGTGTCGAAGAACCAACGTTACATATGAAAGAGGAAAATGAAAAACTCATCATCATAATAATAACCAGGAGTTCACTAGATCAAAAAAAAAAAAGAAAGCTATGTAGATAATTAATTTTGTTTGACAAAAAAAAGTTCAATTATACCGCTTGCCTATTGAAAATGAAAAAGAACAAAAGAAACAGAACGAAGAACGTCCTACAACGAAACGTTGTTCCGAGGATAATACTTGTGTTCTTTCTTTTTCCTTTTTCTTTACTGTTCCGTTGTTTCAAGATCCGTGAATAAAACATATTAAACAAACGACATGGATTGGAAGAAAAGTGGTGGTTGATTCTTACCATTATTGGCGAAGAAATTGAAAAAGAAACACATAAAAAAAAAATAATAATAATAATAATTACAATTCACTTTAGCTAAACACCCGGCAAATTATTTGGTAAGCTGGAGTATGTATGAGCCACTGTAGATTTTTAATATCTACAGTTATGATTATTTCTTATAATTTTTGACCGTATCTTTGAAATAATAATGATAATAAAAATAAGAAGAACACTAATCATACTAACAATAATTATAAAGAAACCAGCGTCTGGTATTGCCAGGGGTAGGCCTACGGTGGTGCACCTTGACATTTTTGTTTTCATAATTTTTTGTTAATAAATTAATATAAGTATATGTACACGCGTGTGTATTGAGATATACACAGCTTGTACAGTATAATAATGCTCTCATCAAACAGTAATAGAATATTTATATATATCCATATATACAAGGTGAATCTAAAGACTCGTAGCCCATTGGTATTAGAGAACTCCTCGTAAAAAGAGTATTTTGAATTTCTTCAACGTATTCTTCTACTGGCCATAGATCCCTCGAAATAGTTAATCAAAAGGTAGCCATTAAGACGTATTTATTAAGCAGATGCGCTTCGGCGAGCCTGCCTAGCAACAGGTATAAAGCATGGATACAATAACGCACGTGGCGCATCAATGGGCTTGTCGCTCATACGACGCACCGGATTTGCTACATTCCGATTAGCTACACATTACAAGAAATCTATGACCAATAACAAAAAAATAATTTCGTAATAAATTCCAAATACGTGGATCTACGTGGATCCAATGAGTACAAATGAGGTGCGATCTTTCAGATTCACCTTGTATATACATATATAAAATGATAAAACAGTAAAACAATATTAAATAAATTATCAATATATTATTGTATGTGTATGCGTATATATAATATATATATATATATATACCTAATAATCTGCGCAATATATTAATTCATTCTGGTTATGTGTGTGTGTGTGTGTGTATAATATATATGTACATACACACATATATATATATATATATATCCACACTATATTTATATATTATTGTATATTAATTAAATAATGTATATACCTATGTATATATAAAGACATATATATATAAAGATATATATGTATATATATATATATATATATATATATATATATATATATATATATATAGGTATGCATTTAGCCATTAACTAACTATGCAAAGTGCTATTTAAGAGAAGATGTGAGAAAGACGAAAAAAAAAAAAAAAAAAAATAGAGCTACACGGTACTCAAATTGACTATAGTATGCGGTAATATATCGAAGAAGAGAATGGTGACAAGACCAATAAAAAAATAAATAAATAATACAAAAAAAAAAAAAAAAAAAATACCATTGCAATTTTCAACGTAACATAACATGGCCCTTTGAATAGCTATTGAGACTTTTCTATTTGTCGTTGTGACAATATAGGTAGTAATATAGTATGTAGATTGTTATAATCGTTGCACATGCTCTTCAATCATGTGAAATGAGAACGTGAGTGAGAAAATAACAGAAAAGTTGATAAAAAGGAACAAACAGAAAAAAAGAGAAAAAAAAAAAAAAGAAAAAGAAATACAGAACAGAACAGAATTGCACCCCGAAACCAATTATGTAAATATCAATGTGCAATGATGTCGTATGAATATTCTTCTAACCACCCCTTGGATAAATTGTGATTGGTTTTTTTTTTTCCATAACGTTACTACTATCTCCAACCAATGTAGAATATTAATAACAGTAGATTATATAAAGTATAAAATATAGTACTATAAATCATCCAATACAATAATAATAATAATTATTATTATTTGTTTATTTAATTTTTTTTTTATTCGCTTTTTTTCTTTTTTATTATTATTTTTGTTTTCTTCTTTTTTTTTTTGTGTTTTTGTTTATACGTTTGCCTACAGATTTAAGTCCCGATCGTGGAATGTCTCATATGATTTCCACTAGTTTGCTGCATTATAGTTGCGGTGTGCAGTTTTATTATTATATAGACTTTTGTTAGGTGTTTTATAATAATAACAAATAACGTTTCATAGTCAAAGTTCATATTAGAGATTAAAAAAAGAATTATTGTTATTATTATTACTATTTTACTTTACATTATTTCATTTTTTGTTATTCTCTCCTTTGTTTTCATATTTATCAAAATTGGCGATATAATATATACATAAAGGACAGAATTTTCGTTGTGATTAGTAATGCGTGGTTTATTTTTCTTTTCTTCAAACATTCAAAGTGTATTATTATATATAATATTTTAATATTGCTATTGACTTGAAAATTATATCATTATTATTATAGAATCTAATATGAAATTCAACTGAAAACTTTCAACAACTATACGACTCACCCTGCAAATCGAATGATTTTTTTTTTTATCCTGTTTTTTTTGCATTATTTCAATTATTATTAATATTTTTTATTTTAATTTTATTTATTATTTATCTCTGACTACCGTTGACTAGCCAAAGCTATTCGGCATCAACTATAAGGGAGGAATTGGCACCACATTTGCTCCCAATGTATTTATTTATGTATGGATTTGTTTTCAATTGCCATCAAACGTTCGTTTGGACCAATAATAAGGCTGCCCTCTCTCTTGGTCCTATGCATAGTTCGTAGATCTTATGTGTTAGCTCAAGAAATTCATATACATACGTATATACATATATATATTTTTTGTTTTCACTATTTTCCATTTTGTTTTTTTTTTCTCTGTTTATTTTGTTTTTGTTTCGAGCGCAGAACCTCTATAGATTTGGTTTCCGAAATATGACTTTTCTCTTCTTTTCTTAGAACGCTACAACAGGAGTTCTGTTATCGCCTAAGAGAGAGTGTTCATAGTATCATTGTTGGTAGCTAGTGCCAATGTACCGGCCATAAAATCATTAAGATCGATCTTTCTCGCTTCGGGATGTTTAAATTTAAAATGTGTGCGCAGATTGTCACTACGAGTATACGTCGCGCGACATAGAGGACATTCAAACCTGCCAGGGAAGTGGACGTGGTAGTGGTTCCTGATGTGCGTCACCACCTTGCCGCAAAGCTTGCACCTGTGAAGGTTGCAGCCGCCTGGCACCCGGTCAAACGTCAGCCGCATGTGCCAGGCTTTTGAACCTGCAACATCAACACAAGACAAGTCACTCAATTGCATCTTCCCCACCTATGCTCGCTACAATTCTGTTTTTCGTTGTTTGTTTTTTTTTTTACTATTATGATTGATCTAGTGCTTGACGCATTCATGTGGCCATAATAAAGTGACTCGTTCTGGATTCAGAGCGTTAAAAGGTGACTAGTTTTGGATATCACTGCAGAATAGCAAGAAATTTGTTCACTGTGTCACATTATTTTGAACAAAGACTTCGATCTCTATCGATCGCAATAAGATTTCACAGATTCGAGGGAACTATCGATTAGTGAGAGATATTGTAACCGAGAAATCGGACATGAAGAGTCAATTTTTAACGGACCGGAAACGAATTTTATATAGATGATAATTTAAATTGAAAAAGATAAAATAAAAGTCCCATGAATATAGCATCAAGACGACTAGATCAATTAATTGGCTTAATTATTGTACACCTGGTATATAATAAGAAGTTAGTTTTATCCACTATTAAATTTGTGGTAATCGTAGCGTGAAGTAATACTTATTATTCATGACAGCACACTAAAATCTCTCTCGGTTCTAGATATAGTTGAAATCTTGATCATATTTTCAAATGTTAACAATAATTTATTTCATATATAGATATGTATATATATATGCATATATATATATATATATATATACACACACAAAATTGGGAACGATAAGAGTACCTTTGTTAAAGTGGGGTCCTTTTGTTAGATTATTAGATATTCTTGTGAAGTGTCAGTTGCATGTAATTATTACTTGTGAGAGCGACAGATAGGGAAGAGATAGAAATAGAAAAATAGAAGAAGAGGGGCGGGAGGGAGGGAGCGGGAGGGTATTATTATACACCAGTCAAAAGTGATGATTGTTATTTCCAACTGTGGAGTTTAACGATCAGCTTTGGCACGTTCAAACTATTGAGAATACGTCATTCAATGTACACCGGACCCTCCCCCCAACCCGAGCCCCATCCCCGCCCTTTGCGCCCTACCAACAAACACATACCTGTTAAAGTAAAATTATCATTTATTTCACAAATAGCAAGTACAAAAATATTACAATTTACGTTATAATATTCTATCGTCTAACATTAATATCTAGATCATATAAATTAGGCTTCAAAAGCAAATTAAATACTTATCGGACTATATATTTTGTATGGCACATCACGGGGGTACAATAATTAATGATCGCTGTGTAACGGAGTATTTTTGTCTCTCAAGGTAGTATGCAAGGTACTAAAATTGTAGATTAAAACAACCTGCTGTATGTGGAAAATAATGATAGATCTATGAGCTGTACATACGAGCAAATAATTGCCAGATTTTGTGCACCCGTTAGGTTTTGTTTGCATTTTGTGTTCAAGCGAGCATACATGTACGGTTTTTTACTGAAACAATTCATCAAGCTTCGTAGGCTTGAGGCTCGAGAGCATTGTGAGAAGTTTAAACCTGTTGAAATCTATATTGGTAATTTTCTAGCCAGCGAATGGACATCTATGGTGAGACTATCAATCTTTGTTCAACGCCACGTATACAGTTCGATCAATATTGGCGAGGGGTGGGGTAATTTGAGTTCAATGGGGCAGCGAGAGTATGAATGATGAATATGGAAATTATCTTGAATTGTTTTCAGGTGATATTAGTAGGTATATATAGGCTTTGGTTAAAAACAAGCATCTATATAACGCAGCATTATTACTCAAGATGCAATATGATAGTACTTTAAGATTCAAATGGGGAGAAATAATAATTATCCCTTCTGCGAGTATAATTACGAATGTTTACTTCTAATGTGTGCTTTAAGATTGTCGCTTCGTGTGAATACAGTATTGCAAAATGGGCAATGGCAATTCTGCGATTGATGGGAGCGAATGTGGTGCCAACGATTACTGACGGATTTACCGCACTGACGACAGCTGTATAATTGCGGACTGCAATCACCGGGTATGGGAATGAACATATTATACCCGTTAGTTGCCTCAGATCCTCTCATTACCCATGTATCCGCGGGTCGCAAGGGAGGAGGCATCCAGCAGGAAAGCTGTAGCTCGGGTGGTTGAGTTAGAAGGGAAATCCCCTCCTCTCTCTTCAGTGCGACATCACTGGCCAACACTGGAACAGAGAGAGAGAGAGAAGGAGAGATCCCCCTTAGCCCTTGGCAACACATGATCTAAGAATCTCATCACCACTGACATTCACTGTCATCAATCATTCACTTACTTATCAAATATTTGCTGACTCTCTACTATTAATATCGAGTAGAAATATCCTCAACTACGTTATTAATTCTTACTTAAATTTAATCACACTCATATCTTAGTTATATTAAATATTAAATCATATATTTAGAGTTTATATCGTTGCTACGGCACAATACTAGGACTGTGCCTCATGGGTGAGCGATTGAACTTTGCATTACCGCAATCGCATTGAAAGATCATTTCTCTACAGTATTTTCATTCTTATTGAAAGACGATAGTACCGGACAGACCTTAATCCATGATTATTAGTTCACCATCACATTTGTTTATCTATGCAAAATAGCAGTGTCCTAGCATTGGCGCACGAAAAGAGAATTAAAAATTGAACAACGAAGCTGTTTTTGAAGTATACTTAAAAATAATCTGGACTTGTTCTCCGATCGTACGAATCGATTTCTTTTCTCTTTTAGTTCTGGATAGAATTCAATTCAGCCAAAAAATGTGTTGCTACTAACTATCTGTATGTTCGGATGTTTACGTTTAATGTGATCCTTTAGATTATCTAATCTTGTTCTATGACAGCCACACATTGGGCAGACATAGTTTCCTGGATTATGCGTCAAATAATGATTCCTTAGATTCGATACAATTCTGCCGCATATTTTACATTTACTTGTATAAGTATGCGGTAGTTTTTCATAAAAATCAGACACATTTACTTTTTCTATATCCGATATCGGCACACTTTCAATGCTTGGAGGAGTAAAAAATGTCGAATCTGTAAATAGAGAAAAGCGAGGTAAAAATGACCATCTAAAAAGAAAGAAGAAAAGAAAGAATGAAATAAATAAATAAATAAAGAAAGAAAGAAATGAAGAAAGAAAGAAATAAAGAATTGCGATGGAATGTAGTCTTTGTGGTCAGATAGACATGCATAATCTAGGTAGGTATGTATATACTGTTAAAAGTATAAATATTATGTATTAAAGATTAAATATTGATTAGTCTTGTACTAAAAGGCACCACAAGAAAGCCTAAAATCCTGTTTTATATCAGCCTATGGGCTTTTGAGACTAGGTATATAATGACTTAATTGAGCCATTTTCTTAACGACTCTAAATTCTTATTCAGTCTTCGACGTTTTTCACAACCTTTCTTATAATACTGTCTTCCCTAAATAAATAATTAAAATAATTGCAATTACAACGACGGCAATATATTATTGGGTTGATTTCTTTTTCTTTTTTTTTCACATTTTTCACTTATTTTTTCTTTCTTGGATATTGGGAAGGGAATATAAATATAAATATGTACGTGAATTTGAAATTATATTCGTTTTTTTTTTTGTTCTCTTTTTTCATGGATAAGGTGTTGCCGCCTGGTGTATTTTAGGTGAGATATTCGGCATCATCTTTCCCTAAAAAATGTTTCGCATCCAAAGGCATAAACGGCGAGGAAATGTTTCCTTCTCGAATTCCATGTTTCAGCTTAATATGTCTTTTCAGATTGTCAGATCTTGTTAACGATATGAGACATATATGACACTGATATTTATCAGGAAAATGTGATTTCATATGTTTTTTAACGTTGGCCACGCTTTTTCCACAGATCTTACAACATTCCAAACCAAGGTGTGTATTCTCTATTTTATAATTCTCATATTTTATATCCTTTTCTTTTTTGCAACTTCCTGTCGATCCTGGAATATAATATCCCCTTTTCAATCGTTTCATTCTTTCTATCAATTTTCAATTGAAATCTACCAAAACTCCAGGCTTCTACAATCTCTTTGTATAGAAAAAAACAGAAAGATACATTTAATCAATTGAAATACAACATACCGAACCTACTGTAGCAAATATATACACACGCATGTATATATGTATATATTATGAACATATATATACACATACATATGTTGCATAAGCACACACCTACTTTTTAATCAAAAGTAATTAAGGGGATAGGAAAAAATAAATAAAAAAAATAATAAAAATTAAAATTAAAATAAAACAAAAAATAGAGAATTACTAATAGCAATACTTTTATGCTTACGTTTCTGAAAACATCGTAAATTGCCGACTGACGACGTCATTTCATCTTCGGGTCTTCTACTTATAGTATATATTTCACACACTACGCATTGTCAAGAATGTTGCTAAATAGAACGCAAACGCATCACGACAGTGACTTTGTTTCAATATACATAGATATATACATATATATATATATATACATATATCGTTTAGGTACGTATGTTATATATATATATATATTGTTTTTCGGTTTCACTTGTATTTGAAACGTATTTTATCTTATTTTTCGTTTGTTGTTTTATCATCCTTCAAATTGACAGTGTCAAGTGATAACACCATGCAGCAGCAAATGAACAGCATAAAATATATGCATATAATATTACGGCGTATACATGGGAATGATGATCGAGTTTCACCAAGTAATTGTTGGTTTTGTTTCTTATTTTTTCATTTATTTCGTTGTTGTGGACACGGTAAGTATGCAAGAGAGTAGAATGTAATACAAGCATGCACCGGAAAACCCCAATTGATTTACGAAACTATAAGAAATTCAGCAATTCAAAATATCATTTCGCAGCATACAAAAGAAAAAAAGAAAAAAAACACGTGTCATTTGTACGCGTACCTACTTGCGCACTCACCCACACGCTCACGCATACCACGCACGCACAAACAAAACAAACAAACAAACAAACAAACATACATACATACATACACACATTCATACATACATACATACATACATACATACATCCATACATACATACAGACAAATATTATTTCATACGTTCATTCATTGTGCAGGGTAGTTTTTCAAAGGATCTAAAAACGTATCGTTATCATCGGCGTCGAAGGAGATTACGCGAACAACAATATATATGTATATATGACCACGACCGAAAACTGATGAAAACACGCAAGGTTCGAGTTGAAAACAGAAAAAAACAAAAAAATAACTATTGTGGTAATAATCTGAAGGACCGGAAGAATCTTCATTACCACAAAAACAATACTTGCATTTTGGAGAACGATCTTTCGTCATCAGGAGATATATATACCTATGTATAAATATATTCAGAAGGATATTTCTGTGAAAAAATGGTATCGCCATAAACGTATCGTGATTTGTATTGACAAAAAACAGATAATGTTTCATGTCGTTTTACCTGTTCTTTTTGTTATTACAGTAAATTGAAAATTATCCGATCGTGCTTGCGTCTCATTGAAACGCTGAAAATTTCAATAATCGACATCATATCCTTCGAAGAATACCTCGCGTGTATTTGTAAATGAATGAACGAGAAAAAAAGAAAAAGAAAAAACAAGTAGAATATATAATTTCATCAAAATCATAAAACTTACTCAGCAACTCGCACACGCAATCTTTAAAAATAAAATCGCAAGTATGGTCCATTTGCTTATTATAGTTTTCGTTTGTTTGTTTTTTTTTTCTTTTCTTTTTTCTTTTGACCAAACGTAAATAGGCAGTAGTTAGGTGCTGTCATGATAACACACTTGCATAATTCTAACACACTGAATCAGCAAATGCACAATACCATCACCACAATACTAAATTTTACATAATTAATTAAACCTGGATCCTATAATTTACATATCACTACTCACGTTGTTTGGAAATAGAGGGATATTATTCATGTTATATTATTATTATTTGAAAGTTTATATTTTTAATTTGTTTATTATTATTATCTCTTTTTCGTTTTGTTTCTTTTTCCTTTATCGACGTTCCGTTTAATAAGCATGCACTCGTTATGATTGTGAGTTTTCTCCCTCGATTTCTTTTTTCATCCAACATATTTCCTATCCTCGAGATGACAATTATTACTCGTTAGACTATACCTCCTTCGTATAAAAAATTGCGACACGAGAAAAAAGAAAAAAAAAATCCAAATTTGAATCAAAGTAGGGAAATTTCTGATTATCAGCGTAATAAAATGAATGAAAGTTCAATTTCAATGGTAATTTATCTGAAACTATAACACCTATCCATTGAAAGTTTAAATATCATGTAACGAAATTGAAGCAAAGCGCATATCAATTGGTTTATTGATTTCATTTTATAATATACAAAAACAAATGAGATAGAAAATAATCAAATTCTCTATTCTCTATTCTCTGGCAGCATAGGAAATATATTAGACAATATTGAAATGTTATGTAAATGGGTTCTTAGATCTTACCATCAAGTCCGTCAAGCATTTCGTGTGGGTTGTGGTGTTCGGATGATTCTGTTCCTGGTACTCCATCACTGAGAGCACCTGTAGTCGGTCCCCCATCTTCTCCTAAGAGACTTACAGGATGTCCCTGCGCATGAAAATCATGTGATTATCTAGATTCATTTGAATTGAATATCAAATATAGATACATATTATTCGTATGATACTAAATATGAAGAGGACGATATTCATTAATGAGATTTCCGGATTATTCAATATTTACAGTTATTAATCTATCCTGAATGAAAACTGTTTTTCAATCAATAATTGAATATTCAATTCGTAACGATATTTGGACAAAGGTTCAATAAACAAAATGACAAACATTATACGAATGAGAATAATAATGATCGTAGAGGTTCAAGTGATGTAATTCATATGTTTGTAAACAATAATTACATTTATTGAAGCTGCTGAACACAATAAATAACATGTCACTTCATACTGTATAATGAAAATATAAATTTGGATTCGTTACGCTTATAAGTACATAATATTATGTAAAACTAATCAAACTTGAAATAATAATTGTTAAGGACTTTTGAGCACGGCAATGTGGGCGACAATTTTGTATCCTTTTGCAGCAAATTTGGCACAACAGCTCCACGTCTCTATGAAACCTCTAATCATGTTGGGGTTGAGGGTAAACTTTCCCCAAACTATCACGATATGCAGTCTGGTGTCAATTGAATAAATAAATGTGACTGGAATTAATAATTATATTTGTTCATCGGCGAATCTCACTGACGCACACTAACGTAAACACCCCAGCTGACGAACAATTTCATTCGTCACCGAAGTATTAGCAAAAATTACGGCTATGGCTAATCAGAGCGCATTTTCCAGTAGAAGAGCGGTTGTTTCAATACAACTCCGACAAGAATCAGTTAAAAAGGAAAAATCTAGGACCGCGATACTGATTCGCAAACACATGGAATGCAATCATGTAACCATAGTCCCAATTTTGCCATGCTCACTTTTCTACTAATAAAATTGTCGCCATTATCCCCCGCTCTGCTTTTGCTGGAGATGCTCAAATGTCCTTGAAACCTGACGATAGTTAGATAGATATAGATATAGATATAGATATATAGATATATAGATAGATAGATAGATAGATAGATAGACAGATAGAGATAGATAGATAAAGAGACAGAAAAATAGGTATATGCCGTATAAAAATATTAGTTGAAATATTATCATCGTTGGTTTCATAATGTAATTTTTCGATACTTAAAAGAGTTTTTGGCACAGCTGAGTACGATATTGTATAGTAGAACCGTCGATTCTAAACATTTGGCGAAGAGATTGATTTATTTTTAGTCTTTGCGTAAGCTGCCCAAAGTGTAAATCCTTATTCAGAAAGTAAACTGGTAAGAAATGGTAGACAAATATGAGGTATACGAAGTTTCATTGATTTGTGAGGTTCAACCATTTGGACAAAAATAATTTATCACAATATGCATATGATTTTGGCTAGTAGGTATATAAACGAAGATAAAATTGAAGCTTCGATCAAGTGAATTGTGTCGCTATTATAAAATTGCAAGTACAATTCTATGTACGCATGTAATAATCTAATCTCGGTACTACACCTTTATCCTGAGTTAAGAAGCGATAAATAGATAAAAACGAGTTCCTTATGTAATTATTACCAGATATTGTAATTGTTCTTTCTATTTCTTTTTCAAATTATATATTATTATATAAAAGTGCGTAAAAGAAATTAATCGATATGATGAGTCATAATCACAAATTGTATAATAATTAGACATCCTTTTATAATTTATCATTATGTGTAATGACAAATATATTCTTTTGCCGCCATCTCTTTAGCAACGCATAGATTATGTGCTTTACATTTATTGTGATGATTAACTATTTCGAGTCGAAAATTTCTATTACCGGCAGCAAAGGATGTGCGAATCTCCGGTATAGTTTCGCTCCATTTTCTACAATATTTGCAAAACATAATGTGTAATTTTTCGTCGTATTCTAACCATCGAAATAATTCTAACCAACTTGATTTGAATCTTCCAACTCTTTTTGTTAAAAGAGGAGGAGGAATAGTAAAAGGGGGTGGAGGTGCAGATAGAGTTGCGCACGTACCGGATTGCGAGCCCAAAATTTTTCTTCGTGGCTTATCTGAATCAACGTCTCTATTAAACTGAACTTTGCCCTGCGATTTGTGGGTTACAGAATTAAATTGAGAAATCAAACTAGAAGTTTGTTGAGGGATTCTTTCTTCCACGTCAGGAGATTTATATGGGTATGAATATTCAGGAGAAGACACATAAGATCCTTTCAGATTGTTTGTTTGCTCGTGATATGGAAATAAGGCATCTGGTGCTCTGACTGAAAGGTAGCCTCCAGCCATGATAGCAGTTTTTCGTGAAACACGCGTTAGATGAGAACCACAATAGTTAGGATTTATCATGCTCTGATCATCCCTGGTTTCCGAATTCTGCCCATCTCTTTGAACCTCCCACGCCATATTAGTCTGTCAACAGAGAAGGAAAGGACATGTGTTTAATTCAACACATTTCAATTTTGTCTTCTTCAGAGAATAAGAAAGCCAATTTTTTGTTCTTCTTTTCCTTTTTCTATCAATCTGTTTTTTTTGTTTCACTCCAAATTCAAAAATCCCTTCCTTCAAATGTTTTTATTTGACTAATTTCAGATCTAACGGCGTGGCGGGTTACTTATACAAAAAGTTCAATTCTCCTCGAGAATTGATAATGAAATCGTCGAAATTGATAACAAGTCGTACAGCAGACCTTCATTCATATTAATTAGAAATATGATCAGGAATGTCATTTAAGTTACAAGTATGCGTGTTAAGGAGAAAATTCGTCTTTCACCTTCATCTTCACAAACAATCTCGTTAGTTCGATAGATTGAATAATCATTCATATTTCAGTGATTACATAATTTAAATAGTTACTATCTTTCCTAGAATCAGAAAAATAATGAATGTGACAACATTCGAATAATGACGATCTCTCGATATAGCATGCTTGACCCTTGAATTTCGATCAATGGTGGGTCAACGTTTTTCTATCTTTTTTTTTCTTGTTGCAGTAAAAGCAGTGAATCAAGTACGAAACAAAATATTCCTTATTCCCATTTGAGGATCACTCTATTATTGGGTTGACATTTCTAAATAAATACATAGTCCGTTTACCGTTTGAAAAGCTTATCTCATCAAATAGTGTAACATGTATTATGAAATATATGAAACATATCCATAACTATACCAATGACTCACATTGATTTTAGAAAATTTATTTATCATCTAAAATTTTGGACAGAAAATCATTTCAATTCTACACAAGAATGAAAGTCCTAGTGTGATGAATAAACAGCGGTGATATCCAAATTTTATCAAAGATGTTCTCCTATCATCTTCATCAGCCGAACATGCTTTGAAAATCATCGAATGACTGGCATCAGAATAAAAGAAATGCAAGTAGTATCGTAACTTTCAAATGAATCTTCACATCTACAGAGGGAGTTTACGCTTACTGGTGTAAAAAGATTTGCAAATTATTATCGTGCTTGGAAAAGGAAAATTCTATGATTAATCGGCGAGCAGGTCTTCACTCGAAGGAAAAAAAAACATGCAGTTTAGATGTTAGTATCCAAGTTAGTTTACTATGAACAACAGATCCTTTTACTGATAATTTTGAGAAAATATTGAAACAAACACAATATTTGGGGAAAAAAAAAAACTTCTACCCGATATTTCCAGCAGTGAACTGAACTCGCGCCTCAAATTTTCGACTACACGCATGATATATTTGTATCTCCAATAGCAATACTAAGGTTACCTTCACAATGTATAATAATACTTTACGCATAGAAAAATTCATCAGTCAAATTTCATTTCAGATGAATCTAAACTCTACATATGACAAAATATTGATGGCATTTACGTTTTTCACGAACTTTCACACAATTTCATTGAAAGATCAAAAATTGTGTATGCGATTGAATTTCACAGATTGAATTTCAGATGGAAGATGTTAATAAAGAATAACTGAAACTCTTCCATGAGTGGGTGAGATTATCGACTGTTCAGAACTGATCAAGACATTTTTGTTGTTTATCAAAGTTTTATGTTTCTGGTGTGAAATAATCGATAGAATCAGGTAAAGACCCAGAGTTTCTTAGGTAGTTTGCGAAAATGAAAAGAAAGCAAAATCCGAGAGAAATATTTGTTATCTTTGAGCATAGGCAGTGTTTCATTAATTCAATTCACACGTATTCCATTTCCTGAGCCTAACGATCGATGCTATTAATTGTAAAAAAATTGTTTTACTTACAGAAAGTGAGCCGGTGTCATGGAAGTCAGGCATGTGGTGGTCAATTTCTTGTTTAATAGGAGGCTGAGGCTGAGACGTAGGAGTGATGGGTCTTCCGCCATCCTCCAAATCACTCCCCAGCGTATTATTTAATTTTGGAACAACTGGGGGACTTGATTTGTAACTACATTGAGACGATGCCTGTAAATAAAAGACATAGAATAAAAATGATACTCGCTGAATTCGATTGGAATGTTAAATAATTATTCTGATCAAGTCACAGAGCAGCGGTGAAAAAAAAATATAAAACAAAAATGTAACATTTTTGATTGATTTTCGGTATTTGTTAGAACCATGATTCTTCGAATAACGATTATATGTGAATTTCCCAAGAATATGGTATGATAATGCGATAGACATAAGACAGTATTCAATCCAATATACCGATCCACATGTTGTGCTAAATAATTCAACTCAGAGACTTGTACTTTTTTTTTTACCATACGGTATGTATAAAAGTAATGTTGCGATTAATCTTATCTGAACAGCTGTATGAAGAGAGACGAAAATAAATGAACCAATTTCAAATTACATAATGAGGATAAATTTTTCTAAAATTACCAAGTCGTTGTTACTGGAAGTTGTTGAATTGACGGAAAAAAAAAAAAACGAGTTTCCGATGAATATTCTGAATGAGAAGAAATCTTTACTAATTACCGATGTTCGTTTTTTGGGATGTAGGAGTAAAAACATAATTAAAAATACAAACAAAAATAAAAAGCGCAGCATACTTTACATTCAATAATTTAAATGACTACTCCGATTAATTTATCAATCAGGCTACTGATGAAAGAATATCATTCTGTTTTATCAGTTCACTCAAGTCCTAGAGGGTGTGGAACAATTAATTTGAAAATGAGCGAGGGAGTGCACGATACTTGTTAGAGGACATATTGCAAAGTTCTCATGATTACAGTTTTAGCATATCATGATTTCTTATTTTATAAAGTGCAACAAAGTCACTTTTTACTCAATTATTTATCTTTCTAGACCATATTGTCACTCATAGAGAAGAAGAAAAAAAAGAAAAAATCAAACAGAGAAACTTTAACATCGTTACATTTACCCAAGAAGCGACGAATTTCATTACACATACAGCCAAGCACACTCGCCCACACACAAATGCATGAAAAACAGATTGTAAATATAAAAACGTCTGTTGCAATACTCATGGTCAGAGTATACTAAAAAACATAAATTACCTCATACTCGACAGAAACATCTGATTGAAAACGAAAAAGCATAGAGATAGAAAAAAAAAGTATTCTAACGAAGAAGAATAATTCTTAGGTCGACGAAAGAAAATGGATGGTGGAAAAAACTTCCAAATTTCTGTAATTTTGTGAATTTCATTTACTCACAAAAATCCATAAAATTGAATTGGAAAAAGAAACAGACGATGGAAAAGCAACTAAGAATAGAAATGTGAGATAGAAATCTGAGATCGACTTACCTGAGAGTCGGACAAAAATCTTTCGCTCGGAGGCCCGGTAAGCGAGACATCGTAACTAGTAGAAATCTTTCGTTTCCTTTTTTCTGGATGAGATTGAGGATTTGGTGATTCGGTGTGCCTCGTGCTCGTCTGCGTCTCGGGTTCAGGCGACGGACTCTTCTCTTCGGTTTTATTATTTACACTATTATCAGTGAGTCCTCTAATTTGCAGAGCTTCGGCAGTCTTGAGGAACATTGGTAACAAATGTTGACTAACATTTACTTCTCCCTTGTACATGAAGTGCAGTAGCGCCTTCATTTCCGTGTCGTTAACATCCTTTAAGAATATTATCGGATGCGGATGCGTATTCTGAAGGAATATATTCTCAAAGTAAGGACTACACGCCGATAATATTGTTTGATGTGCCTTAAATGTTTCTCCGACGCATGCCAATGTTACGTCGCAAAGCGCTTCGCGTGCAAGTAATGAACTCAATACGTCCGTAAGGTTTGCGGGATGGTTGTTCCACCGGAGGCAATACTGTTGGTCCATGTTGTCTATCTCCAGTCCCAACCCTACAATCAAACTAACTCGGCTAAACCTCTGGCCTTGTTTTATTTTTTCAGAAAAATGACGGGAAAAGTGAAACCAACAAAAACAAGGAAAACTATGGCAATAATTGTTACGTATAATAATAATAATTTAGTACTCTGGGTAAAAATTCATTCAACTTGTAGATGGGGGTGGGGTGGGGTGGGGGAAAGAGACAGAGGAGGAGTAATATTTTTGGTTACAAAAATGAAAATAACCGTATAACAACCGCCTTGCACACGATAATAATATTTAACGATAAACACAAGACGAAGGGATTGAGAATGTCGGGATTTAAGAAGCACTCACTCTACACAATCTCTATTTCTTCCACACTGTGCAAACGTGCCACATTGCAATATAACTGTAAAACCCTTCAGGGTTCAGAGTAATACTACTAAACGTGTCAAAAACATATTTGCAAATGCGACCTCGAAGCTTGGGTATGGAACGCGATTGGGAATTCCTTTAAAATGCCACTAGTCAGGTTTGTGTAGTAGACGACGAGGTTAGAGTGTAAATTGCGTCGCAATATACACCCACCACCTACGAATAACTTTTAAAAAATTCGTTGTATATTTTGCGGAGTAAATGTTTTCGAGAATGTATTTATTATTTAACTATTCGCGAAGCTTTGGTTCGTCGCCATTGTAGCCTGTGCATTTCTGGTACGCTCTCTCATCATTCGCGAAAAAGGACAGAGAAAAAAAAGAGACGAAATTTTTCGTTCGATATATATATAATTACGTCGCGTTAAAATCTTACCGTATGTATATTCTCAGGTTATTTTGTTATTCGTAAATATATATCTGTATACGGTTAACACCCCAGGCACGTTGTTTATTTTTTAATATCGATGGTTTGTTGATATACGGAGAATTACTCACCTTTCGCAAACTTTTTGCCATTACAACGCCACCCGACCCTTAACATCCACTGCCATATCAATCTGCTAATGCCTACGAGTACGTTTTTAAAATACTTTTGACCTTCGTGCATCTGCCGACTAACCAGCCAACGAAAAGGGCGCCGAAATTCAAACGTCGTATAAACGACGGCGCGGTCGTCAGCTCGCATCGCGTTTACGCTCATTATATCGGTACGCACAACGTACGCGATAACGTTATAACTATTTTCTTTTCTTTCTTCTTCTTTTTAAACACACATTTTATTCATGTGTCGATGCATATGGTGGTCGGTTTTTCTTTCTTTTTCTTTTCTTCTTTTTATTATATTTAGAATCGTTTTAAGCAGAACGTGACGATTTAATGTGAATTCGAACTTAAATGAATCGTCGAAACTCATAATCGCCTTGTATTGAAATATTTAATCGAATACATCGGATTATATGCATACATAATAATCTTCTGCTCTTCATTTTGTTGATCTTCGGTGATGAATGTATGTATAAGGTATAGGTTTATACAATTAAAGCTGGATTAAAATTGCCAAAATAATACTCAATAATATATGTATATACTATATCGTATATAATATATATTAGGTATGTAACGTGTATGAATCATTACATCTGACAATAACATATAATTCGAGAAAAATATTGATAATTTAAAACAAAATATTTTTTCATTTGTTACGATTTTCCAACGTTACGTAATATTATACACAGTACAATATGTGCCCGATGTCATGTATATAGGTATACAAATGAGACAATCAATGCAATCAAATGTCAATTTTATCGCAATGTAATAAGGGGCGCGAACGATTTTTTTTCATCCTCTCTTCTCTTTTTCTTTCTCTCTTCTGTCTTGAATACGATAATTTGATGAAATTTGTAATCCGATCACTAGTTAATAATAACATTACGGACAAATTTTCAACCGCGCTATGAAGAATTTCAGTACGTATATAATAGTAGAGAGAGAAAATAAAATATGAGATTAACACATCATCGTTATACATGTAATAATAATATAATTGTATAAAAGCAACGCGCGCTGTCTGAAAAGAGCGCATTGTTACCTGGTTTACTCAAATTCATGGACATGAAATATTCTCTAGCGGCTCCTTAAAGCCGCAAGCCTATCGTGAATTTCGGCGTGGTTGAATGAAATTGGCGGCAATCCGCAACTTGATGCAGGCAGGTGTCGTAGGATTTGATGAAACTAGATCTTCTATGCGGTGAAGAATCTTCCGTGATGAAGTCGTTGTTTATTATATTACGTATTTTACTGATCAATCCTTCCTATAATTTATCCATCTAATTTTATCAGAACTGATGTCTTTCGAGAACAGGTATATTCAACAAAATAGGTCAAGTTCAAATTGATACATCGATTGATTTACACGGAAAATACATGATCACATTAGTGAAGAAAAAAACACCCGCCTCACTATTATTTATTCCTTATTTATAACTAACAACTATATTCTCACACAATTTTGATATTATTATAATTTTTTTCGCCTTATATTTTCAAATCTATCATCATTCAATAATATAATTCCGCACTCGAATTGAACGAGAGAAATACAACAATATTATTACGAATATTATTATTATTATTGTTATTATTATTATTAAATTCAATTATCTCCCATTTAGAATTTTTAAATTCGCGATATATAATATGAATCGATTAATTACACGAAGGATTTTATAATATCCAATTGAATATATCCGATTTAAGAATGAGAAGCTTGCACGCTTGAAGCTTGCAACCAACAACTACACCTACTCTAGGTATGTATATGGGTAGATTCACTTATTATTTATAAACAACGTCTATGATGTTGGTTCAAAATGAATTTAGGACCCGGTACTGTAAGTACGGGTATATTCCCGTTGACTGTAGAGCATACTCGTTTTCTACTGGCGATAGGTATACGCGAGCGGGGGTTGTTGCGCACGGAAGTGCACGCCGCGGAATGATGCAGGGATGTGTTGGCTGCAGCCGCACATCCCCTCTAATGAATGCACCAGGCATGTGCGAAGGATTTTATGTGCACCACCTCCACTTCTACACCACCCTCCGAGTCACCCGGACCAACCAACCAACCCCCGTCAACACCGTCCCACAATCCGGGACTCTGTGTTCGCGGGATCCGCGTCCGACGACGACGAGGACGACGACGACGACGACGATGACGACGACGACGATGACGACGACGACGACGACTACGGCGGGGGTTAAGTACGTGGGGGAAGGTACCAGGCAGCAGATAGATAGATATTAGGTGCAAATGCATACACCGGACCAACGGACAGGTAGGTAGGTAGGTATAATATAATTCCTGCGCCCACCTAGGATATGCCGCGAATGGTGCAACTGCCAACAACTACGTCTACAACTACTGTTATAGCTATCTATACGGGTGCCAACAACAATCGAACTCTCAACGGGTTCGCGTAAAGTTAGAATTCCATCCCCGCAACAAGAGTACGTAGGTATAAGGTAGGTTGGTTGGTGGGTATCGCTCGCGCCTAGCAGCGGGAAGAGAAGCTGCCCTGCGATATAAACTCGAGCATAAAACCTAGCTTGTGCTGGTATGGGATGGTGGTAGGTAGGTAGGTATGATATACGCGCGCGTGTTATATCCATAGCACACTAGCAACCCTCGCAACGCCCTAGCTACCGTTGCCTTGGCAGGTATATCTATCCACCGCTGATGCACCTGAACGTCGCGTCGCCTCGCGTCTCGTCGAGTCGCGTCGCGTCACGTCGTTGCGTATATGATATGAACACATACATGGACATTATGTACCCACACAGGCATCATGCATACTATATTGTTCGGGAACTCACAACACTGGGCAACAGTTGCTTCCTCGTCGAACATGCTTCGAGATCGCCGCGTACACCTATATACATATCCTCCACACACGTATACCTTGCTTACTAACTGATACATTCTACGTAGAATATAGAGACATATACCTACTCCAATGCGCATTTTATAAGTTTTATGAAATATCATTCATATGTATATATATATATGCACTATACGTATACTATAGATGGGATATTTTTCTCCACTGAAGAAGAATTCCTTTTTATCGTTTCTTATTATTTCTTCTCATTTCAAAAACTACGAGTCAATTATTATCATCATTGTTGTTATTGTTATTATTATAATCATAGGTATGTGTAATAATGATTCACGATATATAATGCAGGTTGAATTATAATTATTTCAGAAACATTATGATGATAGAAATTCGTACAAATTTTTTTTCCAATGTTACACATAGGCACGTATAAGTATGTAGTTTATAATTATATGTATTAAGTGCTACAGCACAGGCATATAGACGATACTCTTATAATAGGCGATAAAATTCGATGAACCTCATCTGAAAATCATATGAGCTGGGAAGAAGAAAATAACTCGAACGATACGTATTAATTAGTATATATGTATTGTAACCGCGATTGGACCGCAGCAGAAACGCGCGAGCCTATAAAACTGGCGCGTTATGCCAGCGAGCGCCGATACCTCTTTCTGGCCGGAGCTATATAAAGCAGCGCCGATAGAGAAACGTCACCGATTTCCAACTAGGAAGAGACGAAGCGGCGTTTCTGAATTCATCTTCGAATCCAAATTCAGAACCAGCTTTGCAAGGGCAGCTGGAATTCACTTCTACGTATAAAATCCTCAAGGCAATTCCAAACACATCGAGAATTTCCAAAATTTTAAGACTAAAAACGATTTGCTTCAAATAACGGACAAATTCCTTATTCCGTGAATCCTATGATGCCTGCTTCGCTGTTAGGTAGTCTAAAATAATCTAACATAGCTAACATAGGGACTATTCATTAAGAGGAATTTGGACTCGTTACCTCAAATATGCAGAAACCGTTTCGACAGCCGAGAATCGTGCTTTCGCGCAAACGACTCGATCGATTTCGACGAAACTCAGAGAATTCATTAAGTACGATGTCAGAAAGTCGCTCAGTACTTTACTTTCTCAAAACATCGATCGGATTCGATGGAAAATAAATATTTCCTATGTTATCTCGGTTAAATCGCCAGCGGTGTCTCCAGATTCCCCTCAAATCTCATGCGAGATTTAAACTCAACCACCTCAAACATTGTCAGCCGAGCCGGTCAGCATCATCGGTATGATAACCGGGTAGGTACCAAACACGGAGACGGCCGAGCCGGCTCTTTCTTCTGTATGATCTTCGCATATCAAAGCTTGCGTTTCGAATACCGTCAGGATGTTAAACCTGCTGCTTTGTCTCGCGCACATCATGCGAAACCCGCGGTATCTATCCTTGATATCAGGATCTAGAGTAGATACAGCTCTGGCGAACCTATAGCTTCCGTACGGTTCTCATGTAGGTAACAGTGCCTATCCGAAGAGAGGTATAGCGCGAACTCGAGTCTGACTCTGACATACAGCCACGGTGGTTGCCCTCACCCCTGTCTGGAGCTAGGATGCGGCTCCGAGTCCGGCACAACTGACATGATGCAAACTCGTTTCCCAATCCCAACCTAATTGTAAGCGGTCAAAATTGAACTAAACCCGAGCGGAGCCCAAAACACCCCAATCGGTTTTTCAACAGACTCAAAGTCTGGAAAAATTCGGTATGCGTATGCATGTATGTAGCGCGTATCTATATATGCGGTATATGCCCACTATCGTCTGATCGTGGGAGAAGGCCTCAGAATGCCACATAACACGTAATAACGAGCTTTCAACTTGTTTTTTCATACCTACATATTCATATCATATTTTTGGTTCATCCTAACTTTTCGCTAACGAGACGAGAGGATAGCGGATGAAGAAGTATGTCTATACAATTAAGATTAGGTACGTTATTATTAATATTACTATTAATATTATCATCGTCGTATATACTCCTATATGAACATACCTTACGATGCCAATTTGGTTTTATTAAAAATTGAACCGCGATGCAAGTATAGACGTAGAGGATCTCCTGTGTTATGTAGGTATATATATATAGACGCGTACTTATGTAATACCTAATGAGATTGGATCGTTAATAAATTATTATAATAAGTATTAAAGCTACCTTATTTTTCACAGAAGAAAACGAATAACCGGCTAATGTATGAGAAAAAAGAGATCTTTGTGGCATGTAATAGCAATACATAGGTATAGGTATATATATATATAAGGATGTATATGGTTAATGTGTTCGGTATGGCATACACAGACTGATTATGTACGTGTTCGTCGCCGTTTAGCAATTTATGTGGTAAATGATCCCTGAAAATGATGTTCAACGTAACTTAACGTGACGCACCGACACGTCGCACCATATTACCGCATTACGACCCCCTTCCCTCATTCCGCAAACCCTGTACATATTGATTAATATATATATATATACATATATATATATATATATATATAGACATGTGTATGTGTATGTATAGGTATATAGGTATACGGTGGTCGCCAAGTGAAATGCGTGGTAGTTTATTATTGATATGAGGAAGGAAAAAAAAATAATCCGGCGATTGTATCCTCCAGGATGCGACAGAATAATTCACTTCGTTGTTATGATGCACCTCTAATGTGCAGAATAAAATGAGATGCATCGGCTCATCTCTTTGGCTAATTGTCGGTCGCTTCGACAGTTATATGAGTAGAGTCAATCTCCTGCACATTCGATAGCCGTATACCTGCCTAGAGTTTCGAATTTGATGACAAATGAAAATGACGATTATGAAGTTGTCCGAGTTTTTCAGTCGACATAATTATCCATTGCACTTCATTCATCATGCTTTTGTATTTTTTCCAAATAATACACACGTGTAATACCGCGATTGCAATACTCGTACACCTTGCTCGACCTGTTCGCATACCGGCTTTCACATGATATTATATAGTGGTTACAAATATTTGTTCTTACATAAAACCGCGCGAGAATCGTATGTCGTATGCATATAATGTGTGTGTGTATGTGTATATACATACATACACCCAGAGTGTTGTACTCTGACCGCTTGAAGATTGCACCAAATTCCGAACAAAAGATGAATACGGTTGGCAGACCCGGGGATGCGTCTTGCGGTGTCGTGATTGGCTGTATGTATAGCTCGCCGAAGATTTTTTCCCGAGTTTGTTCAAGTGGTCACAATCTAACACGCTGGGTGTAAGCAGCTTGAGTGCAGGTATAGGTATCCGTATAGGCGTACAATTCGGTCTTATAAAAATCTGTCTTGTTATATGTATGTATGCATGTATGTATATATGTATCTACATCGAATGCCGTCGGTCGTCATATTATACCTCTGACATTCGTACCTGTTTCTATCCCACAGCCGGACGACCGCCAAGGATATGGATATAGCCTGCAACTAGCTTCTGACCGATTACATAACCCGGCATCTCATATTTGTACATCTGTATATATAGCAATTCGTACCGATACATGTACTACCTTGTGTATTACAGGGTGACCCGGAATTATCGCCGAGATTTTGCAACGGGGTATTCCTTGTCAAAACGGGTTCGAAATTCGCTCATCAACTTTTTTCCAACGTGCATAAATTGTTCGTTTCGTTCCTATGGTCAATCGAAGATTAGTCAATGACACTTGCTCGATAAACGGGCGCTTGTCGATGTGGGGAATACACAGGAACGAGCGGAGTTGACGCAACCGAGCGCCCCGACACACTGACACTACTCTATTGGCTAATCGTCCATGGACCATAACGAGTCTGTGCATTTTGGCGACGAGTCGATGAGGAATTTTAGATCCCGTTTCCAACAAAAAATACTCCTATTCACTTGAATAGTCCTATTGACGCTGGTCTCAGAATTCTTTGGAATACTCTGGAAACCGTTGCAGGAAATCGTTGCAAGCCTTTGAAAGTCTTGCGAGTCTGGGAAGTCGCGGGAGTCACTGAAAATCTCTGAAATTCTGTGGAAGTTTTCGGAATTCTCTGCAATTCTTTGGAAGTTTGTGGAATTTTGAGGAACTCTTTGGAAGTCTTGGAAGGCGGTTGAAGTCAAAGAATGCTTCATGGGAGTCTTCGGAATTCTCTGGAATTCTTCGGAAGTCTTTTTTGAAAATCTTTGGACGCGTTCAGAAGTCCGTGGGAGACGAAACTCGCTTTTCCACCTAAAACCGGAGTGAATGGCTCTTCGGAAACCGCGTTGGAAATCTCGGCATCAATTACGTATCACCCTGTATATTACCGTCACCTTTGCATCGCTTCTATGCCTCTAGTGATCGAGGATCCGAATTAGCAACGATCGCAGAAATAATTTTCGATTCTATGGTTATTCTTTCCGCCTGTGCACGCGGGTATGTATGCGTACAACATAAATATCTATATATCTGCATACGATATTGCGCTGTAAGTTCAACGGTATCTTGGAAAAGTATAGGCCTCTGAGCTATTGGTCTGCTCACAATAATTACCTAAGCCTCATGCGCTCTGGATATGATCTGCTGTTTATATGGGTCACTGTCTTATAATATGAGCCCGAATCACAACCAACCAGCGTATATAGGTACACAATATTACAGGTATATCGCAGAAAGACAGAAAACAAAAGCAACGACGCTAAATTCTAAAGACTGAAGACGCGCGAGCGGATACATTGATCGAAGATCCTGAACACGCATGCATAGGTATAGTAGCTTTGGACATACACAGATGTAATTTAATATCCGCGCAAGAAGCTGCACCTTGTGAGCCGTGGAAATTGGCTGATTACAAGTTTTAGAATTTCAATATCGTTACATAAATCGCTTATTCTTGTTAGAAAATCAAATGTGCAAGATATGGGGATCGTTGTACGAGTGAGATGAGATGAGTTATCAACACTCTCCAGAATGAAATACTATAACAGTAATTATACAGATTAAACATGCAGGAGAATGCGGTCAGAGATATATTCAATCGATGATATTAGGTATAGGTACTTATGATATTTACTCACATTTACAGTCAGCTTTTCGAGACACTGTATTATATACAGTGAGTATAAACTTTGGAAACTGCAACAGCACTTGCGGATTCGGGTCAGGTGCTCGATCGATCTCTGATCGAAAAATAAGAAGCCCACGTGCACTGACAACAGGTATAGAGGTGCACACATACGCAACGGAGTGCAGTGTCAATTATAGCATATCATTATCGTATCCATTATTGATTATGCTGAAGTATGCACCATTGAGCGAAGTCGTTTGATTTTTGCAAAATGTCATTCACAGTAATGATGCAGCGTTCAACGACGATAACCCATGAGATAACGATTTGTGCTTCACCGGAAGTTGCGCATACAGGGTCCGCCTGCGCATCTGTGTGCGTATCGAATATAATCTACACTATAGAGGGGTAACCCGATTTTTATTAAGAATCTCTCCTATCGAGAGGAGCCCTGCTGCTAACGTTGTTTTGAGCGACAGGTAGCTCGCGAGCTATTAGCAACATGTAGTAGTTTCCTATACATATAGCTCCATACTCGTGGGTGGCCCGGGGAGTTGGGAACTGGAAACGTGGCGAGGACTTCCGATATCGCGGGTGAACGGGGAAGGAGGTGGAGAACGGGTGGATACACGTGCCGTGCGAGGAGAGCCAAGAACTCTCTCGTGGCAAGTTTGCTGCTGTGCGAGAGGTGTGTATACTGTTTGTATGTATGTATGAATATATACGTATGTACATACGACGCGTGGATGGCCTATATAAGTGTAATTTACCGACTACTTTCCTCATCATTATCGCCGCTCAAGAATCATCCTCGCGAATGAATATCGAGTTATCGAAATGAAAGATGGTCAGCCGAAAAAATCACAGGCTACATAATGCGTGTGTATGTACCATGTAATGTTCATGAATGGGTTCCCTACGTCTAACCTCTATTTCTCGACTTTCTCCAAAATAAGTTTCCTCTCTAAACGTATCTCATGTACCTATGGCCGGGGGAGCAGGCGACAGAAGAAGCTAGAGAAACCACAGCCTCCCATAGCTGTCATCCACTAACCTGTAATTTCGCGCGACATGACTCTTCATCAAATTATAATAACCCCAAAATTGACGATCACGTTATTGATTATCTTATTGGTTAGCTTATTAATTATCATCAATAGATAATATAGACGGATGAACACCTAAACTTTATTAACAGGAGTTATTGAATGATAATAATAAATAATTACTAATAATAATGGTAATAATGAATTGATAAATAAACAATTTTCTTAAGAATAATTCTCTCTCACGACGATGATAGTTTTTATACGTTCCCTTGCCCTTTTTAAAATGATCGTAAATTGCGTGTATGATTGTTTTCTCATTCGATACAATGAATTCACCGTGACGAAGGCTTCAAACGGAAGAAATTATAACGATACAGATAAAACATTCATTCGAATCAATGAATAATACAGGTAAATGAATAACAAAATTGTATGTACAGAAGTTAAGACACAGGTTAATCATACACGTAATTTACGATCATTTTAATACAGGGCAAAGAAATGTATAAGAACTAAATTGTTCAATTATCAAATCATTATTACTATTATTATTCACATTTATTTATTACTATCATTCAATCACTCCTTTCGATAAATTTTAGGTCTTTATTCATCTATATTATCTATTTATTATAATGAATCGGCTAATCAATAAAATAATCAATGACGCGATCGTCAATTTTGGGGTTATTAATTTGATGAACAGTCATGTCCGCGAAATTACAGGTGGGTGGATGACAGCTGTGGGAAACAATAGTCGTGGTTTCTGTAGCTTCTTCTGTCGCCTGCTTTGCCGGCCATAGGAACATGAGATACGTTTAGAGAGGAAACTCATTTCGGACAAAGTCGAGAAATAGAAGTTAGACGTTAGGGAACCCATTCATGAACATTACCCCTCGAGATATCGTCGGAAGTGCCGCGTGAAGATCGAACACCGTTTTCTAATCAATCATTTTCATCTGTATGCAATATCGTATCATATACAAATCTGCGGTTGCGAGGAGAATCGTTAATCAGTCATGGATATACGTGGCGTTGTAGAAGAAATGTCGTGGCGATTGAGAAAACTTCACCTATACTGTACTGTAACTGCATACGGCATACCAATTGTATGAAGAAGAAGACTGATTATTTCTGATCACCAACCGTGAAAAATCTCTGTATCAGGTATATCCATCCACCTGCATCATACCACATATACTTTTACTCACTTGTATATTTTACGTACAGTATATATCTATGCAGGTATATCCTAGTACTTTGCAATTCCCGATCGAACTTTGTAACGCATCATATTTTCCGTCATATATGGGAAAAAGTGATTTTCAAAACTTCTATAGGTATAGGTATGTAGGAATTAGTGAACTGCAGGAAAAATTTCCACAAACGAGTGTACGGTGCAGTACACGAAGTACGTATATACATACATATCTATATCGGGTGTGTGGATAGGTATCATATATTTTTACAGATAAAAAGTTTCTAGCATCCCTATATAAAGAACGGTAGACATATGTATATATGTATATATATATATAGAGTTACATGATGTATACATAGTTTACAACCTATAATATTCAGATCTTGAACTTCTCCGCCGGGAATGCGTAGGTATAGGATATAGATACGTATGATATAACGTGGACGAAAAAAACCGCCGAAAAATGAAAAGTATGGCAGCGTTACACGCGCATGCATGCAATACGGAAGATGGTTATAATCTTATAAAGATAACGGATTGCGATGGCATTTTAAAATTCCAAAAACGGTCACTCACTGCCGAGACCCGAAGAACAAACGTGAGAACTATATGAATTCCGATATATCTGTCGCGTAGCTATAATGTATTTCGTGTGCATACATAGGTATATGGGTGTATGCATAGTTATAGTTATATACCTACCGCACATAGATACCTCAAGTCACCGTTTACGCGAATGCATTATGCATTGTATTGATTCTTGATCAGATAACAGGCTGTGAGGTAGGTATACCTACAAGCCGTATAAGGTATATAGGTACGTATGTACATATGCATATACTGCACACATGCATACAGGGTGGGCCAAAGAAAACCGGACCAATTTGAAACGTGAATAAAATCCGAACGCGTCGACCGATTTTCGAAAACTTCGTTTTGCTTGAAATTAGAAGAATGACCCTTCTGTACCGCGTTTGAAATCCATAAAATCTTTATTCCCTGCCGAGATACACGCGCTTGAAAAACCGGTTTCGAAAAAGTCGCGGGAGGATGAAAGAGAATAATATTAAAGAATGTTCGAGTTAATTTCCATCCTAAATTATGATTTAAAGACTTATTTACTTTGGTTCAATTAATGCCAACAAATTTACAACAACGTATTTTTTTCTCATTTCGCTTATCTTTCATACTTCAAAATTGCCTATAAGTAATTGATAGGATCGATGCGATCGAAGAAAAAGCGAACAGGGAGCGGAATTTAGTTCTTGAAATCATTTACAGCCGACTTTTTTGGTAGTGGAGTTTCCGCATGATGTCCCGGAAACAGAATGTGAATAGAATCTAGGAGCATTGCTGAAATGTAAGAATCGAACTTTGAATCGCTATTGAAGATGGAAATTATGAGTTGAGAATTCTCTGATATGAATTTTTGTTCATTCTACGAGTGCGACATTTTCAAAACAACTCATTTTTCGAAAGCGTATATCTCAACAACGAACGAAGATTTTTGGGATTTCCAAACGCGAAACGAAAGGGTTAATCTTCTCATTTCGAGTGGAACAAAGTTTCTGGAAGTCTGTCGTCGCGTTCGGATTTCATTCACGTTTCAATTCGGTCCGGCTCCTTTTGGCCCACCCTGTACGTGTCTATAGTGTATGTTATGTGTCCAAAAACCGCCTAGGCGCCAAGGAGCGTTAGGTAAGTACTATGTACGTATATATCCTTCAGGATAATCTGAATCTTGAAGAAATTTCAATGTCAAAGATTATAATCTTGTCCCTGTCGATATAATATTCCAGCTACGACAGTACTTCCATTTATCGTTTCTATATATTTCTTTCGTTTTTTTTTCTCTCTTTATTTCTATTTCCGCGATTGAATATAGGATATATATATTCACACTCCGCGTAAATAAAATCGCAGTGTAAGCATCATATGAGGTACACCTATATGTACATGTGTCTATCCATGCATATCCATGTCGCACTCATATTCACATCTCTATGCGCACTTTTATCACGTTTCATTCGTTTTTCTCCGGCACTATAGTAATATACTACATGCTATAGAGTGTGTGCATTATATTATAGATGTTTACTGAAATCTTGGGCATTTTTTCATTTTCGTTTTCTTTCTTTCCTTCTTTTTGTTATTTTTCCCCCTTCCTACTCGCCACTCTGGATCTGCAGCATTCAACGCAATTTCATACCTTCTTACGTCACCGTGCATTGTTCATGTTCCGTACACCGTAAGTATGCATATACATATATGTATGTATGTATACGTATACCTCGGTACGCTCATATGTATAGGAAGCGTTGGAAATAGCTATGTAGATATGCTATATAGGTACCGTTGGAAAAATTTACCTACCCACCCCGTTACGTTATATGTACCCATGTAAATGACTGTACCATTATACCCTCGTCTCTAAGATTCATGTATATGTACTATGTAGGTCGGGTATAAGGTACATTCATACATGTATATCGTAGGTGTAAGAATTATTCAGAAAAGACTCACGTCTTTTTCTCATCCGCGTCTCAGCAGCTAGATTATTCCACTGCATCTGTAATACGGGGACTACTTATATGTATAAATACGTATAAGTATATGCTTACCCAGTTATGTAGATTATCCCTATACCTATATAATTATATACACAGGACTCGTTCGACTGCTAGTCAGGAGCCTGTTGGAGCCGGCCGCGGCGGAGGCAATCTAACCTAGCTAACATGAAGGATATTCATTTTTCGTCAAATCCGATCATCGTTTTGAAATAGTTGAATACTTAGCCACTTTCTGCCATCGTACTCAATGAATTCTCAAAGCTTCATCGAGATCGATCGAGTCGTTCGGCAAAATTTGCGATTCTCGTTTTCCAGACGGTTTCTGTATCTCCAGACTTACTGTATCAGACGTTATACCTACGTTTATTCGCTTTGGATGAATATATGTAGGTATATAGAGGCAAGTGAAAATTGTCCACAATTTTCCCGACAAAAAATACTCATAACTCCGCAGCTCGCGTACAATGTACATACAATGTACATACATACAGTACAACCGGGAGAGAGCCAAGTTTCGCCGGCTATATTTTAAAAATTTTGAATTAGTGAAACTCCGCATTAACAATCGGTGGATATTGTAGAGGTATATCTTTCCACCGCGTCCGCATTTGTTATACCTGGACTCGTGCCCCATCAGCTTATTTGACACCAGTGTTCAGGTCGGTATTCGGGTCGATAAATAAACGAGTTAGGAAGACGGAAGACAAAAGGAAAGAAGGGAGAAGAAATAAATTTATTCACGAGTCGGGTATATTATTGGTCTGTTCATGGATCATGAACTTGACCAAGTATAGTATAGGTACGCTACAACTATATGTGTATGTACATACAGTGTATAATTTGATATTGAATTAGATTCGTAGAGGTAAAAATAGAGACGAGGATAAAATTAAAGATCAGTGAAATAAATATCAAGCGAGGATAATGTAATCTTACGAAATGATATACTATACACCTGCCCACCTACCTACCTACCTACCTAGCTACTTACGTATGACCTTTTCCTTGGCAAAAATGCCCAACTTTGAATGAAGGCGTTCACGAATGAGATTTTTGTGTGCTTGGGTATACTTGAACGGAGCCCATATATATTTCTAGAGAATTTTGATCGCTCGAAACAAAAAAAAAAAAACGGAGCAAAAAACTGACTGTACAAGTCGCGGTTGAGAAAATGTTCTTTTTTTGTCTTCACATCACAAAATGAAGCATATTATTGTGCTGTATATGGTATAAGAAGGGCGAAGGTACGAGTATATAAGAAGTATACAAGTAACAGGCTCCAACGCATATATAGGGATAATGTGTAATTTCCGTCCGCGGCTAGTATAGGTTTTTGTTTCCGGGGATTTATTGTTTGAAATTCTCTGCTGCAGTTGCATCCCCGAGGATATAGCGCGGTGATAGGGAAATAATAGATTGAAGCGGACGGTATTTTTATGGATAAATCGATGCTGCAGAGTGAAATGGTAAGGGCGATAGTCAAGCAGTACGGACACACGTACGCGCGCACATATCTACCGCGGCCTCTGTTCCGAAGTGGGGGAAAACGCGCGGATCCGGGCTCCGCGCTCGGCATACGACCTTGAACGGTGAAAACAAGTGTGAATATACCTACCGCAACTACCTACCTAGACCTACCAATCTACCTATCCGCTGCCTACTTGGACATACCTACCGTATACGCGCGATTTCAGGATACAGTATATAGTAGGTATTCCTGTATACGTGTAGAGTGTGGCTGCACGTATACTTTTACAAATGTACTTGGAAATATATATGTCATACACGTGCGAAACCGATCTTACATACGTAAAGATATGTACTATACTATGCGTGTATGTACAGGGTGACCTGGAATTCGCGCCGAGATTTTTCAACGGCCGCGGTTACATTCTTTGCGAAAAACGGGATGGGTATATTTCCTCGTCAATTTTTGTTCCCAAATGCATAGATTCTGTTGTTTTTACGATCGATCGAAGATCAGCCAGTGACAATCGTTCCATGAACGGGCGGTCGTCGCCTTGTGGAATACATAGGAAACGAACGAAGGGGACACAACCGAGCGCCGCGATACACCGACACTGCTCCATTGGCTAATCTCCGATCTTCGGTGCAGGAACATAACGAAAAGTCTATCCTGCATTTTGGAACAGAATTGATGAGGAAATTGCGATCCTGTTTTTGACTGGGAGAATGCACCGTTACGAAATCTGGCAGTCAATCACGGGCCACCCTGTATAACCTATTATACAGAATACAGTATGACAATACAGATATAATAATGTACATATAGGTATACCTATAGGCTATACGACGATCTGCCTTACTCTACACGGTATAGGCTTCGTTGAACCGCGTAACGATGGCAACCTAGACCTTGTTTGCATCCGATACCTATAGCCGCCTAGGCCTTATAGTGCAAACTACCAAACGCTTTGAAGTTCGGCCAATAAGTAGAGATCATGTCTCTCTCTCTCTACCTGTTTTGTGGTCAGCTGGAATTGTAACGGCCCCGCGCCCCCCCGCGGCCGGCATTCTGACCGCGCACCTAGACCCAGATACCGCAGATAGTACGTCGTGACTATAGGTTCATCTAGTTAGCACGTATAAATTATACTGTAATTTATCATTCGTACCAGGTATGTCAAACTCGATATACCTCTTGCCATGCGTGAGATGGATTTATACCAAACGCCAAGGAATTGAGATATCTTCCATTATCATCCGCGTATGGTATAACATATTATACCTGTGGTACGTACAGCATCCGTGTTTCAGAATCGAGGATTTGTTTTCTTTTTCTATTTCTCCAATGCGTATTGTGGAGATAGATGTAGATTTCATATTAATGGATAGCGTGTAATTGTAGGTATACATATGTATGTATACGAGTTCCGAGTCGAGTAACACTTCTAACAACTGCTCGGATATGATAATTGGCCAGTTTGAAGTCGGCGAAGAGCTGTAGATATCGAGATATTGTAAATAGTAGTAGGTATATACTACACGCGTTATCGAAAGTTCCTTTTAAAAGTATGTATACTGTACTGCAGTGTACATACATATAATATTGATGTTTATAATAATTACATATCAATATCATGGATACTTATACCTATACACGTAATCATTGCGCGTTGCTTTCCGAATCAGACTCGTAATACTAATTCCTATACCTACGTAATTCTCATGTAACATACTATATAATATAATCTAGTAATTCGCCTCGCTATTATATTATATGGATCGGGAGCCTGAACAAGTTTGTATGTACTTAAAATAATATGTCCACTTCATAATATTGACGGCTAAATTGAAGTAACACGTGCTACGTGTATAGCTTACTATATCCATATATTAGGATGCTGCGGAGAAAATATAATAACGTAACTAACGAGAAACTCGAAGCAACGTTCAAATTTATTCTCCCATTAAACTTCATGCTTCGAGTATTGAAACAGTAATCTCTTCTATAAACATACCTACGCGCAGTGTTACCAATGTTGAATAGTATTCTAATTCCGTCACCTTGAAACAGCTATTCAAAATTGGCAGCACGCTATTTTTCTTTCTCGTACTTACACTCCAGTGGTCGGAGTTCTGCCTTACCGACATCACCGATTTACACATAATACGGCATTTGAAAGTTACCGCTGCACGGCGTGGTAAGATAATAATGCAAATTGTAATTGAACGAAACATAAACAAAGGAAGTAAACAGCTCTTTTGACTAATTGCGTGTTTTTGTTTTTTTGTTGCTCTAAATTTGAATACTTGACTTCATTATTCGCTCCATTAATTATGATATACTATAATATCACGCAATTGATTTTCCCGGCTGTCGGTAAGTCGGTAAGTATAAGAACGGAACGCGCAATCGATAATATTTTCTTCAGTTCACGCGTCCGATTAACAGTAAGTATGTACTCACAATGTATGCTAGTGATAATAAATGATAATTTTCCACGGTGATAATCGATATTGAAAAACCTGTTAAAACGATAATAATAGATGAGTAGAAGAGGAAAGTTAATAAAAAAAAGCATCGTATAAAAGCGCGAAAATAAATACTCAGCATAAATCATAATTTCAAAACTGGAATGCCGTACGCGGTATGTATACGGTGAAAATTTTCTCAGCGGTGATTGGACAATTATTTGAAAAGGTATATAAGTTTGTGATTCAGATGGCATTGGTTTCGTGTTTTGTTTAGTGTCAGGGGCGCGTGAATGGTGCTTTACAAACGTTACATCGAACGTGGTCCTTAGGCAAACCGGCAAAAGCCGGTAAAGCGAGGTAGTGTCAGTGTTTGTTTTATCGTGGTTATTTTTTTATACGGACGAAAATGCAATCACGACGTAGTGACGATTCGCCATTAAAAATGTATCCCATAGTTCGTACTAAACTGAAACATCTAACCTGTACAAACTGCAAACACGCTTTTCCATATCGAGGTAAGTTGATAGTTATTAATTTCATAATCAGATCCTCTTCTTTTTTTTTTTTTGTTTTCTTCATTGTCTCCCCATTTTGTACCGCATGCCGACTGCAGGGTTCTCATTCTCCGTACACACGTGTGTGCATCGGTAATGGAAAATTATGTCGGTGCGTTTCGGTTAACTGAAGTTTTGTTCAACTTATTCAAATTATTCAATCAGAAATTTCACTTGTTTATTAAATAGATATTTATCCTTCAGGTTCACGTATTCGAACATCCTTTCTCTCACGTCAATATTCATTCGTGTCTGTTCGTTAACCTCTTTGCTGATGTCGGATTGCCTTTGTTTTCCTTGTCTCTCTTTGTTACTCTCGCTATCTCTATCTAGCTATCAGGTATACCTATCCATTGGGCTTCCCCCGAATAATTCGTGTTCGTTATTTTCTGCGCCACAACACTTGTTCAGAAATTTACGAACGTGCAATCATGATCCGTTGTTTTTTGTTTCTTCTCGCGTTAAAACTGACTTTATAAACAGGCTTATTCCTGCGGATTTCTTGTCAAAATTAATTCTCTACACTAAACTTGTAACACACGTGGTGGTCGTTGAAATGACGTAACTATGTATGAAAAAAAAGTTCGAATTCTACATCGAATATTATAGTAGTATGTAGTATATACATAATTTATTTCAAACATTGACGTAGTTAACCTAACGAGTAGTAGGTACTACATGCATACAAGCTGATAAGTTCAATTTATATTATTTTTCGACGTTATCAGAAAAAAAAATTACAGAAACAAAATAATAAACAAAGATAAAAGCTAATATCCAAGCTTCGCAAAGGATTCACGCGATATTTAAAGACGTGAATCTAATGTACGCGAAATTTTAACAAACTTAACTTTTTTTGCTTATTCTATTTTTTTTACACTCATAATAGAGAGGAACTGAAGAGCCATTTTTTACTTACCTTTGTTTTTTGTTTATTTTTCTTATTTTACAGGAACGAATCAGTATCGTGGAAGTATGCCTGTGCTGTTAGAATGCGGACATACGATATGCGAGACTTGCGCAAAGACATGTCACGGCAAGACTTGCGGAGATTGCGGTATATTTTATGAACGTAATCTCACCGAGCAGCCAACTTTTTCCATCAACTTATATCTGTTGGGATTAATTCATGCTAGTCAATCTCTTGCCATTAATTCTTCGGAACCTAAAATCGAATTTCAACAACCGACTGCCGCTCGGTTTAGAAAATCTGGTGTCGATGATATAGGTTTGTTAATTCTATTGAATTCGATTGTATATTCTAATAATTGTTTGAAAGTTTTTGTTCACGTAGAGAAAAGTATGTTCATTTTTCTAGTAACAGGGTCCTCACGATAATATGAGGCTAACGTGAATGCCAGAAAATGAGGAAAAATTAATTTCAGCTATTTCGACCCACCTGAACGTCGTGACCGAATACATTTTTTTGAAAGTAGATTCAAATCGAGTTCAAATCTCAATACATTCTTATTTTTTTTTCATATTTCAAGATGCATTTCTTCAGTACATTTAGTAACGTCGGAAAAAGCTGATATTGAAATAGCTGATAACAGCTGCGATAACATCAACATAATAGATAAAATATCGGCTTGAATTTTGAGAATTCTACAGAAAACACCTGGAATTTGAAATACTGGTTGTACTTTTTTCAAGAGACTGTCAGTATTAGGAACGAACTATTTTTTGTCACTGTAACTTTATTGCTTCAGAATTTATTGAATAATCTCGGGTAGAAACTTGGATGCAGTATATTCTGTGGGGTGGGGATAAAAATTTCGTAACACCAAGCAATAGACGGGCTAAGATTCCAAAAGTCAACTTACCGCAAGTGCAAAATGTAGAAAAGTCATAATAACGTAAGGCCATCGAGTCGAGTCAAAACATTCAGAACACAAAAACATGTAAATGAATTCAGACCAAAAATTATTTCTCAGAATGGGCAAAACTACGAGCGGTAAAGTATCCGATTGGTCGAAATATTGAGCGCTTGAAAAGTTGTGTGTTCACAATTCCGAATCGTGCGTTTTACAAAAGTTGATGAATCCGAATTCATCGAATCGAAAGCCCACAAACTCGAAAGGTCAGAATTCTGAAAGCCATTGGAATGGAAGGGTCAAGAAATCAAAAACTCAGGAGACATTAGAAAATCATTTATTGTTTTGTATACTGAGAAAATAATCAATTACTTGTCATTTTTTCGGAATTTGGTTTTTCGGAATTCTGGCCTTTCGACATTTTGCATATCGAAGATTCACCGTTTCTGAATCTTTATTTTCAATCTTGTTTTCCTTGGATCATTGGCTGATAGAAACGTTAGCCGCTCTGAATTTACAATTTGAAAAGTGTTCATTCTCCGAATTTGATCAATATACGCTTTGCTTGTTTGGAATGTAAGATATATCTGGAAATACATTTTTGGATAAAAGTGCGTTCGGGTGAACAGCCTTTCGATGAAACAGTAATTCAATTTGGTAATACATGGAAAATGAAAATTTCGCTTCCTTGATCGTTCTCTATTTTAGAATTCGTAGCTCTGAAATTCGGAATTTTTGCCCATCTACTTTTTGGTCTTTCGGAATTTTGACCCAAGCCATTTTCTGTGACACTTTGGTTCGATATGCAATTCTAATTTATTGAAAATATTAAAAACAACAGAATGTATCGACATTGTTTGCTATGAATGAATTTCGAATTGTGTAAATTGAAAATGAGAAAGTAATTTGAATTTCACCAAGTTTTCAGAATCTGAAAAACGGATTGTAGAAAATTTAGAAGATTTCTAACTTTGCAATGACCGTGCACAACCGATCGCAAATTTATGTTTCATAGATAAGATTGCCATTGAACCTGAATATTTCCTTGGCTTTTTTTATTTATTCATTCAACTATTGTTTCATTTTATCTCTATTCATATTTTCTCCATCACAAAACAAAAAACAAATGGAACAATTAAGTTGACATTTATATAAAAATGCGCAAGTCACACGATGATCGATAATCGATTTTCATTTTTATTTTTCACAGAACGCTGTTCCGAATGCGATGTAAAAGCTGATTTTCGATGTCGCCAATGTGATGTTTTTTTCTGCAACACCTGCTATGCAAAGGTTTGATTTATTTAACATCGATATTTTATTAGGATTTTAAGCAAAAGACTTTCTCTTCTATTCATTTATTCTTAATTTTTTTTATTTTCTACGAAACAGATTCACGGAAGAGCACTTCAGGGACATCAGAAAATATCGGTCACAGAAAGTGCCACCGATATCAGCGACTTCCTAACAACTAAATGTGAATTACATTCGCCTGAAATTGTCCAATTTCATTGTACTCGGTGCAACGTACCTGCGTGTACGCATTGTTTGCTGCTCTCTCATCAGGGTCATTGCATAGTGTCCCAATCTCAAAAGGTTCGTCACGTTTTTTGTTATCTCAACTGATCTCTACGAAACTTTTTCCCTATTGTAAATCTTTCTATTTTGAACTTGATGTTAGTTAGCATGTATCGTTATGAATATTGTTCGAAGCTCGATCAATTGATTTTGGCAAAATTTATTCATATTGAAAATAGTTTTTAAATACTTCTTCCAATTTGAACTTCATTTCGCAACTTGTTTTTATTTTTGTTATATTTTGTTCATCATTGTCTTAGACTGACGAGTCCAAGGCGCAGATCGAAGGTGTGATTGAGAAACTAGCCGAGACTTTGATGCGAGTGAAGATGGCTGAAAAGGTAAGGAAAATTTAAGTCCATTTAATTTAAAAACAGGTTGTGTTTGCCGAACAACAATAATTGGCAATAACGAATGTTGTTCTGCGGTTTATTTGGTCGTTGAATAACTTAGGAAGAAGCGGATGCTATCAAAGATGAAATTTTATACGTAGAGCAAAGAAGAAGATATGTTTTCTTTAAGTATGATCGTAATGAAATCTGAAGTTTCTTTAGTTTCTATTTACTACTTTTGAGGTCGGCGATGATTTTGTACCATAAGTTTTACAGAAATATGATTTCGGATTGAAGCGATCTTACGCCAAAATGAGATATCATATTGCGTTATGTTGGGGATTTTCAGGGTGTAAATAACCTGTGCATAAAATATAGAAAATGAATACATAGCTTTATTCAATAATTAGGTAACAAGGCTATTAGAAAAAATTAAAGTTTCAAGGTACTCTCGTAGATTAAATTAAATTTAGTTCGTTAATAAATACTCAATGCCTTTGATACGCGAGCGTCGTCTTAACTTTTGACGAATAGAAATTTTCGAAAAAAAACTTTACGAATGTAATAACATTCTGGAAACATTATTTAGAAAAAACCTATTTTCGAGACACAATGCTATTATTTGAATAAAATTTTTCCCAAGGCACTAGGTGCAAATAATTTCAGTATGGAATTAGTAATATTATAACGATTATATCATCCTTCACCGTAAATAGATACTGTTCTATCCGAAGGAAAATAATCTTCTCGCCTTACCAATCAATGTAAATAATTTCTCCAGACTATTTTTGCATGCTGGAGTCTTTAGGATATTAAATAACATCGATAGTGATATGGTCTCAATAAATAATTACGTTATCAATAATTATTATGACTAGAGGGGCTGGATAAACTAGTTTAAACAATCATTCAATCTGCGGCACATTATATATAGTGAAAATATTCTTCTAAATCAAAATTGGCAATTATTTTATTTTCAAAACGAAATATATGAAATTCGATATTTTTTCGTTTTTCTTTCGTTGTCATTGTAACATTCGACGAACACAGAACTAGCGAAAATTTATACGACTGTCGGTTCAATTCAATCGAGTGGAATAAATATTTTTTTATATAATACGTGCATGAAAACAGGTGCGTCGCATAACAGTTTTGTGAGACAAGAGTGGCCGATTTCGTCGTAGTTTGGTCGACGCATGCACAGTTTACAATTCCTTCACTTTTTTCCCTTGCGAGAAATTTTGTTTACTTTCATTTCGCAAAACTGCGATGACAAGCCCCTTCATGCACTTACAAAAAAAAAAATATCGTGTGAGATGGGGGCGAGAGTTGGCGATTGCAACTCGTGTGATTGCTGCCCTCGCTTCTTCCGGGTGGCAAACTTCACACTTTTCACAATCGTCAACTACTTCCCTTCCTTGTCACATAATTAGCCATTGAAGATCCAGGGACAAAAAATAAGATCGAAAATTATTTTTTCTTCTTTCTTCTTTCTGATTATTCCGAACCACTGTTATCGTCAATTTGAATCTCCTGAGGAATTTTTGCTTTCTTTAATTCCTCCTGCTGCTTTTTGAGCTTTTTCTCTTTCAGTTTTGTTTCCATCTCTTTGAATTTAAGCTCCAAATATCTGTCTACTTCCGGTCCGCTAAAGTCTTCTGGAAACTTTGGCATTACCGGTAGAATATATTTGTACAATCTTTCGTTGAGCACGTAAAGTTGCGTCGTCGATTCACACTTCACATTAAACCACCAATCGCAAGTCAACGCTACTTGACTGAAAATCGTTCCGTTAGGACATAAAAATGACGACTTCCCGCCGTTCAAATCACAGTAATGCCATACCTGCAAACAAAAGAAGAAGGATTCGGTTTTAGTTACAAATCGAACGGTTTTCTCATTTCCGTTCAAACAATTCGTGGATTTCTTTTTTTTGGCGAATGAATTTTTTCCTCACTTTAGAATATCTCAAAATAAAGAAATTCGAATTTCTCAGAAAAAAATACAAAAAAAAAACGGAATGAATAAATTTCATAGAAATTCAGCTTACCTGACATCCGGTATCAGGGTCGCCAAAAAATCCTTTATAACGTTGAGTAGTGCAGCTGAATTCAGTTTTTGGAATAGTAGCATAAGCTGGGTAATCGACATTCGGTTTTCCTCTGGTAGCTCCGTACTTAACGGACGTAGGTGGAAAGTTTTGAGTATGAGACGAAGCGCCATCGGGTGGCGGATAATTCAACGCAGGTTCTTCCGTGGTAGTTGAAGTAATCGGTATTACTTCCTCGTCTAAAAGATCTTGGCTGATTGTATAGCCATTAGTTTTCGTCGTACTTTCGATCGAATTCGGCCTCTCTGATGGTTCAATATTTGGAACTTTACTTATCGAAGAAGATGCATATTCCCTCAATCCAACAACATCTGTTATATCAACGTGATAAGGTCCGTTATTATTCAATTCCGGTGATTTAATTCTGTTCATATTAGCCCCCTGAATATTATTTTGGATAAAAATGGGTCCAGATATTCCTCCCAAAGGTTTCTCCGCCTGATGAATAACTTTTGGTCTAGTTTTCGTATCAACAAGCTGATAATTTCCATTTCCAGCTGTATATTTTGGCAACGAATTTCCCTGCGGATTGATAAACGTTTCTTCGCTTCTGCCACCGTTATTTAAAAGGCGCAATATCTCAACCAAAGTTTTGATACTGTCGTCAATATTATCCGCATTCAACATTTCCGGTAATTTATTACTCAATTGAAGACTTTTTACAATATGGCTAAGATTAACGCTAGCTTTTTCAGGCTCGGGCCGATACTGCTGTTGTCGATTATCCGACAGGCTAAAAGGCTGCGGTATTTGCGGTCTAGCAAATCTCAAGGGTTCATATTCTTGCGCGAGATACGCCTCCCTTTCGTCTTCTCTTCCTTGGTTATATTTGAAATTTTCTTCATCATTAATTGTCGGGCTTTCATAATATTTCGTCGTTGAAAAATCCTGCTCCAAAATGTTCGGCGATTTCAATGTTTCCTGTCTTCCTAAAATATCACCGTATTTAGGAGTGAAATTAATCTTAGTTGTCGAAGGTCTGGCCGTCGTGAAGTGCTTCAACTGATGTCTTTCAGGTTTTAATGAATTTGAGAGAGAAACAACAGTGGCGTCGGACAACGTCGCTGTGGACGTTGTTTGAGTCAAGTCGACGGGCCTCGATTCTGCATATCTGTGATAAACCTGCGCCTGATAATCCTCAAAGTTTAATTTCGGGCTGCCATGAGTGCGAATTATGGGCGTGAAAATTTCCTCGTTGTCCATATCCTTAGGATCATATTGCACAGACGGTATAAATTTGTCTCGTTGTTGAATCGGCGGACTCACGTAGTAATTTTGTTTATTAACATTTTTATTATTATTAATATCATTGTTGTTGTTATTATTATTATTATTATTACGGTTCAAATTTCGGTGTAGAATATTTGAAGTCACGCCATTATGATTCCTTGTACCAGAGGAATATTGGTACCTCCTTCTAATCGGTTGCTGCGGTATTCTGCCGCTATGGAAATCAGTTGATCCTGAGAATTTAGATTGCGATCGCGATTGCGCAGGATTTACGTAATTGTTCGATACGTAGTAAGTCATGTATGGTATTAATCTTCGATATCTTTCTCTGAATGGTGTTTCTTCTTCCTGCAGCTCTTCTTCTCCATCTTTGCCATCTCCCAATTCAATTACATCCTCTTCCACGTCTTCCAGCCTCAATGATCCACTATTAACAGGGTTTGACGTTCTTCTCTCTGACGAAGCCGAACAATTTTTCGTACGGCATAATGCTGAAAAGAGAGAAAAGAAAAAGAAATGAACGTCAGATTGTACGAAAATTTTCGAATATCTTTGATATTACAAGCAGTATAGTTGCAGGTACACGAGTCGTCAGGAAAAATAAAAGAACCTCCGCGAGAATCAGATTCATCCGCGCGTAAAATATAATCGCAATTTGTTCAAACGAAAACGGTGCCCGGGGGATTTATGATATCTCAATCGGAAGTATATCATATTGTACATGGATACGTACGATAAAATTGTAAGACGTAGGTATATTGCAGTGCGTGAAAATATTTGAAATGAAGTCGAAAACGTTGTTGATTAATATATCAGGTGGGAAAATTTTAGCGAATTAAACTGCAACGTGCAGCAGTAGCAGCACCGGCAGCGGCAGCGGCAGTAGTAGTAGTGTCATGTGTTTCGTGTAGGTATACGTATCGTATAATATACCTACACGTAGATTCTATGTGGATGATTACACGCGTACAAACGTACACACGTATAGGTTAGTATCTATAGGTCCTAATTAAATTCTACCAACTTGCTCTCGCGCGTTTCATGGACTGCCTGCACACTATCGCTCGCGCGCTACCGAATTTACTACCTTCGCATACTTATGCATGTAACTGTAGCTGTACCTGTACCTGTACCTGTACATGTAGTTATGTATCTTTACGTTTCACCTGTTCCATTGGGAACAATTGGCCAAGATCTCATTCATTCCCGCGGTCTGCGGGATTTTCTCGCATATGGCATGTAGTAGTAGTACCTACGTTGTATGTACGTACATCATGCATACATATCGCGTGTTGGATTGGACATCGTCCAATCAAAATAACGTCAATATACAATACAGGTAATAAAATTGAATAAAATGGAGTAGGAAATTTCATTTCAATACATTATGTATGGGGGGGGGGGGGGGGGGGGGTGATCGATCAACGATATAACGACGTGAATTATCGATATTTGATGACGAAGGAAGGAAGGAAGGTAAATTTCGTTCGATTCTTTTATTTTTTTTTTTTTTAACTTGAAATTGTTGTACAGAGTCGTTGAATTTCGAATAGGTTCCTTTTGTTCTTTCTCTTCTGTTATACGATCAAAAAATCTACGTCCTATCTATTGTTTTCCATTTTATTATCACTCTTCCTTCAATCAACGAATCGTTTCGAACGCAGCACCACACCACGCACGGTGCCAATCTCTTGTCGATATCGCAGATTTTGTGCGATTGCTATCGCGCAGTGGGAAGCGCGCGCGGGCTTAAAACGATTGAACTTTTCATTCGCATGCGGCAGTGTTCGCGGCAGCACTTCCTCGTGTACTATACTATGTACATACGTACCATCTGTATACCTGTGTAGTTATTATATTATAGGTATAACTCGGAACGAACGAACGAACGAACGAACGAACGAACGAACGAACGAACGAACGAACGAACGAACGAACGAACGAACGAACGAACGAACGAACGAACGAACGAACGAACGAACGAACGAACGAACGAACGAACGAACGAACGAACGAACGAACGAACGAACGAACGAACGAACGAACGAACGAACGAACGAACGAACGAACGAACGAACGAACGAACGAACGAACGAACGAACGAACGAACGAACGAACGAACGAACGAACGAACGAACGAACGAACGAACGAACGAACGAACGAACGAACGAACGAACGAACGAACGAACGAACGAACGAACGAACGAACGAACGAACGAACGAACGAACGAACGAACGAACGAACGAACGAACGAACGAACGAACGAACGAACGAACGAACGAACGAACGAACGAACGAACGAACGAACGAACGAACGAACGAACGAACGAACGAACGAACGAACGAACGAACGAACGAACGAACGAACGAACGAACGATGTTTATTTGGTCGAAGGGAATGAACAAGATCGTAGAAATTGAAAATGATTCAGTAAAGAGGGATTCAATTCGATCGGACAAATTTGATAATTGATTAGGTAAATTCGTGAATTTTCTTCTGATAAAGTAATGAACATTGTTGAACGAAAAGAAGCGTAGCTCCGAAACGAAAGCCGTAACCATTTTTTGACGCGTTGACAAAAAAGTTTCCGTTTCAGTGAAGGAATATTCACAAAAGGTTTCAAATTCTATGGAAACGAAATTTTCGAGAGAAATTGATCAATTTGTGCGTTTTCCGTTGAAAACAACGACTCGCGATCAGGATGCTCGGACAATTATACGACGATAAAAAATATTTTCCTTCAACCGAAGAAATAACGAAACCGTTTTTCTATCTGTGACCACGCGATCGAACGTTAGATTTTCGAATTATATCGATTCCATGAATGTACACTCCGTAATATCGCTGCAGCGCTCGAACGGCGAATACAAAAAATGTCAAAAATGTCCGGAAATGTTCATTTTGCGGTGTACTACGAGGGAAATAATTGGCAACCGATTCAGCGAAGGTCGGGGTCAGACTTTGTTCACGTTCGTTCGGACCACCCCGTATACACATGTATATATAAAAAAGTGGATAACATTACGACGCGACGCCGCGATCGTTCTTCAAAATATGATTGTCACTATTTATGTGAATTCTGTAACATAAAAAAGGCAGCGAAGAAAAAAGAAAACGAATGTAGGAATCCAGAAATATCGAATCTCTTCAACTCCCGGCGAAGTTCGGTTTTTCTCTCCTTTTTCGAGTACAGGTTACTCGAGTATGTATATATATACGCGTACGTAATGAAATGAGGAACGAAGTGTTCGGAAGAAGATAAAAAACGAAAAATCATCCATCGTTAATTTCTTTCCAGATTTGTATAATACGTCTTCGGTATGTAGTAATCGATGACCTATATCGATAAACACGCGGAACTTCCGTATTGGTAATGAACGAACGAACGCACGCGTAGGAATATACGTACCAACGGGAGTGTAGGTAGTTACGCACTGAACCGAAGACAACTCGGAACAACTCTATGCATGAAATTGTGGTCCTCAGTACGCGTACAGCTGGAGCTATATCTGTACAATATATTACGTTAGCGTCTCTCTTGATATCGATATTCTGTCTCAAGAATATCAAACTTTCTTTCCGGAAGCGGGAATTGAAGTAAAATTAAATTTCTAGTATACCTCTGGTATAGGTACTGTACGGATACGGGACTATGATAAAATCTTTAGAAAATGAAATCGAATGAAAAATAACACACTTATTGCCAGTACGTATCTACGGGTATTACATATACCTACATACCTACTCGAATATGTCCAATTTCCATGAAACTTGAATGTCACTATCGATCAACACAGGGGCAGGTATGCTCGATCAATCTGTGTCGAAAATTTCAATTTCAATCTCAAAATTCATATCTACGTAGGTAAGTCGGTTTACTACGGGCAATGAACTGATTGCGTCTATATAATGAATGCATCTACTGGGTATGACTTGGTACGGATATAAATCAGTTACGTTAATCGCCTAGTACCTACACGGTTAGGAATAATTTGTGTAAATGTTACATTCTTCGCATGTTAAAATTACTGTGTCCAAATCAACCCTTTTTTCGTGTCGCTTCGACATCACCTATCTATGTTGAGTCCATGGAAACGTTGAGTTTCAAGTTTGACATTGAATTGAAAAATTTCAACACAAAGGAATTGTGAATAAGCTCACACGCAAGAAAAATGTCAAATTTGATGTTACTTTGCTGTCCGCGTTCTCCATCAGAGGCAGAGGTTCGGGTGCTAAACTTTCTCGCGATTGAAAATGTGCAAGGTCGTGAACCAAGTCAATACTTGTGTATGAATTTTTAATTTGGTCACTGGACACATGGAAACCAAAGTAAAAAAGAACATAACTCGGTGTTGGTCAAATTGAGAATTATTTGTATATTGAAAGTTGACAGTATGTAGAGGAAAAAATCTTAAGGCAAGTCAATAACTATCCACACAAAAATATCAGTGCGTGCCTGGAAAATTGTTATCCGGGTGCATACACACATTATTTCGACGTCGAATCAACTCTCGGAAAATGTGGTTATTACGAAAAGAAGATGTTACCTTCGTGTTGAATCTTTAACATTGTTTTCAATCAATACTTGACACTAATGTTTCATGTTGAATTAACGTAAATTCTATAGTGGACCTGCTGGGAAATGCAAATAATGTTAAATTTAACATTATTTTTCTAACCGTGATGGGTTTGCATCTAGGTGTATATTTTCGATGAACGAAACGATCAAATGCAGGAACGCGAATACCTGTATGTAGGCAAATATCGCAGGATTACATTATTCCATCGGTGAGTTGATTATGGAAAGTTATCTGGGCGGGTGTGTGTGCATGCGTGTGTGCAGTTCGTGTGTCAGGAGGCAGATAAAAGCGAGAAAATTTGTTACACATCCGCGTTACACTCGATATCCTTCGGGCAATGTACGTATTACAGGTGTACACTAGATATTATAAACGTCCGGCAGTGTCTGTTTTAGTTTCAAATGAGAGAAAAATGCACGCTATTTCCGGTATTCCACCTTATTACACCTTCGTCCGATTTCTCATATCACAGCATGAAGAATAAACTTGTAACGCATACCTACGTCCGATGTGCACGTACCTATACGTCATTTTATAATGTATACATTCATCTCATATTAGGCTGTGTATGTAGGTAAAAGTAGATGTAGGTAAAAGTAGAGGTGTCCTTGCACTATGCGAAGTGATATAACAGAATAGTCTTTATTACGATCAACCGAGCGCGTCGGCGGTGGGGGGCGAAACCCCGTTCAAATAACGCACGTAACCGAAATGTATACGCTTTTAATGGAATAGAGTTGCAGGTCTACAAAGTTTATTAACTTTTACCCGTTCGTATTGTATACTATATGATCTGCTGCGCGAGATGATGTATTTAAATTTTGGCGTCAGAGTCATCGGATGATTGTATCATCAAAGATTGTATTTCCATGGAGTTTCGACCAAGTTTCGCATCGATTCCTCACTCCTCTCGATTGCGAAACGAATTCATTTCACGTGTATAACGTTTGTCAGAGGGAATAATCGTGAATCACTTTCGAATTTTCTTGACATCGGATTCGGGTTGCTACGAATTTCGGAAAAAGATCAAGAGGAAGCAATGATGCATTTTCGAAAAAATTACAGGGACGTGTGAGTATGTTTGGTTTTGTTTATTTTCTCTTTGTTTTTCGAAGCGGTTCACACGAAATCCGCGGGTCTCTGAAAGTATTTTACGGGAAAAGAGAATTGGCAATTTGCAAATATATTCTTTTCGCTTGAAATGGTGAGAATTTTGAATTGCAAAAATCGCGCCGAAACGATCGATTGCGCAGCTCGAATTCCCTCACGGAATTCAGTATCGTAATAAGAATTTTTCGAGACCGTAACGACGGTGGGTATACGCCTGGGATCTCTAGTTACGGGCGAGCGATTCAATGCCCCTGAAATTCAAGTTGATTTTCATTTGGTGATTTGTTGTGGTTATTTCAGAATTTTTCATAATCTTGAAAAAAGGTTTTGGCGTCAAAAATCATCCGGAACATAACATCATCGATCGAAGGGGCGGAGAGCAAAACAAAAATTTGCATTTTTTGCCGACATCAAAATGAGAAAAAAGAGATTAAACGTTCAGGATAATTCTGGATCCCATGCGTATATCACACGTTCGTCACGGCCTCAGAAGTTTTCGATTCCGATGCTGAATTTTTTGTGAAAACCTCAGCTCGATCGGTTGTTGGGGCGGTTTTTTTTTTTAATTCCGCGATCCAAAATTTGCGGAGGGTTATTTTTTTTTGTGCGCGTGTGTGTGTGTTTTTCGTGTCCGATAAACACTCCGGCGAAGCGAAAAATTTCTTAAGAATCACTTTGTCGAAAAAACGCGGGCACGGATATCGAGCTGTGATTATGATTATGTTCGAGAAATGCATTCCTCCGAAATTTGGAGATCTTCGTAAAATTCGTGACTTCCAAATTTGATGTAAAAAAATTACAAAATATTTAGTTATTATCTCTTTGGACGAAGGTATTGTGTGAAAAAGAACCATCGATTTTGAAATCGAGAAATATGTATATATCTATATAAGTAGGTAGGTATGCACGTAACTTACGAGCTGGAAGTATCTGTTCGAAGGAAGATGTAGAAAAAGTGAAAGAGAGAAGGAAAAAACTAAACTGAAAAGAGAAATTTGTCTCAAGAGTAATTGATACGGTGAAACGGAATGGTACGCGAGAGAAGCGACTTATAGCTAACATATTTGATAATAATGATAATCTTGATATTAATATTGGATGTTATATTTGGGAGGTATGAGGCCGTCACCGTGAATTCACGTAGCATCCCGAGCCTCGCCATCTCCGATTTGATCCGTGATTTTTCATGTTGTTTTCGTAACTCTGAAATTGATTTCTCCGCATGCATATTTTCCAGATCAGATTTTCATTGACCCCGTTTTTCAGTCATGAATTTTTATTGTCTACCAAATCCGAACCGTTTCGTTTAAATTCGAGAAAAAATGCACTAAATTTCAGCGGTCGACGTAGAACAATCCACGATCTTGAAAAAAAATTCAGCAGCCAGTTGCTCACAGAACTTGTTCGAAATCTTTCTTTTGATAATTAGGAGTTTTTGTTCACGGCGAATCGCCGTGTGTCCGCTGACCCTTCGGCAAACTGTAATCGATCATAAAGCTTCCTTTTCATTCCCGTCGATTGACTCTAAAATGAAGAAAAAATGACAAAATAACGAAAAAAATCAAACGAATCAAAATCCCCGTATCTCCGGTGGCCTCGATGATACCATTTCCGAAATGGTCTTAAAATTTGCCCCACGGCGTGTAGAATATTCATGGAAATTTTCAGAGAAATCCAACTTGTCGTATTGTGGGTAATATGTATTTTTCTGTTACTTCTACGAGAAAAAAAAACAATGAACGAAAAACTTGCACTCGGAGATGTCGAAGAAAATGAATTGTTCGTCATATATATCAATCGGATTGGTGGCTCGATGGTTCAACTTTATTGCGGCATGATAGTAGTCTGACTCTCTAGGACGCAAGGATTTCGAGAGCTACGAGCCTCGAGTCATGAAAACGGGTAAAAAAAATCATAGTTCGGTGACGAATCCGTTAAAAAATTTGGAAAAAATTTGTCACTTCTTCTTTCGAGTAGTATTACAACATGAGTAATCGGGATCCGAATCGAAAGGGGCGTGGAGGAGGGTCCATACACATTGCACATACGGGGGCATCATAATTTCGTGTACGAGACGTGAATTTGAATTCAATAAAGGGAAAGTACGCGTTGGTGTGTTGTACCCACCGAAGTTACTGTAAAAAAAAAAAAAGTGGGAGAGCGAGAGAGAGAGGAAGAGCACAGAATGAAATAGACGTGGCAAATAAAGGAAAAGAACGAATAGGAAAGTGAAGAAGAAGGCTATAGCTACCTACTTCCAGGCCTGGTGGCACACGGAGTGTGTGTCACTTGAATTTGAAGCCTTGCCAATTCTCTCGTACACTGAATGGAAGGTATACCTACCACGCGTGTATAAGTATTGTGCTCTGGCTAGTTACCTACGGGACTGTACTACGTGAGGGACAAAAGAATCTCGTTTCTAGCGCGGTTTTGTTGCCCCGGTTATAATATACCCGTACCTATACCTGTATTATACCTGTACATTGTATGCATAATCGAGGGCGAAAACGTGCAATAGTCCCTGTGTCGAGTGTAATAGCCATAGGTACGCGAGAAGACTCGTTCTTATCCAGTTCACACATATGCCGATGCATCACGTGCCTGCCTATACTCGTGTGGGTGTCGGGCCTCGCACCCTGACTACCTATGTAGCTACAGTGTGTGCACAATGCACGCGGGTCGAAATTCTACAGGTAGCGCACGTCACGCGACGCACAACGCAATGCGTAAGTTTAACATGCGAGGCGGGAGAGCCGATGCCCCGATGCCCCGATGCAATGCGATGTGACCGGAAACTAGCCGCGGCAGGCCGAGCGAAAGAAAGAAATATAGCTGTACCAACCAACCGCCAGACAATTCCTCGCATCCGATGTGCATCCGGGTTGATATTATACTACACTTCGAACGCCGTTTTTACCTCCGCGTCTTCACCCGAATTTTCTCATTCTGTACGGGGGAAGCAGCCGCGGCATCTCCTTTCTGTCAATTTTTCTAGTTTCCTAATTTCTCAATTTCTGTTTTTCTTTTTCTCTTTTAGCGCGCCTGCTTATATGCTGTTGTATATCAGATCTATGAATGTCTCTCGCGTTTCTGCGCGTATCATGTTGTTATGTATTGGCCAATGCGCGTTTGTATGTATGCATGCGTGTACGTGATACAGGTATATATATCTAGGTTCGTATTGTTGACGGGCTTCCGCACTCGACGGAGTGTAAAATTCAATCCCGCGCGTAATTGTTCAATTCTGGTCGTAATGTAAACGTGAAGTGAATGCTGTCATCCCTGTAGCAACAACACCGTGCCTTCCCAACACCGTCATCAACGAAACACCCAACCACCCAACCGACACCACATATAGCTGCGTTAGATAGATTGATTTGAACAAAGCGCCCGTGCTACGGGTCTCTTCCCACACGACGCAAAGCGGCGCGCGGCGCGGCGCAGCGCAGCGCAGCGCAGCGCAGCGCAACGCAACGCAACGCAACGCAACGTAACGCAACGCGACGCAAAACGAACGAGCGCACGGATGGACTGACGGACGATACGTCTGTTTTACCTATTTTCCAAAATGTTTACTTGATTGCCGCATCGCCGCTGCCGTCATTGATGCCCCCCATGCCGCGCCGTATCTCTCCATATGTACCACATGCCACAATACTATATATTCATATCGCAAATAGGTATATGAAATAAAATATGAAAACAAAAATGAAATAAACAAACTATGTCAACTAATAACTAGTCTTTTCGTTTCCGTTTTTTTTTTTTTGTTTTTTGTTTTCTTTTTTATTCCAAAAATTTCAATCATGTCAATAGCAGCTCAAGGTAAATTTGGAGTCACGGCTGGCAATCTAACCGCGCTAACATATAGGGAATATTAATTTTTCATTGACACCCGATCGATGTTTCGAAAAAGTGAAATACTTTAGACAGTTTCTGCCCTCGTACTAAACGAATTCTCTGAGCTCCGTCATAATCTATCCGATCGTCTGTGAAAATGAACGATTTTCGTTTTCGTAACGGTTTCCGTACGTTTGAGGTAGCGGCTCCAAATTCCCCTCAACGGGGAACGAATATCTTCTATGTCAGCTAGGTTCGATTGCCAGCGGCGACGCCGATAGGTATATACATAAAATAGAATCGAAGCCCGTACTATCTACGACAGACGGCAGTTCTAATCTCAACATATCCTCTTCCGTCCTCTAGGTATATACGTATCCATCAAGTTTTGAGTTTCTGTTTGATTGTTTATTTTTATTTTCATTTGCTATTCTTTATATTTGCGTCAAATACGAATCTATACTGTGTAGCGCGGCCGGTCAGAAGCGTAAATAGGTGGCCAAAATTATACATACCTAGGACAGGTGCACATATTCGTTAATTATTCAATGAATCAATAATTATTAGAGACACCGAGTATAGTAGGCATGTGCTATGGATGAGCAGATATGTATATGTATAATACCTATATATAGGCATCATGTATCATACATATAATTTATACATGTGTGTATGTATGTATCGGGCGATGTGTTGAAACTGTTGAAACTTGCAAGAGACGGGGCAGACTGCGGGTGTTTGGGGTTGGGATTGGGATTGGGGTTGGGGTTGGGGTTGGGGTTGGGGTTGGGGTTGGGGTTGGGGTTGGGGTTGGGGGTGGGGTTGGGGTTGGGGGTGGGTACCTAGTTTTGTTTGCTGCACCGTCGAGAGGAGTAAATTTGAAACAATTAGTAATTTGATTATTTCACTAGGTATTACGTATCTAGGGATTTTGATATCACGGTATATATATATACTACAGGCATGCCTATAGTACCTACCTAGGAATCGCTATACTATAAGTTTAACCGTACGCGGCTAAACCGTAAACGTATAAGATTCGTGGGAGTTTTACACATGTATATACCTATGTACAGGTATTAGGTATGTGTACGCTCTCTACTCACTCTGCAGGAGCATACTATTTTAGACAGAAATCTTGCGCCGTAATAGGTGGGGGGGGGGGGGGGGGGTCAAAATTCCGTAAGACCGAAAAGTAGACGGGCCGAAATACCGAATTTTAAGGATACGAGTTCTGAAGTAGCGGTAGATCGAGAAAGTGAAATCTCTGTTTTTCGTGCGTTAACTAAATTGAATAACTGTTTCTTCGGAAGTTATTCAACCGGAAGAATTTCTGGACAGTTTACATTCCGAAAGAACTAACCGTAGATTGACGAAATTTGGCGAAACTATTGTCTTCCAAGATGAAAATTCAGAGCGGCTAAAGTTTCTATCTGCCAACGAACCGGAGAAAACAAGATCGGATACGATGGTTCAGAAACGGTGAAACTTCGATAAGCGAAATGCCGAAAGGCCATTGCAGTGTTCCGAAAAAATGACAAGCAATCGATTATTTTCTCAGTACGAAACGATAAGTGATTTTCTAATGTCTCCGGAGCTTTCGCTCTCTTGGTCCTTCCCCTCCATTCCATTCTAATGGGCTTCGAAATTCTGACCTTTCTCGAGTTTCTGGTCTTATGATTCGATGAATTTGGATTCGTTGTCTTTCTCAATAAGCACGATCCCTTTCCAAGCGTTCGATATTCCGACCGATCGGATATATTCTGAGGAACAATTTTCGGTATATATTTATTTCTGTGTTTTTGTCTTTCGAATTCGTTGTTTCCGCTCGGCAGCCCTTCGTTGTCATGGGCTTCCTACATTCTGCACTAGCTTTCGCTAATTTGACTTTCGGAATCTCGGCCCCTCCATTTCTTTGGTCTTTCGGAATTTTTATTTCCACGCGCCATAATCATGGTCGCTACAAAGTTTTATTATTTTTTCTCCCCGTTTGGTTCGGTTCTCTTCTCTCCTCGCGACTTTCTTACGTATGCATAATATACGTGTACCTGCAGTATACTTCGATTCGGAGAGATTTACAAATCATTCCCACATTCGTCTACCTACTTGAGGAATCAATAAATGAAAGAAAAAAAAAAACAACCTTGTACCAATTAATCTGCGATGACGTACTGCTGCCACACTATATATATATTTATATATATATATGTAATATACATATATATACAGATGTGAAATGAAAACATATCTACGCTTCAGGATCGCGTCATGTAAAATTATAAAGCATATAACTATGTATACAGTATTGCGGAATATGCAGTTATGTGTTATGATTTTCCGTTTATAATATAATATCATACAATATAATATAATATATAAGTTATACGTAGGTACGGGTACGTCTTCTTGTCTGGTTAACCCCCCCGTTGGCTGCACGACTTCAAACTTAATTCTCGTTATCTTCTACTGTCTATTGTAAATTGTTGTTCTTGTTCTTGTTCTTGTTCCCGTTCCCGTTCCCGTTGTTCCTGTTGTTCTTCTCCTTATTCTATACAGTTGCAAATATGTTACCGTCGAACTGCGGAACGACCCGCGGTATGAAGTTATACCAAATTCCTATACCCATCGGGAAATAACTTCGGAATAATCAACAGCTAACAATATTCTCTTTGCCCCCCCCTCCCCCCCCCCCCCCCCCCCCCCCCCGGGCGTCCCTCCGCAAAATCGATCGCTATCTACATTTGAGAATGAGTATTGCATTACATACACGTCTGTATATAATAGTGACGCTCGATTACTTGCATAAATTAGTACCTACATACCTATATGCATATTCGAAGATTCATTCGGAATTCATTCGCGATCGAAAATATACATGTAGGTATATACACATGTACGATAGAAGGAGCGGACGAATTGTCAAAGATGGTTGAACAGATGCTTTGTTTTTTTTTCGTTTTTTTCTCGTTTCATTGTATTTTATACTTTCGAATTTTTACCTCATCTTCTTACAACAAGTATGATCAGACTGTAGTAATGTTGAAAAGAGTTGCGGAACGAGGCTCGCAAAGTTTAGTTTATAACGTTGGGGCTAAGAAGAAACTCGAAAAAGAGAGAGAGAGAAAAAATGAAAAGCAAATTATTATTATTATCATTATCCGCCGAAATTTGCCGACGATCAATGATCTGGAAACGCTTCTTCTTCTTTTTTCTCTATCTGTTTTCGTCGAATAATTTCAGCCGATTGATCCGTTTTTCCGCGATTATCTCGCGCTCGATGCAAACTCCAGAAGCTTAATGTAACCGACGTACGCGATTCCCATTCTTCCGTCATGTTACATAATATCATTACCCAAATTATGTGATATATAATATACGTATATAACGTACTATACCTATACGTATTCCATCTCTTTCCCTATTCTAGTTACCTGATTTTCCTGTTTCGATAAATTTTTTTTCCGTTCGTATAACGGAATCTTGTCTTATAGGAATAAGAAAATTTCTCATTAGGTGCCCAACACTATGTGTAATTACACGCGATAGACGGATCTCCGTCAATCTAGGTATGTAATGAAAATACTATGGTACAGCTTCATAAGAAGATGCGGCGCCACCGGAAACCCGGGGTTCTAGTATGTATATTATATGTATGTATGTATGTATGCATGCATGTGGTAGGTACCTATAACAGTGTAGTTTGGATTTAATCTGAACTCTGTGCAAACACATATCTCTGGTATATATATATACATATGTATGTGTATATATAAATATATACATACATATTTTGTATATACATGACAATCGGCACAGGATGCTGGCTGGGTAGCTATAGGTATGGATATAGGCAGATAGATACGTACGGAGATTCCACATATCTAATTAGCAATGTCGACAGGTAGTTTGCGGTTAGTTCTACTTTGTGTTTAGCGGTTTATTCCGCGGTTCAACATTCTACATGCAGCATTTCTCACACGCATTTATGTATACATATATATGTACACATATGCATGGGTATACACAGAGGGTATACGTAGGTATATACGCGTATTATATATATACTGTATATTATCCATCGATATACGGTTTGGGCGGTACATTGCGTATTGTACGCGTATGTACGTATGTACCTACATACCTGTGTATATGAGCGAGCATTATCATTTATTATGATGATGATGATCATCATCATCATCATCATCATCATCATCATTATCATCAGATTCGTTACAGATGCGCGAAAATTTCTCAAGGTGAAGAGAGAACCCAAGAATGAAAATTTACTCAATTTTGTGTTCGTATAATGACCATATGTGTATACATTATACCTATATATGCGGAGTGGGTGAAATTCGAAATCTGAAGATTGAATTCGGATAGTAGGTATGTGGTCGAGGGACCATTAACCTCGCGGATCTAGCGACGAGCGGTTTCGAACGGGTTCACGAGATTTCATGCGATCAGGTACGATTGGAAATGTTTACAACGATTTTAGGATGTTTCAAACGATCGTAAGTGCGATTTCAAGATTTCTACGCGTAGTTTTCAGCCTTCCAGGTTTTCATGTACTACATGTATGTAGTGTAGGTTACGCATAAACGAGAACGGGAATTTTCTCTAGTTTGGTTGTTTTTTTTCCACATCCATATATATATAGTTTGCGATTTCAGCGAGTGAATTGTAGAAGAAATATACACGTCGTTGGAAGTCGGACGGCGCGTTCGGGGTCTTGAGAATTCGGGGTTCGGGCGAAGAATGACATACCTACATTGTTTTCGAAAACAAATCGAAGGTGTCCCCATTCGGGGGGGGGGGGGGGGGGGGGGGGGGGAGGCTCGTTTCTAACGCGGAACCGTGAAACGTGATTAAATAATTTCTCCGATCTGTTTTCGAGAAAGTATACCTGCCAACTCGAGACGAATTTGAGAAAATTGTATCTTCAGTTTTGCCGATTTATCTTTATTTTCGCTCAGTTCCACGAACGTTTGACATTATTTTGGCGAAAGTTTTTGAACAATTCACAACTCGTGATCGGCTTGCTGCGAAGATCGCCATCGCTGGTTTGGATTATGGTACATTATATCTACAATAACTTTTGCAAATCCAAAGTTTATCCGTATGATAAATACCTGGATAATGAAGGAAAAAAAAGTCGCAATAAAACTGATTTCTTTGCGTTTGGCCCCCCCCCCCTTTTTAAATTTCATTTCACTCTTTGCTCCGCGCGATGCGCATGATGCGATTTAACTTTGAGCAAACTTACGTACATACGGCACTCGGTTTAGCCGAGTGTAAAGGTATGATGTCTCTCCTGGGTTCCCGCCGCCCGCTATACCTGCACCCCCTGGATTCCTTTTTACTCGTCTTTTCGCACCATACTCTGGGCACAGTACACACGTACCCGGTATACAAACACGCTGTCGTACTGCATTATACTATACTACGCCGTAACGTAAAAGTTAAGTTCTTCTACTGGAAAATTTTAATTATTCGTATATCGCGTAGGAAAGTCAGCGGCAGAGCCGTCATTTTCCGTCCTCGTTTTCGTCTTCGTCTTCGTCTTCGTCTTCGCCTTCGCCTTCGCCTTCGCCTCGGAAACATCTTTATTCACTGTCTACAGTTTTCTTCCTTGTACCAAAGCGCCGTGCACCTCGTCTTCTATGTACTGCATCTACACAATACACACCGTCTTAGCCTCGACTCAAGTTTAGACTCCGAGTCAACTCAACACTAGCTCCACCCGCGCTTATTTCCTTGCTAGCTTCCTTCTTTTTCGTTTCCGTTTTCGTTTTCGTTTTTTTTCCTTTTTCCTTTTTCCTTCTTTTGACAGGAGGAAAATCTCCGGTTTACTTCCTGCAACTTCTCCGACACCTACGTAGCACCGATCCTCCTCTTCTTACGCCGACTTCTTCTAATCTAATTTCAATATCGAGCGATTTTCGCTTTTTTACTTCTCTTCGTCTCTTTTCTTCTCTTACACTCAATCGACCGAGGACATAATTTTTGTCCGAAAATTTCGAAAGTTTGTCACGATTTTGACAAAATTTTAAATGATATTTGTGAAAAAATTGTTATTCAATACCTACGATCGGATTACGATACAGATTTCATTTCACCCATTGTAAACGCGGTGCGCGTACGAGGTCGGATTCTGAGCCTCCCCTCACGGTGTGGCGTGGCATGAAATACAAATTGTAAGAAGACAAATAAACGGCAAATGACGGACGACTATATTCTAACTATATTCGCACCTCTTGCGCGGTTTATGAGGCAACGTTTAGCAATTAACATATATATGACCCCGTGTCAAAGTCCCACGTTTGTTTCCCCGCGCTTCGCTTTCTTCTTCTTCGTCTTCTTCTTGGTGTGTGTGTGTGTGTTTTTTTTTCTTTTCTTTTCTTTTCTTTTTGCACTTCTCTGGCACCCCGAAAAATCGTGCGAAAGTTTAGACGTATGCTAGTTGCCGTTCTTTATCTTGCATACCTAGCGCAGTTAGTGATTTGGTAATTTTTGTCGGTTCATTGTTCTTAATTTCAACGTTTCTTTCTTCAATTTCACACACTCATGTCACGCGCGTCTGATAGGTACGTACGTTTCAGATTATACGATTGGAAACACTTACATTCGGTTTTATAACTCCAATGCTCGCATGATTTTGTATAACTAAATACCTACCTAATAGATAACATATTTATGATGCCTGTAGTCAGAAATTAATCACACGATTTTATTCACCTTTTTTTCACCATTTTATCGTCTTCGACACGTTTTCAATCTCCCATAATTTGTCCGGTATTAATTGACCTCGGCGAGGTACCGTTCGAAAATGCTATATATATAACTATGTATCGTAAAGATCGCAAAGGTTAGTCACTGCTATAAGCACGCACGTTCGACACTCAATAAATCAATTTGAAATTTCATGTTCTCGTAACCGACGAATAACGTATGTGTATACGTTATACTAATTTCTTGAACTGTATATCTAGATCCACCGAACTCGGCGAAAGCCTGAACGGATACACATAGCGTATTCGGAAACGCAACAGGTTAAAACCTAGTAGGTAGGTACATGGTTATGTATGTACATACCTATGCATGCATGCATATGTATGCGGCATTGCGCGTAATATCAGCCGCATCGAAATCTTCTGTCATGGAATTCGCGATGGTTTTTATCCGCTTTTGTAAGAAGATGTGCTTATTAGTTCGGGTCGTTGAATTAGTTTCGGCAAGCGATTACGGTCGCTTCGCTGACATTGGGTGCAAAATTTTTATCGAAATAACCGACGCGCCACGCCCTCACTCGAAATTCGATGTCTTCCCAACGACTCGGTCGAACCGAACGAACTCGTAATTACGGATGAGTGGATTCGTCCGTTAATTTTCATACCGCATAAACTTTCGCTCAGGTGAAACTGGGAAGTTGGGGATATCTGATACCTGTTACAAAAAAAAAAATTTGGTCCAAAATTCACACATTGAAGATTTTTGGAACCTGCTATAACAGGTTTTTCTTTAGATTTCGTAATCTGCTTCGTATTATCCTCATTCGTTGTGGTTTGGCAACCTCGTACTTCCCGCATTGAGGAATTTTGGGGATCGTTAACGCGGGTCGCGGGTTATCCTGTAGGCTGAAATAAGAAAGCGCTCAGCATCCGGACCGCTGCGGTTTCCAGATTTTTTTTTTCGGTGGGTGCGAGGTGCATATACATAGGATACGAGGTGGGCTCATCTAGGGCATGATTGAAAATTTTCTAAAAGCAGCTGAAAGTGCCGAAAATTGTCGAATTCTTCGTTCAGGTATCGATAATTTTTTCGTCTAATTTACTCACTTTCTCAAAATTTCGTTTCGTCTAAAAGTAGAAGAGTGAAAGCTTGATGAATAATCGACAAGAAAATCACCAGTTTGGAATGAGGATTCGTCGGACTCGGTCCCTGAGGTATTGAAGTCCAAGTTCGAGAGCCTGCCGAGCCTCGGGATCAATTTTCAACACCCATCGGCAAGGGAATCGCGGGTTGCTCTCGAAAAACATCGACCTTTAAATGCTATCAAAGATCACCTAGAAAATTCTAATGAAACTTTGGGGACCGATTCAGTATTTTGGCGAAACCTACACAAATATTCCATCTCGTAAAAATGTTGAAAAGTTTTTTTTCAGAAGAACCCGAACGGCCTTTTCAATCTGGCCCAACCGTAACCTATCTATGAAATATTCTTGCGATTCGCTTCGTATCTTCTTGTAATTTCGAGGAGACGAAGTAATTACCGGCTAATTTTTGCCACAGTACCCCACCAATCGCAAAAGTTTTATTCCGATTTCTTGTGTGGTTCAGGAGTGGCTGCTAATCGCGTTTTCGAGGTGTGTAGCTAACGGGTGTTCAATGGCTGCACCTCCACCGAAACCAATCCGTAATTCATGTTTCAAATAAGTTGACGGTACAATGAGAAACCGTTAGAGAAACTAATTTTGTTCTCGTTTATTCCTTATGTGGCATTCTTTTCCTTCACTATTCCGAAATTGATCGCGTAGGTAGGTGTCTTCTTGTACCTACTCGTAGAACAGTTTTATCCCATGTGCGATACGTATTCCTACCCAACATATTAAGTGTAGGTAGGTACTACTTAATTGTCAAAACAGATCCATCCGCGAACTCCTCCATAAAAGTTAACTGCTTCACCACTGCGGAGACTTGGCTGTTCCACTGCAAGCTAAGGTCTCTGCACAGCCAGCAAGAGGATTGAGAAAATCTACTTTATACGGTGTGTGTGTGTGTGTGTGTGTGCGTGCGAGTGCGAGTGTGTGTTTTACTCTCTTGGGATCAATCCTGCTCGTTGGTGTATCAGCTGGTTCTGCTGCAGACGCTACCAGAATCCGGGTATAAAAATGAGAAATAAATTCACCTATGGCGACTGAACCAGCGAACGAACGTTCAGGACCAATCGTTATCGATGATCGATAGTTGTTGCATCTTTCTCCGTAGTGTAAAAGTAAATTTGTGAAACGTTTATTCGAATAGAATAAATAATAGTCTCACGTAATTGGAAATCGCTTTCACGAGGATACAATATAGGCAAAATTCTTCGACGTTTGCTTCGAATTCGAACAATATGTTCCATTCATTCGCGCGTATGTATTAATTCACCTGATTCGGTCAGCCTTAGCCATACTGCGTGGCGACATTGAGAAATTACGTTTGTATTTTGCCGATTCCGTTTTACAAAACGGTCAACCGAACTGTAGGATCGAAACAATCGCTCTAGACATTTCTCTTCCTGCAGTATACCGTCAACTTAGGATACGGGCAATTTCGAAAACGATTGAACGACGCCGTCCGAAACTTTCCAATCTTCTCATTCAGATTATTCATTATGGACATGAACGATTCCGATAGATCGATTTATTTCTACTTCATTGTCAGTCTCGATCTGGAAAAGAAATCGATTCCCGATTGTCGATCGACAATCTAGATATTGTAATTCTAATTATACAGTAAAATCATTGCGTTCGTTAATTTTACTACATATTATCATATGATTTCTTCGATACTTGTGGATCGCGGTGATCTTCGATTGAGAAAAATGGCACGCAAACCAGGAAGTTCTAGAGGTGGTCTCGAATTCGCGGCCAGTTCAATTAGCTCCTCGGTCTTTATGTTCATGCGACGGTTTTTTCTTTTCAATTGACAATTAAACGTCGAGAGTTTTTTTTCTTTTTTTTTTTTTGTTCTCTCGTTCAAATTTCCAACGAATATTTGTTGCTGTTAATCGAACAGAGGGGATGCCTTCTTCCGCCACAGTCTAGAATCTGAATTAATTACAAGGTTGAACGGTGGTTAATTGACGCTGGCGATGGGGTTGGCAGGTATTTCGGATTGGCTAAGTAAGTAGGGACAATTGGATGGCGTCCTGCAACAGACGGTGGTGGAGAGTTTCAATCTCATCTCATCTCATCTCATTTCCACTACTCTCCTCTCCTCTCCTCTGTAGTTGTTCTCTGCAATGTTTTGCTACACAGCAGATTTGTGGTCGGACACCCTTATATTCACGACGTTACTATCAATTTATAATAGTTTCGCTGTGCGTTATGTTACGGTTTAAACACAGCGGCGGATCACTCTGAACAGCTATAATACCTAATCGAAGGGCTGTTGACTTGCTGAAATCGCAAACCGTTTTGTATGAAAAAAATGATTGCGAAATCGCTCGATGTTCTGAAAGCAAGATTAAAATCAATGAGAGATTTCGAAGAGATTTTATGCCTCCATAGGGCTTGAAATCCAACAAAAGAGGAGCGAATTCCGGTGGATTCACGTGACAATCGCTTGCGGTCACTCGGAATCGTTGGAAATAGTTTGCGATCGTAATCGCATGGAATGACGTATGGAATCGCTTGAAATCATCGCTCAATTCGCAAGTGAATAGCCCCTCGGTTACAATCTCGTTGAAAACGATAAAGAACAAATGTCAAATTTTTAACGATTTCTGGCCGCAACTTTTACAAACAACGAAATAAAATGAAAAAATCTTTTTCATATCAGATCGATCCACAGTTGTGTTCGTCCGAATCGATGAATATTTTGTTTTCTATGAATTCATCGCTGCAGTTCCAACGATCGAGGAGTTCTGTAGTACAGTTGTCGAGTGAAAACTACCTACATGGTATGCAGTAAAACTGAAGAACTTTTGAAATTCACGCGTGTAGGTATATCCGTGATTAACCCGTTTCTAGAATTGTGCGAAGTATGCGCGAACCGCGACAGAACACTTTTACCCAACACCGTATATACCTATATACAATTTATATAGTATGGTATGCACTTAGTGTGTACGAATCGTACATACATGATACCTTTATAGATTGCTATACTGGATAGGTGCGCGCAGGTAGAGAGAAAAATGTAAAATTCTCAAAGCTGCAAAGTTATGAATTTTCTCTATCAAACTCTGCACCGGAAATTGGAATCTATTTTTTATCACGTCTAACCTGAGTATTCAAGTCGTATTCCGAACGTATGAGGTTAAGCACGTCTCGGTATGAAAGGAAAGTACGGAGGAATAATAAAAACGCAGGGAAACAAATAAATCACGATGTTCACGCACCTGTCCCCAATGGTACCGATACTGACGTTATTTTTGCTGATCTCCTTGTCTCGCCTATAGCTATCCATGTGGCATCCTTGTAAACAAACTGTCCGTAGACGAGGATGATATTTTCAGTACGAGCCAAAGGCGAGTAATGAAGAATCATCCGAGTCGAAAAACAGTTTGCAAGCAAGCCCCATAAATATTTTTTTACGGTATTCGTACGAAAGAGCACAAAAATAACAAGCATGTAGGTTAGCGTTACTGCGCATGCGTAATTCAGAACTGCCGTATAAAGTCTTTTCATGGCAGTTATGAGATTAGCTGTATAAATTGCCACTTTTTGGTACTTGTCTCGTATACTGTTGTACTTTGAGGATGTAACCATTCGAGGGAGGAGAAGAAGAAAGTGCCACTTTACTGACCGAAAACGGGCGTCGAAAAGCCACTTTTTCATACCAATGCCGTAATAGTATAGGTATTTCGATACATGAGACCGAACGGGCGTTTTGCACACTACAAGTGTGTGAATGCGCAAACGAGCCGGAGAGCGAGTGATGTGCCTTCACACTCGAGTAGTGTGCATGCTGTCCTTTTGCGAAAGCGTATCCATACTGCGGCTTCGAGGGTGCGTGGTCGTAGGTTTGAGGGGAATTTGGACTCGCTATCTCGAATGAATCGTGTATTTTCGCGAACTACACGATCAATTTTGAATAAAATTTGAGAAATCGTCGATTACGACGGCAGAAAGCGGCTGAGCATTTCACTTTTACGATACATCGATCGAATTTGATGGATTGGATGAATATTCCCTATGTTAGCTAGGTTAGATTGCCAGCTGTGATTCCGAATTCTTCTCGATCATATGATCTACTAGCTTGCGAATGGTATCTTTTTTCCTACCTTTTCTCTCGTTTCAATTGTAGACTATTGATTTGCCCAATTCAATGACGGATCTTGCGGATTACTACATCAATGACTACGAGCACGATTGATCGGTATATTGATACAACTCTGGTGCGTGTGCTGCGCGGTATACTGCACGAGGGGATACACGGAGTAGGTACATACATACATACCGATGCTTTCGAAAAATTTGTTTGCCCGTTGCGGTGAATAAAAACTTAACCCCTCGCCGTATACCGCAGTATTTATCCACATGGAATAAATGTTATTTCAGCAAAAGGCTCGCTCACATATATACCTACGTAGGTATATATATAATTTCACGATAGCGTGTATACCGATGTACGTATGTATGTACATACGTATACGATATAAAGTGAAACTGTAGTTACTGCATACTGCTACTGCCACGTATGCCAACCCCGGTGCCTTTGGTGCGGCTAAAAACCACCGGGGGCTGCTCCACAGCTTTTCGGTTTATGAAATATATTTTTTCAACTATTTTCAACATGCATTTGAACACAGAGCAATTTCACATTCGCGCATCGTTGAATCCTCGCTTCATATAGGCATACCGCACCTATATTAGGTATGTAGGTATCTGTCTGTATGTACGCGCGCGTGTGCGCATGCGCCTGTCTACTGTAATACAGTTTCAAAATTGTACCGGATTTATTAGATTGGATCTTCGTCGGGGGATGGGGGCGAATGAACTACTAATCGTTAGACGTAAATTCACTCGAACGAGCAAATGTGGCATGTTTGATTGCGAGTTTCGAAAAAATTGTGAAAGTTTAGGAAAAAATTAAAATAAAACTAATTTCGTAAAATCTAAGGAGGGGGACCGGGTCTTTTGATCTTTTTAAATATTTCGGTACGGCTTTCCGGGATTCACGGTCAGCACGGTGTAGGCGGTATCAGAAATTCAAATTATTGTCGCTCATTGAAATGAAGAAAGAAAAAAACGTGAATTTTCTTATTTCTTTATCGGTTTTTGATAGTCTTGCTGTACCTTTACCGTGCAAAGTTTGTAAAGGTTGATACTGGCGGATTCTTGCGAAAAAAACCGTATCGGAAATACCCTTTTCCATATTTTTCTACCATCCATAGATTTCTTGTAATATTTAATCTAAAAGTAGCCGGTCAGACGCACTCGTTAGGCTGGCGCTCCCCGGCGAACCTGCTTGGGAACGATTGTGAGGCACGTTCGCAACAATGCGCCTTCCTCGCCGACGAGCTTTCCGCTCATGTACGACGCGCCAGATTTGCCACATCTCAATGAACTATTACAAGAAATTTATGGACAATAGGTAAATACGGTAAAGGAATTTTCGATACGGTTCTTCACAAGCAATCCCACCAGTAGCAACGGCGTGCGCCATTTCAGATTCACCCTGTACATACACTCGGAGCGTGGAACACTTATACATATATATATATATATACCTACGTATAAACTCTACAACTATCTATACTTACACAGTGTGTGAAAACATGAATCCGCCAGTATAATACGGTTAGGTGTTGAGCACCCGCAAATGCGCCGACTAGGTAGATGGGTACGTACATACCTATACGTACATGTATGTGTATACATCGTCTATGTGCCATGTATATCCTCTGAACCTAGCTAGCTACATACGCAGTAGGTAGGTAGGTAGAGTACGTGCTTCGTACGTGATACTCCAGCTTTCTATATGAATCCTAAAATATACTATCGCTGCAGATTTCATGTCGCGTTGTTCACGCTGCCTACGATGGAACCGACGATATAATACCGAACTTGTTTTTTATCTGTGTTTCGGGGTGGGGGACAGAAAAACCAAGTCGGATGAAAAGCGCGAGTCTATTGGTACCGCAGGCGAGTAGTTCGTGTGACATGTGTGTATCTCACTGCATCTTGGTACAAATCTAGGTATTATACGTCGGTTATGGTTCACATGGATATCGCGAGGGGCTATTCGCCCGGGAATCGAGGGGAATCGTCGAAGAATAAAAAGAGAATCCCCTGTTCACGGTGGGATGAGATGAAAATCGGGAATCATTCTACTTTTCTTCGATAACTCGGAAAATGGACAGGCCCTCCTCCGTTCCAGTTTGCAGAGAGCTGAAATTTTCAGCAAAATTTTTGTCTCCGCGGTAGGTAGGAGGTAGAGTACCCCAACGACAATTGTCGCATGGCCAAATGCTGTGCGAAAACTCACCGCCGCGCCGCGGCCTTAGGCAATTTCGGTATGTTTATACGCGGCTGTCTTGTCTCTATCGCCTTTCGCGTAGGTACGTATCCGTACACCCTTGCGCGTCCCTACAGCCTCGACGTTATATATGTAACATACCTATATACCTCGTGCGAATATCGTGCCCGATATACCTATGTATGTATACATACGTATGTCATAGATGTCTATACCGCATTAATCTTGCATCGGTGATTAAACAGGCGAAGTGTACCCTAATCTCATTACAAGCCGGTAGGAGGAAAACATGAATAGAGTAAAATATTCGGAAAAAACAAAAGGGTGAAACGAAAAAAAGCACGGAACAAAAAAAAGAAAACAATAAAAAAAAAAAAGGGAGAAAAATTCAAAGATACGAATAATAAAAAATACCTTACGGGAGCATTGAACTGGCTTTGGATTAACCCTTCCGTGCAACATAGCCGTAACCCTGTATAGTCGCTTTGTGTCATCCACTGCATAGTATATCTAGATATCGCGTCATGTAACGCGAAGGGTTCAAGCGCGAATGCACTGCCGCGCCGCGCTGCTACTGCTCTAGCAGCAGGTCTCTCGAAAAATGATAATCTAATGATGAACCGGTGTATGCAGTCCTTCTCTCATTCTCTCATTCTCGTTCTCGTTCTCTTTCTCTTTCTCTTTTTTTGCTGTACCTACATGCACCCGCAGATAGCGGAGAGATTGTGCCCGCTGCTTCCATTATACTATATATGCATATACCACGCCACGCGCTCCAATATATCGACCTACATTCGAGCCTCCGGATTTATCAGGCCTCGGTCTTGGGTTCAGACCATAGTCGGCCGCACCGTAGTACCAATGACGATGTAGTGTCGTGCACACTGCACACTACACACTACACACTGCACACTGCACACAGACATCACAGAAGCCTTATTCGACGTCAACCACGACGAACGACGTCGACGACAAGCTCTCGTTTGATACCAACGCTCAAGTTTCATCGCGCGTATAGGTACCCCGCCGTCCTGTCGCCCTATACTACCTCTACTTGGTTTGGTTGGTTGGTTGGTTGGTTGGTTCAGCGAGTTGGGTTGGGCTGGGTTCGGTCGGTTTGGTTTTATCGTGTAAATTCTCTACGTTCCTGCATGTTACCGACACCGTCGTCCCGACTCGCGACGCTATGACGTGATTCCTGAACGACTTCCGTAAACTGGAGTCTGTTTTACAAACGGAGGTTCTGTGCCGTGTCTGCAGCGAAGTTGGCGTCTCGTTATAGAAAATTCGATTTTTTTTTTTTTTTTTTCCCCCGCCAGAATTTTGACAGATAGTTGGAACAGTCATTTTGAAGAATGAACAATCGGAAATATTCTTCGAGCCTGTCGGGATCCCCAAAACTATTCGGATGGATTTTAGAAATAAAAACAAAAAAATGGAATTTTTAAAAACGAGGCGCCAACTTCACAGACTCGGTTGTGCCTCAGGCCTGTCAGCCCAGATTCTATATGGGCCGAGGGTGGTGGGTGGAAAAAATAAACGTAAAACGCTAAATTGGACAGTTTTGAAACGTCGAGGTGCTATCAAAGACGCACGGAATCCCCGCTGTTACACATTGTTGGTCGCATTGGGTTATCCATTCGATCGAAAACAGTGAGTCTTTGATAGCACCGGAATGAAATCGAACCGTGCCGATTAATCCGCTCCTACGTGAGCGGCCAATCTTCCCGGTCTTCCAGATACTAGAATAACATGCCTTATGCCTTCGTTTCGATATCTATCATTTAACGGTTGAAAATTCGACGAAAAATTTCTCCGCGTCGTGAGAAGGACGCGGAGTAGAGAAAAAATTCGACCATTTGTGAAGAAAAATTCAAATTTCAATCTCTATCTCTCTCTCAGTAATTCTGTTGAGCTTTCGGTGAACAGTTTTTATCTATTCATTAATTACTCATGTATTTTTGTTCGTTCTTCTCTGAAAACGTTCATGATATAGATAGATCTTCGTTCACGGTATGCACTTATATCTATATATATATATATATATATATATATATATATATATATACACGGGTATATCTATTTGCTCGGAAGTGTATTAAAATGTGGATATTTGGTCGGGTATATAATATAATATATACCTATACATACCATTTTTTATGAATTTCGTGTCAATATTTACTACTCCCTCCCGGTGTCTACCCAAAAAGCCGGTTCCTGGTTCATGTTTAATATTCTTCCAACGAAATGATCGGGTTATATACGTATATTTTCCATTTGAATTTTATTTTTCCCCACGTATGTAGGCAGCAGAGTATTTTTCATTTGTCAATATCAACCCCCAGCCAGACCCCATCGGGTGTGTAAGTCTTCTTCAAATATGAATTTTTGGCAAAATAGCCAAAATGAAAAGAGAAAATTGTAGAAGACGGTCAGTTTTTTCATTCACAATTAAACATTTTTGAAACGAGTACCTGGATAGGTAGACACTATTTTTGTTTCGTCGTTCTCCTCTCTATGTACAGGCACGGTCATTAATGATGGTTTTTCTCTGAAGATAGCTTTCGGGATCGTCGAACATGGGGGGCAGAGCCGAGCGATAATGGCGTCGTATAAAATGGATCAGCTGATAATTTGAGTGAACAATACGATGATTGGGTACGCGTATCCGTTGAACAAATCGTAACGTCGCGGCTCGCTTTTACTTAGAGTCACCTTTCGGGGCGAAGATAATTTTAATAAGTTTGTCTCGGTTGTGTACTTACAATTATACGGCGACAAGGAGTATTCGAACACGCAATTTGACGTCCGAGCGCGACCCGGACTGTGCACGACGCGTTGACAGATAATTCCTTTATCGCGAATGAATGCCAGTGTGGATCCACTTCTCTCTTCCGCATTATTCGCTAATTATTACAGTGTGACGCATACCTGTATATTGGCAGCTATGCAGTTTTGCTCATCGATAGTTATATTATATTATCGGTCGGCTGACTTATGGTAGGTATAATAAAAACGAAACAAAAAATGACCTGAACATGGCGATGGCGCCACTGCGTGAGTTGAGTTAATTCGAAGTGCGCGTGCACGAACAAAGCCCTCGTGCTTCGAAAATTCCTTTTTCCGGGCACAGGCATGAGACAGTCATTTTTCGACGCCTGTTTTCGATCCGTGAATTAGAACTTCATATGGCTGACTCAAGAACTGCCGTGTAAAGTCCTCCTCCATTCGCCGAGATTCCGAAGAGTTTTCTCAACTCGCCGTATAATATCGTAATGATACTATACTCGAAGAATTTGCAACTATATATATATATATATATATATCTTATTCTTTCAGAATTTGTTGTTTCGGTTCTTCATTTTTTCTTACTCCCGCTTTCTTACATTTTTATGTTTTTTTTTGATTTTTTTACATCCGTTCATTCCCGCGTGCACCAGATTTTTAATTGAGTCAAATACAGGAGGACTCGGGCGACGTCTGTGCGGCCGCCAATTAAAAAAATATTTCATGCCTAATACGACGACGGGGATTACAGTCGTAATGATGCTGCAGCCGTGCCACCAAGTTATGCGTGTCACTTGCGGCTTCAAAAAGTGCAAACTCGTACTCGCGTATATACATATATGCATATACATACATATAACATAAACACATATAGTATATACTGAAAACTAGAAGAAAAAGAGAAAAAAAAAACAAAAACAAAAACAAAAAAAACGAAACGAAAAACGAAAAAAGCAATGAAAGAGGAAAAAAGAGCAAAGAGACGGAAAGGACGAAAGAAGAGAAAGAAAGAAGGAGAGAAAAAAAAAAAAAAAAATTTCCAGCGGGACACGCTTTTAAATAAAGTTGGAAAATCCCGCAAATTATTCTCATACTTAATTTCGTTTCAACTTTCTTTCTACATATATGTAGGTATGTAGTATATACCACATGCGAAAGTACGCAAGTGTAGGTATATCTATCTATCTATCTATCTGTGTATATACCTATCTTCACATATAACATCTGCATCATTCCGTATACAGAGATCTGCAGCAGGTATTCGGTTCGTTAACCAAAATGCGACGATTTACCTAATTAACGATCATCATCATCATCATCATCATCATCATGCAATTTATACAGGTTGAGTTTTTTCCGGTATCGCACGAGGGTGGGGCCTAATATGGCAGAAGTATGTGTATATTTACGAACGTAGGTATCTAACTGAGCGTTGATAGCGCACGAACAGAAGAAGATCATGGACAAATGTACGAATACTCTGCCATACTAGGCCCCTCCCTCGTGCGATACAGGAGAGAACTCACCCTGTATGCCAGTGAATCGACGAATCAGAAGGGATTCTATGCGGATTGAAATCAACCTAGCTTCAATCCTCTCCAACTTGTCATAATTCGTGTTAATTCCGTTTTTGGCATGCTCAATTCTTTCCAATTCTTTTCATTCTGCTGGGATATTGATATGTATCTTGCGAGTGCCAGATGATAGATATCATGTAGCATTGTACGTACACGTAACGTATACCCCTGCGTACTCTTTTTCTAATTCACGCCTTCATATTTCTTGGTTCGTACGACGAATCGTTGTTTCATGTGTGGCACCACGGTCAGGAAAAACCGTGAGACCGTGAGAACCGGGAAATGTCAGGGAAAACGAAGATTGGTCAGGGAATCAGCGAAATGTCAGGAAATTTGTAACTTGGCCCGGGGGGGGGGGGGGGGGGGGGGCGAACATCTGACAAATGACTGGAATGGAAATTCAAAAACTCGATTTTCGTTCTATATTATTGGAAAGAAACGTCAACGAAAAATTGACGTTTCTTTCCAATTCGCCATTCCAATTTCGCCACCGGTATCCGGGAACAGTACCCCATACATGCGGTACCTACCAGATGCGGAGAATAATGAAATACGGATGTATATATAAACCTTTTACTTCTCGTACTCATCGTTCGATGATATAAAATTTACCGCTATATCGCGCGGTGTGATACATAATCTATAGGTATATACATACATATGTATGTATGTATGTATGTATGTATGTATGTATGTATGTATGTATACATGTACATTTTTATGGTGATCAAGTATTTCATTCTTCTGTATATTACTTTTCCATACGTGGCATGGCAGGTATGATATATACCTATACTCGTGGTTTTCAGCACACAGCCATTTGGACGCACACAGACACTTCATTTCTATCTCTCTCTCTCTCTCTTACTCTCTCTTTTTACGGATTCTGCATGCAGTTTGTATAGTATACGTGGTTCGAATCCTGTAAACGTGGGATCGGAAACAATGAGAAAGAAAGAGAGAGAGAGAGAGAGAGGAAGAGAGCGAGAGAACAAGAGTGAAACGAGAAATGAAACGACGTTCGAAAGAGCCACCCTCTGTGAGGAAACCGTCTGCCGCCGCGACATAAAATACAGGAAAAACCGGAAAAACACGATTACCGCGAAAGGGTATATGAGAGAGAGAGAGAGAGAATCACATGGTATCTCGATCCTTGGAGAAACCTCGTTGACATACCTACCTATTTTTGTATTATTTTTTCACGGTTCTTCTTTTTTTTTCGCCTCCTTATACTCAACTATCAAAAGTTAGATTTTCGAAGGAATATTAACGTGGTGGCCACTCGACTGGAAAACCGGGAAAACCGGGAAAAGTCAGGGAATCCGGCCTGTCAGGGAACAGTCAGGGAGAAATGTCAGGGAATTAAATATCGGTCAGGGAATTTTGACGCATTATAAGAATTTCCACAATACACTCAGCAACAAAATTAACGGCGCAACCGGCTTGTAACTTCACTTCGAAGATGGTTTTTGAAAATTCGTCCCTAAGTCATTTTTGATCCCGTGGCGTCGGTTTGAGTGCCGAGTTGCGAAACGCCGAGAAAACACAAGTTTTTCAAAGTTCACTACGGGGCTTGGAAAAATCGCAGAGAATCTTTGACATAACCATCTCGTAGCCTGGAATCTCCTCTTCGACACGATTCGAAGAAGTTTGTCGTACGATTTTTTCACACCGAGTTATTCAACTTTTAGACAAGCCTTGTCATTGAGGGCGGGAACGATAAGTACGGGTGTGGACTGCAGGTTTGGCATTATCCAGGACGTACCGGGAGGAGGTACAGTCTGCCATACATCTCGTCGTGCGTGTGTGTGTGCATTGCGTATATGCGTGTTTACGATTACTCAAAGTTTAAAATTGGCTAATTCCGAGTTTGAGCTGAGGAGCTGAGATTCGAGTCTGTACCGCGGTGGAAGAAACGAGGTTTAATGGCTTAAGGCACGTATCGTACATCAGGATGTCAGGGAAAAATGTTGATTCTAGTCAGGGAAAACTGGGAAATGTCAGGGAATTTTTTTGAGCAGAATTGAGTGGCCACCATGAATATAGGTAGTGAAAGCAAGACAAAGAAACAAGATAATCGATCGAATTTTAGATAAGAAGGAAAACTATTGGATGATATATTTCTTTTTAACGGTATATTATATATATCTTACCTATGTAATACCTACTATGAAAATTTATGGAATATGAAACAAAAATCGTGAACGCGATCGCGGTATAAGATAATTATATTACTAACTCGAGAAAGATGTATGCATAATTTTTTTTTCCGCAGCATTCGCTCTGAAAAAAAAAAGAACTCGGAACGGATAGATTCAGTGAAATTGACGGACAGAACAAAAAAAAAGCGCGAGCGGGTATCCGCCAAAATCCTCGCTTTACTGCGGATGCTGTGAAAACTTTCGAAATGCAAAGATTTATCGATATTTGAAAGAATTCGAAAATTTGTGTCTTTCAACAATTAGTCCTACAGGACTAACGTTACCAGGTCGTATACGCCAATATTTGTTTTTCATCGCGAATGCTCGGAAAACTTCTTCTTAAAATTCAAACATCTATCGAATATTTGAGAATTGTTGAAAATTTTATAATGTTCTAAGAGGAAAAGAATACAAATTTCGAATGCAACAGTATGTAGTCATTATTTTCGTTATTTCTATGGTCAACTATACGAAAAATATGATCGACTGCGTACATAATATTTTCTGGAATTGATGAAAATGTTGTAAAATTTTTGCGTTCAATCATCAGTCGTATTGATCGAATTTAAACGAGAATGAAGGAATGAACGAATCAAACAGATAACTTACAGCGCTTTACCGCAAACTCGTATCATTGATACGGAAAATAATGAATTACGAAAGATTCTTTGACGACAAATGAATGAGTGATAATTGATTGTAACACAAACTCCGAACGATTTTTCCAGTACAAATTAATCCGATAGTTTGGATCCGATAGAATTCGAATCCAATCGAATCGTCAGCGAGCAAGGGAGAAGAAAAAATTCATTTCATTCATCGAAAGTCTTAGATATTAGTCGAATCGGTTTTCAAGTGTCTCGATTTCTGTCATAGATGTCGAGTTGCGGTTGTAAATTGTTAAACTCACGAATAACACTTTTGAGGCTCCTCTCTCGTTTGGTCTACCTTGAAATTAAGCTTTTAGCATAACTCTAGCAATATTTGATTTCATCGGTAATCCGATATTCCCACGTGCGACTTCTCTTCATTCTTCTAGTCCGAATTGCGGAATACGTACGTGTATCTAGGAATTTTTAAGTGCCTAATAGGTAATGCATATAATTTCAATATCACTGCGTACCTACATAGGTGTACCCAACGTGTGTGTAACGAACAAACATAAAAATATGTATGTACGTGCGTCCGTGTATCTTTGACGCGGGAAAAGATCGTCGTTTTTTTAAACACACATTTTCGTGTCAATCCAAGACTATGCCAGTTGAGAAGGCGGTTTTATTTTACGACGCCTCCGTTTCTCCGTTTCTCCAATTCCCGTTTGTGCTCTTCTCTCGTTTTATCTGTGTCAAATTTAATATTTGATCAAGCGGAAATTGTGTCGCCGAAGAAATTTTCATCGCGTCATCTACAGTTGCTTCGCCCGCCAGGTTAGTCGATAGGTAATTTCGTAGCAACGAAATGTATCTATACCCGGTATAAGGCAGCGTTGGAGAGGCGAGGAAAATGTGTGGCGGAAGCCGCTCTTTTTCGCTTTCCAACTGAATTAACATCGGTATGGGAACAAGGAGTACGGGAGACAAAAAACCAATCGTTACTTCTGTGATTATTTTTTACGAATTGGTATATATACCTAATGAAAAGAAAAATTGCGTTCCCCGCGTATACGATCGCCGCATCCCACTAACAGCTTGGGGTTAGGTATATAATGTACGTATATACGTGGTCAGAACGCGACGTACGGTTAGGTACATGCATATAACATCTTATTCCGTCGGTCAAACGTGACGTACCTATCAAAGTCCCATCATTTTATGCAAATAAAACGCATCATCCCATATCATGCTTGATTTCCCTCGGTGTGTTGCCTCTCCGATCATAATTCACCCCACGACTAACTATCTATCCATAGATCGTCGGGAGATAGATGATATGTGTTTGGTTTGTGCTCCCCTTGCCATTTCCGTTTCCGTTTTCGTGCCCGTAATTCCCTTTGGATTCTAATCACGGGTTTCCCGGATTCGTATGTATGTGTACCTACGTGCATACGTGTGCCGGATCAAGCAAATATGCATAGACTCATTGTCGGTAATTATTAGCTTGTCGGTTCTTAGAGGAAGAATTTTATCGGTCCCATGATTTTTGAATTTCGTAAGGTCAGTTCTTTCGGATAGCGATTGACCCAACCAATCGGATGCATTTATCGGAAAACACCGTATGCTCGTGTTCAGGTGAATTTGGAGGCGCCACTGGCAACCTAACCTAGCTAACTCGGGGAATATTAGTTTTTTTTTTTGTTTATCAAATCTGATCGATTTTTTGTGAAAGTGAAATACTCGGCCACTTTATGCCATCGTACTCAACGAATTCTCCAAGTTTCATCGAAATCGAACGAGTCGTTTGCCTAAATCTACGATTCTCCTTTTCGGAACGGCTTCTTTACATTTGATAACGCAGCCAGTTCAAATTCTCCTTGATTCTGGCGAGAGAAAAAAAGGACGAGATGTGCTCGAGATAAATCGTGTCAAGTTTTGGCGCACGCCTAAGAATTTTCCTCCTACGAATAAAGGGCTGCGAAGAGTATCACGACGAATAAATATATCAGCCTGTTCCGAAACCGCGACGCGTTTCAGCGAAAAATAATACCATTTTCGTCCGATATTTTTCCATGAAAATACATTCTTTATAGTAATTCCGACGATCCGTGATTAGCGGATAACTCAAAAATTGCATCCTTCGCTAAAACACGTTCCGGTTTCGGAACAGCTGCCGATATTATCGTTCATCGTGCATTTTTTTTTCCGTTTCCGTCCGTCAACGTTATACCTACGAACCTACCACTTCAGTCTCGTCGCGGTTGATATTTGAACGGAAACTTAACCGATCAGTTTCAAAAACGTCTTTCACATCCGTTACCTATACCAACTGAATTCTTGTTTGTTCTATTTTGTTTTAGCTTCACTTATTTCCTCGTATTTTTCAACACTTTCACGAGCACGCGAAGTGAGGTATGACCTGTAGTATACCGATCCCATCTGCCTACTTGGTTCTTCTTTTTTCTTTACCGGGGGGAAAAAAAAAAAACATTTTTCCCTAATTCCCTCCGTACGGAGGATCCTTGATTCCAACCTTTCTTGGATCATCGTGTACTGGTTTCTTTTTGTCATCTTTCATTTTTTATTTTTTTTCGTTTCCACACCATTCGTTTTTCGCGCACGTTTTCACGTTCTGGGACAACTTTCTATCGTGACGAGTATATAATTGTATACGCATACACGATAACAATTGCTATTATATTGTAAATCGATTCGTGAAGACTCACCGGTGACAATCAGAGCGGCGATTAATATCCTCCTCGACGACCGCATCACAAGTCCTGTACAGTCCTTGAGGGTTATATCCCTTTTTTCGTTGTTTTTTTTTTCTTTCAGGTTTTTTTTTTTTTTCTTCGTCGAATCTCCGTTGTCCTTGGATCGCGGAACAACTGGCAAACAAGGAACTTGGAGACGCTCGAACGTCGGTATGGATACTGCTGCAGGAGTGTGTTCTCGGTTGTGAAGGGAGACTACTGACGGTCGTGTCTCTCTCCACGGCCGTATGCCCACCTCATCCTACCTCGTGGCTATCCTACTTCGAGCAAAAGTTTACCTCCGATTTTGCTCTTACTTTTGGTTTTGGCTTCGATCGCATCGCATCGCGTCGCGTCACGTCACGTCACGTCACCATCCTATACCCATCGCATCGCGTGAACGTGAAACGTGAATGTGGATGCCGCCCGGAGGGGGGGGATAATGTATGGCCAGTTCAGGTCAGTTCGGTTGGAAACCGAGAATACGATCGAGTAACTCGCTTTTACCTCTTTCGTGCTAATGCGTAAGACAACCGCTATCTCTCTCTCTCACTCATATTCTCCGATATGTAACTGAACCTATTTGTTCGAACGCGAGGATCGAGGTTCCACTTTATAGTTAACCTCGAAAAAAGGTCGATTTTTGTCTTTTTTATTCCGTTTCTTTGTCGCGCTCTCTCTCTCTCTCTCTCTCTCTATCTTTCTTTCTCTATTCTTGTGTCATACAATCGAAAACGATCGTGAAACGTCAGAGAATCTTGGATATCCATATTTTTGGCTCATCTCCAAAATACTAGCCGGAGATACAATATAATATCGTATATATATGCGATAACTTCACGAATATCGAGTACCTATTCCGTTTTTTCCGTCCTTTTCATTCTCTCCTATTTCCGTTCGTTCGAGTCGAAACGCCTAATATTCTGGCCGATATTTGGATACTGTGTAACAGAGCAGGTACATCTATACATACATATATATATATATCTATATATATATACAGCAATTTGGAAAAAAATGACGCTGTATCTCCGATAACACACGCCTAATTTTCTCTCTCCTCAAAGCAATCGTATCATATTCCCATTGGATTGAATGTGGAAATTATCAATTGAGCCGCGACCGCTGAATCGCTTCGATTTTATATGCAAATCCAACCGAGCAAATTTGCACCGATATACTAGCGATACAACATATAGCAGCGATCAGGGGGTCTGATCTTGACGTCGCGTATAATACGCGAGACGGATGGAAATGAAACCGATAATAAGCAACTTCATTACTTTTCAGTATACATGTATACATTATAGATGTAGACACGTTACCTATGCAGCCGAGTAATCATCTTCCGTAAGATTGAGGGAAATTGAAGATTCAAAAATTATAGATAAATGATCACTTTGAATGACGGTGTATCATACATACTCCCGCTCATTTTCCGCCTCTTCTTTTCATTCGTTTTCAAGCGAAAAGAGAGCTTATAGACTCGTTTTTGGTGATTATATGATGTAATAACATGCATCTGGAACGGACGGCGAGTCAGTTGAGATTTATACCGCATTACAGTATCTGTACGTCTGGTTTTTACTTACTTCATCGATAATATTGTATATTATAGTACCTGCCCTCCCGTAATACCTTCATAGATATAAAGTATTCGATTTTGATAACAGCTGGCCGTCGCGCGCAACGCTCTCAAGTGCCAAGTGGAAAGAGTTGAAAATTTTATGTGACAAGTACTTGTGCGCACGCACGCACGCACGCACGCATGCACGCACGTACATAATACCTACTACCTCGGATACGTGTCGCGGTCGTAGGCAAATACGCCGCGAGCTGTGCTATAGTTCCGATCGAATATGCGTGTGTCGATGCGTCTTCCTCCTCTTTTATTCTCTTCCCCCTTATCTTCTTTCTTCCAAAACCGTCACGGAACGTTATAACGTGTACGTACGTACGGCGATAATTATGTGCGTGATGTACATACACATACGTTTTGAGAACAACGAAATTCAATCATAAATATCCTTCTCCAATTCTTCGACCGATTTTATCTAGGATCTGGGATTCGGCGGTTGAGAAAGAGGGAAAGAAAAGGAAAAAAGAAAAAAACAAAAAAAGAAAAGAAAAGTGTATTATCGCAGCTAACATAATTGTTTCAAACTATTCGGAGCGTGAAGTGTCGAGACGCGGTAATATCACCTGCGTATACACGCGCGCACGCACGCACACACTCCTGTATGCGGTATGATGTGTGCCGTGGTTACGTGAGTAATTTTCAAACGCGCTGCAGAAGAAGCAATTCATTTTCTAAGGATAACCATTTTCGCTCTCTCTCTCTCTCTCTCTCTCTCGCGCTCAAAATTTTTTTTTCTCTATCCATTTCGTGCGGATTGAAATTTCTTCTGTACCCAACCCGCTGCTTTCCGTCAGGTAGGCGGTGCTCGTTCGATCGATTGAGAGGCGAGGAAGAAAAAACGAATTTGAAAAAAAAACAACAGATAGAAAGAAAGACACCCCCCCCCCCCCCCCCCCAAAAAAAACACAAAAAAAAACAACTAAAAACAACAAAAAAGAGAAGGAGCGGAAAATTTTCGCTGTTATCGAATATGCATATGCATGAATACCAGTCGAAGAAAAGAAGAAGCCAGTTTTTCGCGAATCGGTCGAGGAGCGCCCTGGCGATAAGCTAGCTCGTGCATTCTGCTGGCTCCAATGAAGAATTTAATTAGCCTGCCGGAGGTTAGAATTATTAGCCAGAATTCATTCTGACTATGTATGTGAGTAGGTACCTATACCTATACCTATACCTATACGTATACCTATACCTATACCTATACCTACGTGTTATAATTATACGTAGCCGCTACCTACCACCTTACCTCTCCTCGTACCTACTTCGGCTGGTATAGGTCGGTTGAAATTTTCTCGTTGGTCTATTCCGGTATAATACGTATAGTAGGTGTAGGTGCTCCGCCTGGCAGCGGCAGCAGCAGCAGCAGCAGCAGCAGCAGCCCATAATATTTGTGGTTGTGGGTTATTATTGTAGTCGGTGGTTGTGACCGTGAGGTATGCAGTTATACAATACGAGTACATGCACGAGTACATAATGTACCTGAACTTTTCTCAACATCTATGTATATGTACTCTTGAAGCTCAGGTATACCTGCACACTACGATACCCTTATAACTATATGTTCGCTATTCGTACACGTAGGGGGCATTCCGTGCCAAATCGACCATCGATTGACATCGGGGCATTTTTGATTTTCGCGATTTTGTTTCCACTTTTTTCGGCTACTGCCTATTCCGAACTAGCACCGATGATTTTTTTTCAAAATTTTTATCACAAGCCATGCTCGAGTTGTGGATTTTTAAAGAATTTCGGTAGGAAATATTAAAAATTATTGTATATCGGTGAAAATGAAGAGATGTCGGCGAAAGTGAGGAACAACACCTTTGCTCGCATTGTGTTTTTGACTTTTAACAGAAAATATACGAGAAATTATTTGCACTTGAGTCGACGGTTCTGCAGTGTTACATCAGCGTGAAAAATAAGCTTTTTTCTCGCAGCGGAGGACACCTTCGATTTTTTTCTTAGAACAATTCGTGTCATTCTAGGCACGAAGCCCGAATTTCTGAGACCGATTCCGTCGCGTGATTCCGATCCGTTCTACTTTTCTGTCGAGCATTTGAAGATTGGAAACTTGGGTTTCCCATATAACGTCGTCCTATGTTATGTCATATTATATTGGTTCAAGGCTAGCGGAAGTTGGGGTCAAAGAATATCATATAGTATCATACAGTCGAAATTTTCATCTACCATTCATTCGTTATTTTTTATTCGTCTATTTAGTGATATAGCGTGCAATCGCCTCCTGATAAACAAATAACTACTTCACAGGAGTCTTATCAATGGACTGCGAATTGAAATGTTTTGCCGATGGCAGCAGTAGGACCGTTCTCGCCGAAGCGGAACGTTGTGATTCGAGGGAAGACTCTGCCGAAGAATCGAATTTTTTGAAATTCTGTAATTCTCCATTCGAATTTGTAATTAAGTCTAGATTTTGAGAGTGCTGTTCCAAACGAACCGAATGACCCCCTAAGATTGATAATTGGATAAAAAAATAAGAGCCACCGTGGGCAAGTCGATAATTTCAAAATGCTCCTCGCGTCTTGATAACGCTTGCAAGGGATCCGTGTTTTTGGGTGACGTTCACAACACGAAGGTCAAGTTATTTCAGGATGGGATTGGAAATCGGATCTCTCGTTCATCGAGGAAATTGGTAAATCAATTTTTTTGTCAATTTTCATACGATTGTTTTCCCCTAATTATCAGATTTTCGATTTTCTGTTTGTTGAGAGAATGGGATCCGGATCTTGAATCCCATCCGGCAATATCTCCATCTTACAACTAGCTATCTGATCATCACCGCAAAAGATGAATCCCTTGCAACCGTCAACGAGAAGCGAGGAGCATTTTGAAATATTCAATTTGCCAACGTGTAACGGTGGATAGCTCTCGTATTTTCTCCCATTTACAATCTTTAGGTGTGATTCACCTGGCTTTTAACAGCCCTGCCTAGATCTCGACTTCGCTTCAAATGAGAGGGAATCAGAAAATTTTGAAAATCAACATTCCTCAGTAGGGTCTTCCAGCAATGAAAGTTCGGTTAGAAAGTCACTCTGATAATGCTAAGTCTGTACTCAGATTGTTGAAGGATAGGTACTCTCAATCGGAAAGCTCTATAGCCTATAGCTCACGTAATAATCGAGAGTGGAGTAAAACCGAGGAGGAATCACTGATTGAAAAGAAAACGGGAAATGAAATCAAATTCGTTTCGTTTCGTTTCCTTTCCTTTCCGTTCCCTTCTCTTTCACATGAATAATAAGGAACCGGTAGATGAGAATTCTAACTATATGATACCTCGCTTTTTTTCTCAGCCTCCACTAGCATCGAACCGATATAATATGATGTTATACTGTAGATAGGATGTTGTGTGGGAAAACCCAGTTCCTAATTTCCGAACGCTGATAGAAGTAGAACGCATGGGAATCACACGATACTTTCGGTCTCAAAAATTCGGGGTTCGGACCTAGAATGAGGTTTATTTTTTTTCGAAAAAATCGAAGGCGTTCCCCTCCGAGAAGAAGCTCGTTTTTGACACCGATTCAACACGGAACTGCCAAACGTAACCGAACAATTTCTCCGACGATAGTACAACTCAAGACGGAGAAAATCTGTGCCCTCGCCTTTGTCAATATCTCTCCCATTCGCTCAGTTATAGACATTCGAAACCTCTTCGGTGGAAGTTTTTGAAAAATTCATAACTCGAGATCCTCATTGGCTTGGGACAAAAATCTGATAGGAATCGTGGCCGCCAGTTTGGACGGACTCTGACAGGTGAAAAAAAACGGCGAAATAAAAATTGCTCGGGGTCGATCGCTCGTCGTGTTGGCACCGAATGCCCCGTATACTTCTTGCCGCGGTTTCTACCAAGCGAGTACCAACCAACCGTCTACCTGGTTCCTGGGCTTGGCGTGTCGTAAACTGTGTCTCTATATCGTCACTCGAGAGTGTATAATTATCCCACTACCGAACGTATGAGAGAAACGCTGTTCCGTATTCTCTGCAATCTACATCGTTCGGTGCAGCGGCAATGGCAGCAGCAGCAGCAGCAGCAGCAGCAGCAGCAGTAGCAGTGACGTACATACGTATGCACATACGTTCCCGGTGTCCATTTCATGAACTGTGAACACCTTGCGGTTGTTATTTATTTACGTTTACAGAATTATTCTGCTGGTGTCCTTCTCCAGGCGTAACAAGAGAATTTTTACCTTTTTGTTCATCCAGTTTCAGACCCGCACCGCTATGTATACTTACTTACATATTTGCTATTCGACACAAAAGTCGACGCTCTCGTGAAGCGGCTTCGAGTTTATGAGTTCACACTCCACAACGTGACCAGTACTACGATCCCCAGTTCGAAGATTCGTGAATATACCTACATAGAGAGATCTCTTTCATCCTGAGGTGCTCCTTTCTTCGTCTCGTAGTAGGCATCAATCGCAAACCAGGAATTTAACGCGATGAATCTAAATTTCGGAAGAGGAAAGGAAAAGGGAGGGAAAGAAAATCAGAATCATCGTTCTAGTGAGTTCCATGCCGGCTTCATTCGCAGTCTTGCACAGCTAGCATCTAGGTGATGCCTATCAGCGAACGACATCGGTTCCATTGTATCCTACCCCACGTTCGCCATTCTTTGAAAGACTTTCCATTTTTATATCAAGACAATGGCGGAGGTCGTTTCGCAGGGAAGTTCATTGTATTTGATCTTGGCAATGCCTGACTTCCGCTTTCGTCGCGGATGGTCGCGTCAAGTCTAGTCACCGTCGTCGGTAGGTATGCACACGTTATGCACAAGTGTGCACGCTGCACATGCTCTACCAGACAGTCAGGCACATCGAATTCACGTATTTTTACTCTCAGGAGGCAATTGGAGTCGCCGCTCGCGATCCAACATGAAATTTGTCGATTCTCGCGAACGCTTCGATCGATTTTTTGGTGAAACTTTGATAATTTATTGAGTAGGTACGACGGCGGAACGTGGTAGCTAAGTATTTCACTTGTTCGAAAACATTTGACGAATTGCGAACATTTCCTGTGTTCGCGACTTCAATGGCCCCATAACACTCCCGATTGAGATACCTGCTCCTCGTATGTACTATATACTTTACTACGATGAATTTCGTACATTGAATGTATGTACATACCTATGTACACACGCATTCGCAGGCACATGTTAAGTACAGCCATACTCATACTGTGCGAAATATTTGCAAATCTATTGTTCATCTTTTCACCACTCCGAGGCAACGGGCAGCTGTGTTATACCTGGCTCGTGTATATCTGGTAGTGGTAGCGGTACATGTAACCTCTACGACACCTGAGTTACGTATTTTGTACACGCTCGTTGTTCTTACAATTATGGGATTATTCGAAATTCAATTGTCCGCAATAGAAAGTATATTAGGATCCATCCGATTCTCATTCCACACCCGCCAACTATGTCTCGATTTAATCTTTCAGCCGTTCCTTCACGCTACCGGAATACCACTAGGCGAGTATATACGACCTACGTACAGCTAGCGCTCTCGAATGTACATTCTCTTAGCCGGATTGCCAAAATTTTGTGGAAAACAAGAAAACTCTGTCGACCCTCGTCGGCTGTGTGTCGGATCGAAGTCGAAATCTTGCGAAATTTTTACCATCTCCTAAAGTACGAACTCGCGGAAAAAATAAAGAACACTCATTTGTTGGCTTCCTGAGTTTGCCGGGAGATTCTTGTGATTTTCTCACATCTTCCTTCTCCTCCTACGAGAATTCGAGATCATTAATTCAATACGACGCGACGTAGAGAGCCAGTGAACTTTTTCACGATTTTAACGAAAATATCATCGAAACCAAAATGGTAGTTTATCGAAATTTATCTGCACACGTGATTTTCGTTTCGCGGTTATCCTAACAGCTCTGCCTCCCTCTCTCTCTCTCTCTCTCTCTCTCTCGTCAAATTGTAACAATTTTTATGCCAGCTTTCCGCCTTTTATTACAAGCAATTTCAAATGAAAATATATTGACAGTGATTTTGTAACGATTATTATCATCATCGCGATCTTTTTCCTCGTCCGATCGTTGTTTTCGTCTTTCTTTTCCTCTCTTTTTTGACTTCCGTCGTTTTACTTCTCGTTTCCTTTTTACTTTCTTCGATTTATGATTTTATCGAAAGATGTAATTTTATTACAATACCGTTATACTATGTTTGGCTGCGTGCCGAAATTTGCTGGCGTTACGATGTCTCTACAGTCAGCAGTCTTTTCTGTCTTTCTCCCTCTGTCGCGTTCCAAATAAGCGCTTTGTCTCGCTCGAGGCACAATTTCAGCCCTGGCAGCCGATTTCAGAAAGCAGCCGATTTTTTACGCACGTTACCACTCAACGATTCTCGTTCGCTTCTTCGCAGAATACAACAAATAAAAAAAAACGAAAAAGAAAGACGAAGAGAAAGAAGAGAGAGATTCTAGCCATTGACGCGTGGCATCGAGTGAAAAATAGGCGTATAATTGTCATCGTGTTTGGTTTTCTGTTTTTTTGCATATACGTTTTTTATTTCGAATCGATACCGAACACCTAACGTCCGAACGAATATGAATATTTATAATCGATGCTCGAGGAATAATTTTCAAATTAACAAATTATCGTCCAGAAATACGGGAGAAGCGGAATATGCCTACAAAATTTGTTCCGATTCAATTGATGCAGAAGAATCACGTGTTTAGTACAAACTTCCATACAGTATAGTATATATTTCGTCCTTATCAAGATTTCGTAATTCGGTGGATTCGTAATTTTTTCTGTGTTTTTTTTTCTTCTTTCGTCTCCCTCCCCTCGTTTCGATGAGGAGCGTCGTGAAAATATTAGCGAGGATATCGTACGATGATCTGGCTACGATGAAACGAGTGACATCGCCTCGGCGCCAGTTCCACAATCCAAGGTTGAAATTGAAACCTCGGTTAAACCGCCAAAGATTGCCTGCCATTGGCGGAATTTGGCTTTTTGAACCAATTAGTTTAGGTGTTAAGGGGAGTTTGGAGTCGCGGCTGGCAATCTAACCTAGCTAACATAGGGAATATTCATTTTCCTTCGAATTCGATCAATGTCCTTAAAAAGTGAAATAATTAGCCACTTTCTGCCATTATGCTCAACAAATTCTCAAAGTTTCATCACAATCGATCGAGTTGTTTGCGTAAATCTACGATTCTCATTTTTGAAACGGTTTCTGTACATTCAAGATAGCGAGTCCAAATTCCCCTTAAACCTTGGTTAACCTCGGATTGTGGAACCGGGCCTCGGAGATCGTGAGATTCTGGTAGTTTCTTCTTTCAGGTGGGGGGGCAGGTGAAATTTCGTTGAGTTGATTTTTCATTTGAAATCATTTAATAACATGCATGTATATACATACACATGTGCAATACCGCTACCGTAGGTGAACCGCCTCGCCAAATGGAAAACGCTTCTAATGCAAAGGAGTTATTTTATTATAGTATATGATACAGGTGTACATACAGTATATAAATAAACGTTTGATATATATCAAGTTACGTAATTGCGCAATTTCGCATGCGGTATTTCAATCTCGTTGATCATCCGCGCACTGTGTACGTACGTACTACCTACGTGCACGTACGCGTGCATACGTCTCTGAAGTATACAGTACACAGTAACGCGGAATTGTGAAATATGAAACTCTATTTTGGCCGTAGGGCTAGGTACTGTTTAATATATTTTGAATCGTTTATTTAATACCATTCATGTATGCAACCTGATACGATTGAAATATAGGTGAGAATGAGCCAGGAGCGGAAATAGAGACAGAATCAAAAAAAAGATGTATAGGTGTGTATATATGTGTGTGTATATGTATATATATATATTGAATGGAATTAGCGCTTATTTCTACAGGAACGCCTGTATTTCCAAATTTTAACGATCTGTGTGAAATTAGATTGTTCGGAGTAGATGTATGCGTATGTACATACATTACATACATAGTTATGGGAGTATATGCAGATCGTGTTATAATTCTATTACGCAAACGGTATCATTTCTCGAATGTATAATATCGCGAGACTTTTCTCCACGATCTTTCGCACGCACAGTTCGCGCTATGTATAGGTACATACATACCGCCTATGTAGTCATGTATGTAGTACGGTATATTTACATACATACGTATACTGTACCTACATACCTACATGTAGGTACATCGATGAATAACTATAGCGCATCGAAACGCTCAATTTTCTTGTTACATGTATGTAACATACATATACGGTGGTAGATACTTAAGGCCGCGCAATACGTTCCTACCTTTACCGACTGATACGCCATTCTTATATTTCGTCTAATCTAAGAACGAATGACAAGACCGGGCTCGAATTTCCACAGTATATACTCATAGTTCGCGTATCGTCGAAGAGTGGAATGCCAACCGCATCGCGAAACTAATTTGAAAATGCGACGGTTCGATCAGTCGATCAAAATTCAATCTGTAAGTTAGGAAGGTAGGTACGCACATACGATAAAATGTCTGTTCTATGCGGGTGTAGCGTCACGGAATTCGGACTTCGATGCCTATCTCCTTTCTCTGCAATCTGTGCGGCTACAAGATCCGAGTAAGTGGTGCTGGTACGCTTTTGGAACTCCATTCGTCCTCAATTTAATAATTATTATCTTGATCCACATACTTTCGGATTCTCTTAGCCATGTATTATGTACACGTGTATATATCGTATGTACCGTATACACGGCTATGGGTATATCTATGTTGATCGAAATGGCAATTTTTGTCAATCCGCCGGTGGATTTTGATCCTTGGAAATTCATGACACGCAAATGTAACATTATCGGTATAGGCCTCGCGGAAGTGAATTCAACAACCGGTAACAAATAGAAAGAAGATGAAAAAAAAAAAACTAATAACTAGCTGTTTCACGACGTCACGACGGGGCGGGCTATTCGCTTGTCAAATCGCTTGTACTGATCTTGTTGCTGAAATCGATTCCGAATTTCTTCCGCTCGTAAGGAAATCATTCGTTATCGGCTGGGAACGCTCGAATTCTTTCAAATTCGTTCGAAATCGTCACTGATAATCGGTGAAAATCGTTTGAAATCGTCGCTCACGGTTGTTTGAAATCATTTGGAATCATCGGTCAAAATTCGTTGGGGATGGATGGATCGAAGTCGTCGCTGAAAGTCGTTAGGAATCGCTTGATATCGTTTGGGATCGTCAGAAGTGAAAATCGCTAGGCTATATCGTTTGAAAGCATGAAATCGCAGGTCAGCCGGAAATGTAAGCGATTAGCCTCTCGGTCACGACTCAGCACAGTCAAATTTGGATCAAGAATTTAGTTGTTTGGTTGATCGTCGGCAGGTGTACCTATACTATCGATTTATCTCATCCCAAATGCCGCGTAAATATGAAACGCACACGGAATAGAACGTCGACGAACTCAAACGAGCAGTCGGTACCTAATACCGGTGTTTACCATTTTTTCAAATTTTCTTGATCGATATTCGCCACTATACAGAAGTTTTAGGTGAAAAGATTACATGGTTCACGATTCTCCGAGCCGTTCAGATTCACTCGAACAACTGTTCGGAATCACCCCACGGGGGATCGGGATAGCTCCGAATTGCAGGCAGAGGTTTTTTTCGGTTTGTAAAATTTCCGTTCAAACATCGAATTCCCGATGAAAACCGATATCTCATCGCATGGGTAATGGTCCGAAGTTTTCAATTCCGAAGATAATCACATGATTTCCTTATATTTCATCGATCTCCTTCAATTTCATTCGCATATGTACACGGAACGAAGAATGATTGGTGATACCTCTGCGGAGAATCGCGCCTGCACAGGTACGCGACGGTAATGGGTAACGTTTCAATAATCTCATCTGATTAGCGTGTGACGTAGTATGATATAGCCACGCAACAATATCCGTACTATGACTGTGTACAGTATAGCATAGCACGGCATAGTATCGTATCAAGTATGTGTTTAATATTCTGTTATATTGTGCGCGCGCGCGGTAAACTGGACTGGAAGAATCCACAGGTTTCACTTGTTACGCTAAATGCATTTCGTCCGCTTGAATTTTATTCCAATTCCTGCTGCATAACTCGCCGTACAGAATTAAATACTATGTACTTACTTACGCATACCTTACCTAAGGAGTTCTCTTATCGTTGGGTGCGCGCACTTGTGTGTGTATGTATACTCGTGTAAGAGCTTTCTCAAGATTCACCGATAAACTAAAGAAGAAGAAGAAGAAGAAGAAAGGAAAAAGGGAATATGGAACAGGAAGTCACGAGGAAAGAGAAAAACGAATTTCTTGTTCTTCTCCTTTTTTTCGCTTGACGAAAAAGTTGACGAAAAATGATACGAGTTTCGGCGGCTTCGACCTACGATGTACGTTACACCCGAACATCGCGAAAAAGCATGCATTTGCAAGCGATTTTTGGCCGAAAGTTTTTGCTAACTTAAAAATCCCCCCGGATGCCAGGGGATTCCCGGATTCGCCGAAAACCGATCCAGGATCCTTCTCGATCGCAAAATATCGTCTGAAAATCGCTTGCGCACGCACTTTTTTCGCCACGTTTTCGCCAGGTAGGTCGAAACCGTTGATGTTATTGTTTTCGGCAATTTTGTTGCCTTCGCGCCGTAAACTACAGCCTGATGATCTCGCAAGGATTTATTGGTCGTGCAATCCGGCGAAGTTGGTTCCGCAGTCGAACAATCACGTTCCTTTCTCATACGAAAGCGTTATTCGGAAACGTTTTTCAGTTAATTTGAAGAGTTCTTATCGCCGATCGGAATGAAATTTCAAAATTGAGCCGTTCGTTAAGGATGTTTACTGAAAAAGAATTTCCGGAGAACGATTTCATATGAGCGAGAAATGTAATTGTTCGACTGTAGAACCAATCCCACCGGATTGTACGGCCGGTGGTACATCCTCGACGGTTGATTGCCGATTTTCCATAGTCACCTATATTCTACAATGTTAGGCGTGGAATAAAAATTCTAGAATCGCTACGGAATCTTCGTATCTCTAAGTTGGACCGTCAAACAAATCGCTCCGAATCCATCATCCGTGCAGTGATGAAGTAAAACGTCAATGTTTTTTATCGATTCCTTCCTACATGGGCAATTATTCATCTCGTACGTGAAGTTCCAATTCCTCATGGAAATGTCTCGCTATATTCCCATATGCCGTTTCTATTTATCTATGTATCTATCCATCCATCTATCTATCTATCTATCTATCTATCTGTACATCTATCTACCTGCCTAGCCTATACCTCGATGCATATTTTATCGAATGCATAAAATTCTCCCCGACGATAAGTAGGCGGGTTTAACAGGGAAAAGCTTCGACTCTCGATCGATAGCTGCTTGCACTGATTAATTCTCATCGATCTCGAGGTAATATCGATATTTCAATTATTTAAAACCTCGCTTGCTCGGCGCGTACTCATTCTTCATCCGCCTGTATGTACCTAAGTAGGTTTGGGCGACGATGTATATATAGACAGAGAAGTGAATGGAATTCATTTTCGCTGTTGTTGCATGTTGTCGGAACAAACAAACGGAACTTCTCGTGTTCTGATATGAAGATAATTCAAATTCAGTTGAAAATTGCCAATTCATTTTTCATTGATATCTACAACCGCGTAGGTACACAATTAATATCGCTGATAATCGACACTTTTCCCGTTTCTGCGGGATTTCAAATACGAACAACTGGACGACAGAATATGAACGATATCCAACTTGTTCTAGAAAGTTTGGCTCGCGGGTTCGGTCGCGTGTATGTTACAGAAAATTTTCTAATTTTTTTTTCCTCTTTTTTCCTCTGTCTCTTTCTTCGTTTTCGTTTTTATTTTTTCTCTCCATCCATGCCCCTCGCGCATTCATTCTTCCCGTACAGCTTCGATGTGAACGAGAGTGAAAGGAGGAAAAAACGTCTCATTTCAGTCTTTATTATACTATTTTCATGTACCACTTATACCTATATACTGTACGCACCAATTATATACGTTTTCTTCGAGCGTGAATTGTAACGGATTCTTACAGCCTGGGGAACTGTTATATCCGTCTAACAATGAGTACAAAACCGCGTTACGATTTGCGAAATGAGTAATCAACAAACTGATACAAATTTTGCATGCAAACGAAAATTAAGCAATCCCATCATCGTCTCGAATTCTTTATTTTTTCCTCAAGTAAAATACATATTTGTGTAAGACGGCCGAAAATTGCAAACTTTGCAAATTTTTTTTTTCTCCTCCGTTTTTCAACGATGTTGTAAAATTGATGGGGGAAAAAACAAATTTTTTTTTACTAAATTAGTATTTTTCCTCTTTTTATTTTCTAACGAGGTCGTCGATATTTTTGGTCTGCGACAAAATTTTGCAGATACAACGAGAGAGAGAGAGAGAGAGAGAGAAGGAGAGAAAAGAAAGGAAAAAAAATACAAGGAGAAGAAAAATTGAAAATGCCCTGAAAAAAGAAAAGGAATAGAATAGAAAAACTGTGGTTCACGAATCGTAATGGTTGATTGTGAGACAATTTTTTGGGGGATTTCTTAGTTATATTGAGGAAAAAGAAATAGAACGACAGAAAGAAAAAAAAACGTTGCAAGAAAATTTTGCAAGCTTGCGCGGGATTCGATTAGTAAACCGCGAGATAGGTTGGTGTGGAAGAGGAAAGGCCGGTCGGAGTGGTCATTACCACCCAGCCAGTTGTTCCGAGCGCACGATTGAATAATAATTTTTCCACTTCCTATACACTACCGCCGGTGCGGCACGGCGCGGCGTTGCCTCGTGTTCTGCACTGTGTGTAAACTTATAACGTAGAATTGTAGAGGAGTGTGCTGCAGACTGGTAGGTTACATACAACATTGCGTAGTGGAAATTGCAGGGATTACAATGTACAGGTACCTACCTGTATGCATACGAGTGTGTAGAGCTCGTGTTAAAGTAGCCCGAGTAGGTTTCCAGTACTGGGCCAGCCCTGGCCAGGTCTGGGCCAGTCTTAGCCAGCACTGGACCAGCCCTGGCCAGCGCCGGCCCGTGAGTTAAAACCTACCCGGGAGGTTGCGTGGTAATAATGAAATGTGAAAAGGGATATTGATAGGCAATACTGTATATTTGTTGAAGTTCATGCTCCTATAGCGTCATTCCCACCCGTTCAGAACGATGAATATATAAATTATCGATCGATTGATAATCCCCGGTGCGCGTTGAATCAACGTCATTATATATGCGTATGCATTGACGCAACATATAGCTGATATTCCTAATCGTTGAAAATGTAGGTTGACGGTTTTCTAACGATTCAAACAATGTTCAATTTCGTTAGCCTCATCGAATTCCGCATCCGCGACTTTCGGACATCTTTTCAGCGGACAGGGCGAATCTGAAACGGCGCACGCCGTTGACACCGGCGGGTTCCCGTAGAAAACCGTGTCGGAAATGTCCTTTGCCATATACATTTTTCTACCATCCATAGATTTCTTGTAATAGGTAAATGAAAAGTAGCCGATCAGACGCACTCGTTAGGCGGGCGCTCGCCAGCGAACCTGCTTGGGAACGATTGTGAGGCACGTTCGCAACAATGCGCCTTCCTCGCCGACGAGCTTTCCGCGCATGTACGACGCTCCAGATTTGCCACATTTCGATGAACTATTACAGGAAATCTATGGATAATAGAAAAATACGGTAAAGGAATTTTCGATACGGTTTTTCACGAGGAACCCCACCAGTAGCAACGGCGTACGCCATTTCAGATTCACCCGTGTGTAATAGATTATAGCATACGAAGTTTAGAAGAACTTCGGCTGATACAAATATTAACGAATCCTTGAAATACTAGATCTACGTAGGCAGCATGCGAGGATGGTTTCGCGACGAAACGTAGGCGGCGATTTTGGTTCATTCACGGTCGATCAAATTTACAACTTCTTACAGAAGCAGCGTAAACATGTATCTGGAGACGAATAATTATCGATCTTCTCTTCTCCCGTTGCTTTTTGACGAGATTTTCGAAAATCTAACGATGATATACTCGCCCCGTGTATTCGATGAATGATGCTGTTGAGGCACGGAAAAAAATGCGTTTCCAAGCGATTGTTTGCCCATGTTTTTTCGGACGATCTTGGGAATCCCCCCCTAACGTCGGGTAATTCCCGAAAAGATTATTCAGTCTGAAATTGCTCGAAAATGCATTCTAAATTCTTTTTTCAGCTGAAACGCGTTTCGGTGTTTAACTGAACAGCTGACCTAATTTCTCGTCATTTTGCCGCATCAGCCTTATGGAATTCAACCTCATGAGCAAAGTAACAGGTATCACGTGCGTTGTGATGTTCAAGTCGATTAATCCATCGATCATTTGGTAATTGTACGAAGATTAGACAGCGTTCTTAATCCTCAAATTTCGCAAAAAGTAATACAGTCATCGCAGGTGTAAGTGGACCGAGAGATTTCATCGGTGAGGAGATAGGTACGGCAGAGTGAATATGGATATAGATAGACTGCAGATGGTTGAATGAATCGTTTCATGATACCGAATCCCCTTTCACGCGAGAGGTTGACGTTCTTGTTGTCGATGTTGGGAGAAACGCGCGCGATGTAAAATGGACCATGGTAGTGGATCGTTTCGCACGACGCGACGTACAGAATGCACTGAAGGCTAACGTGAGTGAATTGCGTCATATCATATGTGTGTACATAGCTATATCACGCGAGGCTTAGGTGATTCTGATCTGGCCATTTTTTATTTGGCTGATTTTCTCGTATGTTGTGAGAAACGTTTACAATTTTCTTCAGATTTTTGTCTATATTGTTTTTCGAAAGTTATGAATTTTTCCAAATCTCATCCTCCGAACCTCGAGTAGGTATGCGTAGGACGACGCGGCGCGGCGTAAAAATGATACCAACCGAAAACAACAACCTGTGTGTATCAGTTTCTTCGTCTCGAATCGTAATTTCAGAGGAAAACGAAAAAACAAAAAACTGTGCGACAGTTCATATTTCTTTCTCTGCGTGCCTAATCATATTATCGATATCAATTACGCAGAGATATTTCGAACAATTACACAGGGATATGAATCTCAAATTCCTTTTTGAAAAGTGTGTGGAGACTGATGCGGACCCAGGAATCAGAGAAGTGACGGAATTCGAAAATCTGGGTTACGACTCAGTGCCTCAAATTTGACCCACACCAAATATTCGAATTTTTTTTCATCTAATATTCAAATTGTTTTCAAATTTCGATCGATCGACGATCTGAATTTCAATCACACGCTCGTATGTACGTAGTCTCGTTTTCTCTCTTTCATTTCCTAATTCTCTTGTCCAACCGGAATATATTTATTAGAAGACCGCCGTTGAAGATACAACCGACGAAACGGTCGACGCGAAGCGAATACAAAAAACAAAATGAAAGAAAGAAAGAAAAATAGAAATAAGAAGAAAAATCGTCAATTCTAGAGTTGGTAAAGATGTTACGATGATTGCAACAATAAAAGCAAAACTGGCGGGCGGGTGGGTCCATGCATTGCTTACTTCTATCAAACGCTCGTCGTTGCTGACCTAGAAATCATAGACGAGGTAGGTAGCTGTACGCTACTCCATGAATACCTATAGCAGTGCCACGAACAGAGACTTATCGTTAGACGGTTGAATTTTACACCGGGGCGTGACACAGTTTTCTCTTATTATATACTCCGATGTTAGCAAGGCACCAGATCACAATTGGTTTGTTCTTTTGGTTCCCGTAGGTACCTGATGCAGTTTCCTCGCGTATTGGCATTTAGTTACCATGTAACGCATACGCGCGCGAATACTTTTTTTTGCCTGCAGTAGATCATCATGCACGCGTTTACGTGTACCTGTCTGTGTACGACACACATCTGCCTGCACACTGCGCTGATGAAGCGGGTATCCGTGTCCCCACATATACATGCTCGTAACGTGTGTACGTAGATTTTTAATTCATATTTTGCATTTTTCCAGTTTTCTTTACAGTTATTTTGACATTATCTTTGTTCCCCACTGTAGCGGGGATACCTACATACGGACAGACGCGTGCCTGGTAGGTATACACATGCGTACATACGCAAATGCGTCGACACCTCATATACGCGTACCTATACCGCTTACTATTAAATACGTGAATATACGCGCGTATACTCGCGAGAAAGAAAAAGCTCTCTGTCCTTCTTGATAAAAATTCAGCATCCTCTGCAGATGCACTCTCGACGTAGCACTGCACATTCCCGTTAGTATATCTATATCAATGTCTATATCTATATCTATATTCTACAGCTATTTCTACGTAGGTAGGCACTGGCCAGCTGTTAGTTGGTACTTTAATTACTCTCGCCCGGCAATTACCATAATTAGTGAGCATAAATTTCTTAATAAGAACGCGTGACTCCCAACAATTTTGCATTGCATGTCAAGCTCTTCTCAACTGACTCTGACGTACGTCTGTGTGTATTTATCTATGTATATAACAACATAGCTATACGACGCGCTCGTAATATCAAATGTTTTCAAGATCTTTGAAGATCGTGGAGAAATGAAAAACTGTACCAGCTCCTCCCTCACCCGTGTTACTCGAAAACTTTAGCGTTCGATTGGCGTCTAGATTCTATCTATTTCATTATTCTATGATACTTACTTGTAATTTTTGTTCTTCTTCGTTGTCTTCTCAGTTATTTGTTCACGTCGTCCGAATCTGATGAAATTTCGTGAAATTTACGGACGATTTAATAACCACGGACTATGTTATACACATTCTATGTATTATATATGCTAGGTATGTGTGCTACATATGTACGTAGAGACATACATTGAATAATATCATAATTTTTGGATAATGACCACAAAATAAATTACCTGGCGGCCATCACCTGCCAATAACACTTTTCCTCATTTTCAATAAAATCCTACGCCCCCCGCCGTCTCCCACCCCATTCGCCCGGCGTTTTCCGCGCGCCCACCACACCGCGCTCTCCGCAGCGACGCAGATTCATCCATCAAATTTCTATTCGCATTATATAATATGACATAAATGAAAATATCTAAATACGATTGAAAATCCCAGCGAAAGTGGAAAGATGGAGAAAAAGGTAATAATAAAATAGGGGTAGAAGACCGCGGGGGGGGGGGGGGGGGGGGGGGGAGTAAAAAAAACGAACACTACCAAAGGATTTAATTCTCTCCTCGTTATCTTTATCGCTGTCGGATGAGATCGTGTTCGATGACGATTCCAGTAGTAAAGCGGTATAGGTACATATATTTTGATTGAAAAAAGAAAAAAATTTCCCTCCTCTTTCTCCGCTGGTACTTATCTTCACTGAACGTTAAAAGTTTTGACTGATTGCACGGGCGGGCTGGATATAAACGAACGTAGGTATACTTATGTATGTACCTACGCTATAATATTCGTCTATCTTTTACATATATATATATATGTATAGATATATATAACACATCGCGGAGGCACGGGGGGGGGGGGGGGGGGATAAAAAAGATTCATCTCGATTCACGGAGCGTATATTATAGCATACCTAGATACCTGGGGTACGATGGATAGAGAGAGAGAGAGAGAAAAATCGAAAGAGTGAGAGAGAGAGATAGAAGGCGAAGGTGGAGCTTAAATTTTATTTCCAGTTGTAAAAGTTATGCTTTCGTTTAGAAATTCCCAAGAGATTTTTCTCTACCGTTGAATTACATGTTGGCGTATAAACTCGGTTGAGCTGCGGGGGCATATTGGGTGGCGTTAAAACTACCAGTACCTATACCTGCTCATCGGCGGGTAGGTAGGTATGTAGGTAGGTTGGTTGGTTGGTTGGTTGGTTGGTTGGTTGGTTGGTAGGGAGCTGTGGATAGATAGATAGATAGATAGATATGTATATCCAAAATCCTTGAGTTAACATCCCCGTGGAATAGAGGCCATGCACCCAGAAACCTAGTTGCACGGAAAGAAATAACGGTTCGCTTATGATTCACAGTGTACCTATTCCCGCGTCGTCGGGGTATTCACTGCCGTGCGGAGGTTCCACCAACATCACGACGTCCGCGTCGTCGTATACTACTGAAAAACATTCCCCGCTAATGCTCTACGCGGCTACCGCAAATTCATCGTTTATACTTTATAACTATAGATATTACACGCGGAAAGGGCTGGGAGAAATTATTGTGTTCGCTGCTGTTGCTGCTGCTGCTGCGGCTGCTGCTGCTTGCCACCACCGCGGTTGTTTCGGTGTCGATCGAATTTTTTTTTGTTTTTATTTATTTTTTTATCCCCCGAGATCTCGTTATGCTCGTTAACGCTATGAACTACAGCCGCTCATGCGAGATCAGTGCATCAACGTCTTTTATTTTTTTATTTTTTATGGTAGACAAAAGACATTCGGTCGTTTGGATTTTGATTCTGCACCTAAGTCGGGTGAAATTGAGTTGTGGTCTGAGATGAAACCGAATGCAGACGGCGGTAGATGTGATTGCCAAACTTGGAAATGGCCGCTCTCAATGCTTAAGAGCGTGAAACTCCGTAAGCGTTAAACGGAGAATGCAGTAGCCGGAGCGCATGCCCAGTACACACCGCGCATGCTTCTGCGTATGCGCTGTGCCTTTTGCACTCTCCGCTTACGGCTCATGGAGTTTTATATGCTTCGGCCCTCACTCACGCCATTGAAATATCTGCGTATGCATACGTATATAACCTATTCAGATTGGTGTGCGCGATTGCCGCCATATTAGCGATTGGCGATCCAGCGCAGCGCCGCGCCAACTGCGCTGAGTTTCATCGGGGACCATTCTTATCCATTTCATTTCAGTGCGAACGAATGGAATTTCACACCGCATATTTTCTACCAATCCATGCATGCGTCCGCTTACTCCAATTGTAAAATATTCTTTAATATTTTAATGAAAAGAAAAATTTAATATCTGTACATTATAGGTAGGTAGGTAGGTAGGTAGGTAGGTAGGTAGGTAGGTACGTACTTGAACTTCAAGAGACTCTGCTTCGGATGCAGGTCAGAGTTACAAAGCCGTGCGATACAGTATGTATACTACGTACTACGACGACGAGTGTAATAACATCCGGAAGAAAAATTGAACATAAGTTGTGAAGAAAAATTGATGGCTTCCCTATTCATCTGACAATATGTTTGTAACGTTCTAGTAGCTGCACCAGCAAAATCAGCCCACACAAAAAAGAGTGGTGGGAGGTTTTCTTACTTTTTTTTATTATTAATTTATTACTACTTTGCCAATTATTGGGCCGAAATTATTAGCAATAGGGACTGGCTTCCACCTGAAGATATACAAGTATACCTTGAAACGATACGAAACATTCGAAAAACAGCAGATTATGATGATGAAAATAGTCCAGCCCCGAGAAAGTGCGTATTCATCGAATTCCATCGACTTCTCGCTTAGCGTATGTGTGCTCGTGGCGTCAAAAATCTCTAGATTGTAGTTTTACTTCGCATTTGAATACGGAAAAACAACATCAATTTTAATTTGCGCCAACCGATGTATTAAAACGTCACGTCAGGTTGGGTTAGGTTGGGTTGGGTTGGGTTGGGTTGGGTTGGGTTGCAAGTAAGACAAAACAACATGGAAAAAGTGATCATATCTTGATCCATCTTCATACAAATTTTACATTCACGATTCGACAATATAGGGTTTGCAAAAGTAAGTCGGACAATGTTCTCTGGAAACTTACGTCAGTCAATTATCAGTTATGTTACATATACACAGTTTGCAAAGAAGGAAAGTGATTTTTTTCTTATGTTCATCTCATTTTTTTTCAAAGTTTCTTCTCGAATTTTCTATCTTCTTATTGGTTCTCTTATCTCTTCTCTTTTATTTTAGTTTTTCAATATTTTGTTGCCGCCACGTGTCCTGCGAAACCGAGAATCAAAGGTCACCAGTATTCAAGAATTTAATACTGCGTCAATAGATCGTGAACTATTTTCCATCTCCTTTCGCTCTCACTCTCTCTCTCTCTCTCTCTCTGTCGCTCTATCTCCTTCTTCCTTGTAAAATAACAGTTTACGCTCCTCTGAAGTTATGTAATAGCCGGGAACCCCGCCGCTACGTATACGGAGGTATCTTATCCGTGTATGTACCTCATAGGTAGAAAGATGCCTTTTTTTCTCAAATATGTATGTTATGTACGTATCCACCTACCTACTTACTCCCAGGTATGTACCGGACTTCTCTCTTCTCTTCTGTCTGTTCATGAACCCCTCAACGTGCAATAAGTTTCACCTTACCTACTGATAGAACAAATTACCAGTAAGTCGATAGAGCGCCGGGTTCCGGTGACGTTTGCTGTTTGTCCGTTCAATCGTAAGTTATTCGTACATTCTCACGAGTAGAGTGTACGGTGGTTGGAGATAGTAGTCGTGGAAGTAGTATAGTTTTACTATAGCAATAGTACTCTGATATTGCTAACAGTTTGGTCCCGTCTTCTCCTCTCCTCTCCCCACGCTACCTTTCCATTCCATTCCATTCCGTTCCTCTCCTCTCGTTCTTTACTCGATACGCTTGGAATTGCGCGCAAACCTACCGCTTCTATTCATTCTCTCAATTTTGTGTAATCGCGTACTTCATACTCCACTGGGGTAATCACACAGCTACTCGAAACCTCCGCGTTGGGCACGGGCAGGGGGGCGGTAGAGGGGCGAGAGCTGGGGGTAGGTACAGTCGTCGGAAGTGCTCTAAAGTCCCTGTTCGAATATAGCTAGGATTTTATATATTTCTACGGTTTGAAGTAAAAATTTGATTGAAGAGAAAAACAAAAATTGTTCGGCTAATTCCTCCTCCTCCTCCTCCCCTCCCCCATTTTTCTTTTTAGTAGGTCGTTTAATTGATATAGTTTATCCACCATTAAATCATACATCTCCCTCATTAATCTGGATAGGTAATATTTGAGGAAAGGCCATCATTTATTACTATTTCTTTTCTCTCGCACTCTCTCTTTCTCTCTTTCTCTCTTCACAAGAATCAATGTAAGAGAACGGATCACTATTTGAACTTTTTTCATTTTTTTTTTCATAAACAATAAAAATGAAAATTAGTAAAAACAAAAAACGAAACCCAATTGCAGTCGAAATTCGTTATGTTATTGTTATTTTCAGTCAGCCAGACGGCTCAAAACATGTTTTCGTATTTTATTACTTTTTTCATCTTTGTATGCATGTTAATTAGGCAGGCTGCAGTTGAGAGGTGAAGGTGAAAGGTATAAAACACGCGATGGAATCGATTTCAGCAGGGCGTGGAATAGAAATGAAAAAAACATAACCAAAAAAAAAGGACGCCCTTGTTTATCACGCTCGCCAAGGGATTCCTTCCGGAATCGGAAGTTGGAAATCAGTAATTTTCGCATGCGTTGCCACTGCAATTTACAGGGTTGACTACAACCGATTTTCGATTTCAGGTGTCCGCTTATTCGTTGCGTACCATTTCATAGTAGTGAATTATAATCTACCTATACGTATACGAATTCTGGTGAGATTTTGGTTTCTCGATTGTTATCCTCCTTGCTCATAAAATCGAAATGATTGCGTGGTACTATGCGATGCGTTTTTTCATTGCTCATTTTTTCTTCCAATTCTTTATCAATTTTGTCCAGTTTTCAATATGCAGTGAAGTGGAATTGAAAGTGCGAATATCGTTGGAAACAATCCTTGACGACGACACCTCAATTTTCAACTCAATTTATTCATTCGTGTATCGAAAAGATGTCAGCTGATTCGATTAGCTGAATTTCATTTGCGGAATAGTAATGCGCGACACCCGCAACTCGAAAACAGTCGAAGTATTAAAAATCGATTTTAGGTACTGCGATAATTGAAGAGCTTCATCGTACACCTACAGCATTCCGAGTCTGTATAAATGAGATTGATTTTCCTTCTCTCGAAAGTATCAACTCATGTACTTACTGTACACCTATTTTCCGGAAAGGAACTGATCATTACGAGCTAGTCCAACGTAGAATAGAATAGAAGCTAGTGCGGAAAGTAGGCGGTTCCCGACGAGTCTGAAGTTATCAGCACGAGCCGAAGCGAGTGCTGCTAACTCTACATGAGTCACGAATCGCCCATTCGCACACGTCTCGAGCAACCTTTTTGTAACTCCTGCTTGGAAAGCTTAATTTGAGAAGCAGACGCAACTGACATATATGAAAAAGTGGCTGGCTAGGCGGTAGTCAGTAATATCGATCACACATCACTCACGTCCGATGGCGCCACTGAGTGACTAAGTTACGTTGGAGCGCGCATGCGCGAACACAGCCTCGGTGCGGTGACAAGACCATTCATGATCTTCGCATGCGCCGAGTTTCTCGATCTAGTGCGGTAAGTCAAGTATTCACGGAGTGCGCATGCGCCAACTTTTCGTTCGCGCAGTTTCTGGAAATGAGTCACTTTACGCATGCTACACGGGCATCGAAAGTCAAACTCCCCAAGCAGGTATTGAAACGAAAAAAAAAAACATATCCATTAGAACATGGCCCTTAGTTTGAATATTTGAAGATAACTGTAGGAAGATATTTTTAATTGGGGGGAGGATGAAAAGTGGACGTTTTGTTGTTGATTTTTTGTTTTGTTTTTGTTTTTCTATTTTTTCATCGTTATTTCTGAAAGCCCGGTTTTTGATTTTGTATTTTGTTCTGTGCGGCTGTGAGCCCCGGTAGTTAGGTACCTACGCATGAAACCTTCGTTATTCATATCCGTGGAGTTGGAACATGCGATCATAATCCTCCCGCAGTTTTATTCGGCTTTTAATAGAGCAGCGTGTTATTTGATTTTGCTTTTCACGAGCTCTACTCCGTGAGCATAAATGGCCGTCCGTATACATATATATGTCAGTGTAAATATGAACTGCAGAGTGACGTATCGTGAAATTCTATCCTCTATTTTTTCGTTCTCTTTTTTCCTTCGTTATTGCATAACAGTTACAATTTGAAGGGTAAAAATGTGGTTCGCGTCGCTCGATCTTCCGATTCAATTGCAAAGAAATTTGGATCACCGAAATTTTGAAAATCCAACTTATCCCCCCCTGATCCATCGTCTATATTTTAAATTGGAACCGTCAATCTTGGATGCTTTGAACCGTAATGAAAACGAAACAAAAAACGAATGAAAATCGTTTTGCTATTTGAAAACTAAAACTAGTTTCGCGCGACTCGTAAAATTGTACTCACAAACAACTTCTTCGCATCTTAAATGCGCGTCAAAATCAGCCAAACGAAAATGAGAAACGTCAATCATTCGTCGAAGCACATAGCAAAGACGTACACACGATACATTTATACCTACATATTAAAGTCGATGAAAATTTACTCACATTTATGCACTACCGATATATGTGCGAAGTATTTTAATAACATTCAATGCGATTCGAAAATTCAAATTATTATTTTCATTATTCTGTTTCCTCAAATTCTATTATCCTGCGATGGCTGATTTCCAAAAATTTGGCTTTGAAAATCTACTTCTTTTCACGCATGTGCAATAAAAAGGTGCCGATTTTCGAAGCCAAATTTTTGGATGTAGGTACGATTTTCATACGATTTTATATTTTATATACGATTATATATTTTTATACGATCACGATATACGATTTTTGGCTTGTTTTTTTTAGTTTTCAATTCTGCTTTCTTCATTTCGTTACATATTTGAATTCATAAGGGAAATAAAATATCTTCATTATCGTTCGTATTGCGACAAGGAAGAGAAAGGATTCTGGTTTTTTTCCCCGATGTTGACAATGATGAAAGCTTTGATTCCGCGTGTTGAAAAATGTATTGGAAAAACAAGAAGAAAATGTTGAGCTCGAATTTATAAACGTACGTTATAACGCAACAATATAACGACAAATATAATATTAACGGTTCCACGACGTACCACGACGTATACCTAAACATCGCGAAAAAGTCTTATTTTCAAGCGATTTTCCGATGAAATCTTTCAACGAAGATAGATCTTTGTTATTTGTCGGAGGACCATTGCGGGAATCCCTTGACGCTTGAGAATTCCCGAAATCGTCCGAAAAAAGAACGATATTCCGACGAGATCGAAGAATTTTATGAAAAAATCGCCTAACCTGACCGCGACGTAGCCGCGTCGGGGGATTCCCTGATTTCTAATATCGCCTGCGAAAAGTTGCGATGTGCCAAAGGTTGTAGAGTGTCGAGGGTGTAGTATTTCCGAAATCGTCTCGAACATCTCGAAATATTTTCAAATCCGTCTCCAACCTTTTGAAATAGACTCTGCCATTGTTCAGTCAAAACGGTGAACATTTTGAAAACTTCTCATAAATTTGTACGTATCTTGTAAATTATTTCATTCTCGTTAAGTAAAACTGTATGATTTGAGGAAATAAATGAAAAATTATGAAAATACATTTCCAAGATTATCTCGAGAACAAATCGATCGATTTCGAATCTCCATTAACGCGCTAAGACTACGATTTTGCAGAGTTTCAATTTCACGTATCACAAGTGCCGAGGCGCTGTTTGAGTCTTCAAAGTTGCGTCGGCGGGGGGTGAGGGCGCGAATCGCAGCCGATCGTCAACTGCTAGGAAACAGTTCTCCCTCGATATCCTAAAACCTCCCGCAAATCACGTCTGAATATCTCTTCTACCTTCCGAGATATCCAGACTGGACAATTTTCAAATGGACACCCCGTATATACGCATATCTGCTACCTATGTGGAATAGATGAATTCGTTTTATCGTGCGGTAGGTAGCCGGGGTAGCAGGGGTACCTATGCACTAAGTGAGTATTTGACTAATGAAACTCATTTCCGCAGTTGAGAGTAGAAAATGGCGGTAATTTAACATCACGAGGCTAGAATCAATTTGTTTGTTATTGATGTAATTCAGAATTTCATTTGTCCGAACTGTGCCTAGCACTAGATACCATTTTGTCAAAGGAAAATCACGACTCTATTTATTCAAAGGAATTAAACCCTCTTGTTTCAACATTCGGTGCCTACCTGCCTACCTACCTACCTACCTACCTACTCTCTTTCTCTATCGATATTCTCTCTATGCTTTCCGTTATTTGCAACATACAGACACGCATGGTCGTTATCAACCTAATTACCCGAATCAGTTGCTCTTTATCTCTATGCCCCTACCCCTCTCTCTCTCTCTCTCTGTCTCTCTCTCTCCATCCCCTAATGAACGCAACTCTTGGCTCTTTTTCTTCCTCGTTTTGCCATTCTCTGGAATTTCGTGAATTTAAAAATTATTTCGTTGAGCTGTATGGTAAAACTATTTATAATTACAGCATTACACAAATGAGATACGATGCGGGGCATTGATTGATCGATCGATTGATCGGGATAGTTCGGATACGTATGTCGAACGCGTGAACACGTTTACGGTGGCAGGAATAGAGCGACGAGATTGAGAAATTACGTAAAATCACAGGAGAAGAGGAACAAAAAAAAAAAAACACCGATCAAAGGAGATGATGATTAACATTCCTCGTTCTGATCGCGTTCTACTTTTAAATACATTTATATTCATTCCCTCTCGACTAGCTCCGTACCGATGCCTTATTTACACCGCAGTCAATTTCTCATATATATTATGGCTTGTTACGACACTCCAAGGGATACCAATATGTATATCATGTATATGTACAACACGCGAGTCTCTTTCTCTTTTTTATTGCTCGCTCTTTCGAGTCGTATATAGAATTCTAGACCTCCTAGTAAAAGGCGAGTCCATGTCGAGTCGGACGTGTCCTGCGGAAATCGTACGACCTCGACATCCATCCCTATGCACGGCGTGACAAACTACATTCACAACTTTGTGATATGGGATGGATCGGATGGTACATACAAATATAGTGACTACACATAGCATTTAGCCGAGATAACTTTAAGGCTGTTTCGTACGGCTGGAAATTATGTGTATTATATTCAAGTGTTATTTCGACAAATTGACTTGCACCTTCGTCTTCGTTTCAATTAACGCAATCCATTAAACAATATGATAATAAATAATCTTCTTCATGCTCGTTAATGTCGACTGATATATAGAATTCGTGATCATTTTAGTAGAGACGAATCATCCCTTTTCATCTTCTTCTTCACGTGCGATTGGTCTCGCTGAGAATTGTAAATTTTAGCAAACGGCTCGATCGATTTCGATGAAACTTGGAGAAATCGTTGAGTATGATGGCAGGAAGCGGTTAAGTATTTCACCGTATTAAAGCATCGATCGGTTCGATGAAAAATCAATATTCCCTACGTTAACTAGGTTAGATTGCCAGCGGCGACTCCAATGACCTTCTAATACCTACCGGTGTAAAAATGAACAATGATCCGAAACTTTTTTCATCAAACGAATTTGTTCATCGATCAATATTCCATGTGTATAAACTGGATTATTATTATCATCATTTTTCCGTCGTAATCGCTCCCTTTCTTTAAAGTTTTTAAACCCGATAATTAATAATCGTATTCCGTTATGTACAGTAGTAGCCGAACAATTTTATCGAGTAAATACACGGACAAATACCAAATACCAGCCACTGATGGTATTTATTGTTAAGCTCTCAGCGAATTGTTCAATCATAGTGCACGAAGCGTATAATAAACCCCTTCTCTATCCCTCTATTCGTCAGGTATTACAAATTAATATCAATTATGGAACTCCGCGAATCGATACACACGCATTTAATACTAGTACCTGCCTGTATGTTTACCTGCAAATATCTCTCGATACGTAATACGACCGTGATTGCCCGGCCTGTTGATCAAAGTTTAAATCATTTTACACGTCGAAATTATCCACAATGAATCTTATTAGACAATTATTATTCGAATATAGGTAAATCGGAAGAAAAAACAGCAACTAATATAGGTGTCTGTGAATATTTTGAGTTCCGCTTTTTCTAGCAACAAACATTTCAAGGGATGAAATTTTACGTTGTCTCCGAGCTATTTGAAAAACTGAGTCTGGTTTTTTCTTCTTTTTTTTCTTCGTCTTCGAGGGAAATGATTGTATTTATTATTTAAAACGATAAGTTGGCCATCTTAATTTGTTCATTTCATCTTTTTACTCTAATTTTATTTGGTTGTTTGGTCTAGTTTTTTTTTGGTCTCTGTTCTTAACGTGAGCAAGTGTCTTAAGGCGATGCTCCAGTCCTACTTTACCGTACGAGGTATAAATCGTGTCTAGAATATGGTTATGTCGGTTATTTTCGCTTTCATCAAAGGCTACTTATCACCAACGCGAAAAAAATGAGTTGCCTAAATTCCAGTCTTGTTCGATATCTGGTACGTCGGTAAAGTAGGACAATAGCCTAGTCTTGAACGTTATGGGATGCAGGCGCAATATTATGCTTTATACATCGCATCGGTTACGTAAGCTCGAAGTACGTAGTAATCTGAAACTGGGGAACGCCAGGGGGTTGGGCTCGTGGGAAACGGACAGAGGAAAACTGACTGCGACTACGTCGACGACGACTACGACTACGAATACGAATACGAGAGCGACTGCGACTGCGTTCTGTATTTTATTATGTTACAATCACCGCGCTGTGTGCATAGAACTGTTAAGAACTCGTGCAAGGAGGAGGAGGAGGGAGTAGCGGGGGTTCGGCGGTCGTCGGTCTTTGGTCGTCGTTTGCTAATAAGATTATATCCGACCGTGCCATGTTTCGTTGCATATAGCCATTGTTTAGGGAAACCTCATGCTTCACTTAATGTTGAGTAAATTGAGCTAATTCTAAACACCGCGCCGTACCACCTCCTTATAGGCGGCTTGGGAACGGTGTCACGAATGGAGAGGATTTTTTATTCTAGGTTCAGAGGTTTTTGAGGTACCCCAGTTTTTTTTAATTCCTATATTCTTCAATCTTTTTCCTCTTATCGTTTTTCCAGATGAAAATTATGATCAAGATCAAGGTGTGGGTAGGCGTGGATCATCATTGTCAATTATCTTGATAAATTGAAATCACAATCGATATCATTAGTTGTAAATTCAATTATTATGTGTTGTTCCGTGTGTGTTTTTTTGTTTTTCCTCATCTTCTTTCCCTACCGGAATTAATTAATACAGCATAAGTATATAGAACTGCGCTCATGGTTTTCGTTTTGAAAATCCTGGGAATAATAAAGGCGAATTAAACTACTCTGCTAACAAGGGATTAACTTTTGCTATTGAAATGACGATGACGACGACGACGACGATGACGATACTAGTTTATATACACAGTAATTTAACAAGTTTCAACGGTTCGCTTTGTGCATTGTTCGAAATTTTGTTATAATTAACATGACGACTACCTACGGGGGCTAATCACGAGTCTGAGTAAATTATATAGGTATGTACATACATAGGTACATAACTAACCACCCACCTATCTGTATAACGACGCGAAACAAGTTGCGATACGTGAAAAAATTATAAATATACACGCAGAGAGAAGTTTTGTTAAATCGAAGAAAATGTGCTTCGTATCACAGTCGAACAGATGTTTGATTGAATCGACCGAAAAATTTGTTCGATTCGAAAATGATTTTTTGATGCAACTAAAAATTGGTTTGCTTTCAAGACATTTTACTTTAAATTTTACTGAAAATTTATTCGACTGTGAATTTGGTTGACTCGAGAAAATATTTTTCCCAGTGGAGGTACTAGAGGCAGCACTTTACGAGTTTATTTCACTGTTTGAGAGTTTTTTTTGCGCTGTCACGAGAGCTTTCTTCCCTGTCTTTCTGCTCCGGTCAGAAAACTGTAACCTTTTTCCCGCTTTAGACGCTCAAAAACTTGGATTTTTCATGCACGTGCTGTAGAAACATTTTCGTAGGTACAATCTGATTGAAAGACGATTGCAGTAATCCAGGTGACGTGTAATTGAACTCGTCTCAGCCCATTACTTTTAGGATGCCTAATTAAACTTGATTCGATTATCCGTTACTTTTTTAATGTTTGTTTACATAATTGAACTTCATCAAATGACCATTACTCTTCCAATGTGTAATCAAACTTCATTCAATATCCCATCACTCTTGGAACGTGCGATTAAACTTCATTTAATTACCCATTACTCTTGAAATGTGCGCCAAACCTCATTTAATTACCCATTACTTTCGTAGCATGTAATTGAACTGTATTTAATTACCCATTACTTTTTCATGTGTAATTAAACTTCAATTAATTACCCGTTACTTGTTTAACGTGTAATTAAACTTCTTTTAATGACCCATTACTTTTGTGATGCGCAATTAAACTCCACCCATGACCCATTACTTTTTTGACGTGCAATTGAATTTTTCGCAGTTACCCTTTACATTCTCAACGTGTAATTGAATTTTACTTCGTTAACCATTATTTTTGCAACGTGATATTAAACTTCGTTCGATTATCCATGACCAAAGTAATTGGATTTATGTCCAATTATTCATTAAAAAGTGATAGGTAATTGGAGAAAAATTTAATCACAATTTTCAAAACACCGTGTGCAACGTACTTTTGCTCATCTCATTTCATATAGTTATTGAAAATAAAATTCACGTACGACGCACCTGTTTATTTCTCGGCGGTTCTGATCTCGAGAACACGGATGTGTAACGTTGGGGCGTTACAAAATCACGAAAAATCTATGATTGGGGTACTGAAACGTCAAAGAAGATTATATTTTTCGCAACGTATGTTGTTCCGGTATCCGAACAGACGAGGCTGAAGTTTATAAAGTCAACGTAGCGAGATCATGATGAATAATATCGGCTGAATTTTAACGCTGAAGAAAAATCTAGATTCGTGAACGAAAATCAAGATTTTTCCATCACGATTTTCCGAATAGCCCGACGTCGACGTTTTCGGGGTTTCCGGGGGAAAAAAAATCAAGTTTCTTCTTCTTCATCGCAATGTTTCTGCCGATATTATTCGTCGTGATTTTGTTACGTCACGTCATGAACTTCAACTTTATAATACGACTGAAGAGGTGTAAATAAAAACTTGTAATTTTAGCTATAACACGGATACATATATCTATTATAGGAGGTATATACGGAATGTACCTACCTATCTACTCTGTCAGATAATTTGCAGCTACGAAAGATTAGGTATACATATAGCTGACATTTATGAAACTAAGATATGAAAAATAATCAAATTTCTTCGTTAAATGACGATCAGAATATGTTAAAGAGTCGAAAAAACAGAACGGAGAAACATGTCACTTTCAGGTACATCTACTTTCTATCTGTTCATTCCTATACAATTTTTGTCATATTTCAAACACCGTTTTCCCTTTCACCGAATATATTCATATCCTTTTCGTATTCCAATATGCATACACATTTGTATAATATATATCTTCTTCCTTTGAAATTATAGCCCTGTTCGTTCTTCACGGATCTATTGCGTTAATCAAGGTTGTTGAATACTATAGTTCGAAACGAAAAACGAAAGGAAACAAAAAAAAAAATTTGTTTTTTCTAAAAAACATCGTTATGCGAATCGGAACCTGTAACTCTAACAATAAGTAGATGCATAGGTACGTACGTATATATATACATACATACACGCGTACGTATATTCTATATTCAACGTTTGTTTTCACCCAATTCTCATGATTTATTCATTTTTCATCGTTTCTTCACATACTTCCTTACCTTGGTTATAAATTATACGTTTACACCTATTTCGCGATTCTCACGCCCGGCACCACCCGTGTGGTATACTCGAGTATGAAATATATGTATTACATCTATGTTCAGATAATTTAGTGCATATCTGTTGTATATGTAACTAATGTTTCAGTGAAAGTATATTTCTGCAGTTATGGATACATGTACATAGATTGGGTATACGCGTTCATATACACATACACATGGGACATTCCGTGTGAAGTGAAATTCTTCTGGAATTCAGGTCCTTTTCGTCACGGAAAAAGCCTGTGACAGTTAGGGGCCAAAATATTAATTGGTTCAAGAGATATCCCCTAACTGCCATGGACCTTTATGCGTAATGAAAAGGAACTGAATTCCAGAAGGACGTCAAATTCGCTAACCATCGCGTCGGCCAGAAACCGGTCCACTTCACGTGGAATACCCCATACACGTAAATATATATATACCTAATTGATCGTAAAACATATAATTATAACACAGTAATTGGTAAAGAAACCAGTAACTATTCGTATGGTTACGACGTAAGCAGGTAGTTATAGCTAGGTAAGGCACTCTATTCGACAAAAGTTTTTACATCCTCGGATAGCTAGACGTACCTCTATACGTGATACCTATTTCATGGATGATGTTTGAAAAAAAACGGAAAAAGAGAAAACAAGCAATTAATAAGATGATGAAAGTTGGTCTGCGGACGGCCAGATCCTTAAGGTGCCGTAGGACTCGCTATCTTGAATATACAGGATCCGCTTCGAAAACGAAAATCGTAAATTCCCGAAAATGACTCGATCGATTTCGATGAAATTTAGAGGATTCATTGAGTACGATGGCAGAAATTGGCTGAATCTTTTACTTTTCCAGAACATCGATCGGATCTGATTAAAAAATAGATATTCCCTATGTTAGCTAGGTTAGATTGCCAGCGGTGAGTCCAATAGCCTCTTAACAAGCATCAAATGCAGCTTTGATGCAGATAGCTACTGATACCGATACTCGCACCTATGTATAGGCATACTGGAGCCCCCGGATACCATATTTTTTCAGTTCAAATATCATCACCGGAACTCAGAATCCTGTAGCAAGCATCAGTGTACCTACCTCTATCTACCTAGCACTTTGCCAAATTTTCAGTCTCCGCTGTTCATTTCGATTTTGCTGTTTACACGGCGAAACGTAGGTAGGGTAGGGTGTATAAATAGCGATCAGCAACGAGCTGCCAATGCGGAGCATCCGTATACCTGCTACTCGCGCTCTGACCATACATGCAGCAAAACAGCAGCTACCACCATCGGAAATAAATTTCCTGCTGCAAAGTTACGGCTGATTTAACGTTCATTTATTACTCTCTGTTCATCTCTCTCTCTCTCTCTCTCTCTCTCTCTCACTCTCTCTCTTTTTCAGTACTCTTCTCTAGTTTCATATTCAAACCGCCCAATTTTGTTTTCGTTATTGTCTGTTTTTTTTCCCCAAGTTTTCTTTTATCTCTCGTTGTTTTTCAATGTTTTTTTTTCGATCTTTCCGTTATTAAATTTTGTCATTTAATTTCGCTCATTCCCTTTTTGTTCGTATCCATACGAGCGAAACAGAATTGAAGTTGATAAAAACGATGATAAAATTGGAGGAATAGGAATAAAAATAAATCGCGTCGTACTACAACACATATACTATATATTTTCATTAAACAAATAGGTCGAACCTTCGTAGGCGGGATGTATGTACGAGCCGTGTATGTATAATCCAGTAATGCAGTCGCTATACCTACGATATTGCACATAATATGCACGTATGTATACCTCTGCAGAGGATAGGTTCTAGAAAAGGTAATTCAGGAATATGAAACGATATCTGGTGGGTATCGTTTCAAATCGATGCACTAGGTAGCGTAGGGTTGGTACACCGCGCCGTGTCCAGGTATGCCGCACAAAGCGTTTGTTGGCACGTCAAAGCCATGGGAAAACTGTATACGAACATACATGTATACTACATACGTGCATGCGTGCGTACATACACGCGTATAGTAGTAGTAAAATCCCGTAGCGTAACGTATACTGTGGAGCAGGAACGCCGGATCGTTTCGAAAGCTGTTCTAACGATATAAACGGGCGTAGGTGTAGTATATTTGACGAGGTCTCTGCGTCAGTTTGCAAGCCTTCGCCTATACCCGCTTGCTCGCGGCACCTTTGTGTTATAATCGAAACGACGAGTATAGCTATCTAATACGCTGCTCGTTTTGTTTCATTCTCTGTGTGTAGGCGTGTATTCCTCTCTCACTTTGTCTGTCTATATCTCGATCGCACGTTACCACCCATGCAGTTATAATACTCCTTCGAATCTCTGTATTATGTTATCATCGTCAGGATCATCGTCGTGCGTAGTTTATATATATATATTTTAGGTAATCGTAAGAGAAACACTTTATATACCTACACCTAACCCCAACTACGTTTGCCTCTGCAGTGTCTCCCTCCGTTACATGTTTCTATAGTCGCCAGTCGTTCATATAACGTGACGACGCGACGTATACTTCCTACACATGGACATTCAACCCTCAAGTATTTAGTATTATAAACTGCTGGCTCACTCCTCGATTCGGTGTTTAGTCTGGAGGTGTACACGGCATATATGCAAATTATCCCGACCACCGCCATAGCTCTTATGACCTTATACCGACTTAGTTGATTGGCGTCGTCCGTGAACTTTGACGGTTTGGTGGGTGCTGCAGGTTCTAGCTTCGTGATGCTTACCTGGTTATAACAGGTATAGGTATAATAAGTATCCATCTATGTATCTAGTACATACGTGTACATTGATAGGCAGGAACACAGGCAAGGTTGTCTAATCTGCCGAGGTGGTTTGCGCATTGCTCGTGGATATGGGCGAATACCTGTACTATACTTATTAATTATGCGGTTGAAACGCGAGTGACCGCGCGCGGACGCGTACAGTCTTGCGGTTTAAAATATTCCCCATACCGTATCTTCTCATCTTCTTTTTTTTTTTTTTTTTTTCACTCCAGAGGAGAGGACGAGTGATCGTGAAATTATTGGGGATACGCGATGAACGCGTTAACGAGAACCAAACGAAAGAAACCGTGACGTAAATTGTACGGTGTATACCGCGGGGTAAGTTTTCTCCGGGTCCCAATGAGGGAGGGGTTTATCGCCGCCGATACCCCACCCCTTGGAACAAGGAGGTAGTCGGTTTGAACATTCCATGTAAATACTAGATAATCGTCAAACTAGAACTGAAGGTCCTAGCCTACTGACTGTTCTCATTTACATGTCAAGAATATCTTACTCGACGAGGCTAACAATGAGTATCGGCGAGATAATGTGAGAGTTGAATCTTGACCACGGTGTGATCGAGCAGGGGTGAGCCCTCGGCGGTGATGAGCCCCTCCCTCATCCGGACCCGGAGAAAACTCACCCTGTATGTATTGGATATATTGCAAATTCCGGTAGGTACGTTCACGTATCAATACTCCGCGGTGTTATATACCAGATACTTGCACATGTTTAAATTCATCGTCGAATATAATATTTGAGAATGAGTAATACTATAACGATCTATAAACGGAAGCAGCGTCAGTGTCACGGCGCTCGTTTGTGCCCTCTTCGTTCGTTTCCTTGTGTTCCACACACCTTCGATCGACCATAACGACAACAGAAATCTAGGGATTTTTTAACAAGAAATTGACGAGGAATTTTCCATACCGTTCCTAACAAAGAATACCCTGTTAAAAATCTCTGCCTAAATTCCGGTTCACCCTGTACATTAGGTGCTTGTGTGCCCACCGCGGGTTGACTGCATTAACCTGCGAAGTTGTGTATCATATTTTCCACGGAACGGACTATATACCACCAGAGTAGGTATAGGAGAATAAATTGACCCAAATATACGTATAGAAACAATCTGAATAGGTTCGTTATACCGCCGGCTTGACTATACAGCCTCGTAATTGCTAATGTAACGATTTTTCAATTCTTGTAAACAATGCACAATCACTGTGTGCAGACATACGTACGCACACAAAATTGATGAAATTCATGACCGTCATTTTGATGATATTGTGTAGGTAGTGGGCTGCAGTAGGCGCATACCTACCTGCGTACTACATTCATAATATTTGTAGTTCAGTTTGAACAGTCATTGAACGAAATCATCGGACCGCTTCGACATCGTCTCCGGGTATATAAACCACGTTCTGATCAATAGTTTGCTACTTTTTGTGCTTTCGTCCGTTTGCGTTCTTTCGTTTCCCCGCACAAATATCCTAAATCAAAGTCTGTACCTATGACGCGATACGGTGAAATGAAAACGATGGAATTATCGGGGTGCGAATGCGGCGATGTACGAAACTCTCGAAACGGTCAACATATGCATACATAAAATCGAATTGAATAGAGAAAGATGAAAGATAGGAACTTACAGCTAGGCATATGTGTAGATGATGATCGTGACAGCTTGTAGCCCATTGACATTATTATTATTAATGATAACAAGAGAAAGGAGATGCCGATACTATATTTTCTTCAGTATTATTTCACTCGGGTGTTATAGGGCTGAGACCTGAGGTATATGTATGCATAGTGTTGAATATAATACCGAACAATATCTAAAATTGTTTACTTGAAAAATTGACACTGCTTATGAAGATAACGAGCGGCGGGGGTGGAGGGTGGAGTAGTTGGTACCCGCTACGTGCTACCAAACATCTTTGCGAAGCTTACGCGGCGATAGATTGCAAGTAAACATTATTATTATTGTTATTATTATCATCATGGAAAAGTAGGAACATGTGTGCCGTCCTATACTACTCGTACTTCTGATCCTTCACAACGAAAACGGCGACGAAGTAGCTTATTGCTGAAGCAACAACGGTGCAAGCGTAGATAGGTATATATTATAAAGTTATATAGGAATATTGGAAGAAAAGTAGTAAGCGCAGTGAGGAAATTTTCTTATCACACGATTCGGAAGAAAAATGGGTTGGACATTTTTCATTTAATCGACGTCAAAATCTTCTTTTCGTAACAAGTAGGGAACTAACGAACCGATCGGATTGGAAATTGAATCAGTTTTAGGTCACAAAATTCCGTATCGATTGCTCTATTGGAACATCGTATAATGTCCGAATTCGTTCTGTTCTCTTTCCATAACTCGAAAATTATTGGACGGATCGCGCTAAAAATCTAGTCAGTTCTATCCGTTCGTTCTACAAAAATCTATTCGCTCTCAAGACATGTCGTCGACGATAATAAATCCCATCAGGCAGAGGCCCGGACGTCGAAACTAATTACAAGAATGATCGCAAGTGAATTTTCAGACATGAAAACGTGGACATCTGCGGGTGAAAATTGTACTTCACATTTTTTTTTTTTTGCGATTACAATAATTTCTCTTGTTGAAGCAGAAAGTTGAAAAATAAAGGAAAAATGCTTGGGCAAACGATATTTCCGGCGGTCATTATAAAAGATTTCGCCTTATTACACATCAATCCGTAAACCGGAATATTGTTCAATTCATCGTATATTCGCTCTGATGCACATACCTACATGTAGTACGTAACAACTCTCTCAATCAAGTAGTATAGGATCGGATGAGGTACCTCTAGGTATCATTTCGCACGGCACACCACCTGCCGATAGTGAAGATGAAATGAGATGAAATGAGATGAGATGGGATGAGATGAGATGAAAATGGAGGAAAAGAGGGAGGGAGAGAGGTACAAACATATAACTGCAGATATACCTATAAACTCGTCGATGCGCAAATACGTGATAAAACAATCCTCTGCTAGATGCTGCGAATTGTGGACTAGGCTACATGCACCCCGCTACACACAAACAATCTACTCGGTCTATCTATGCATTTATCTATCTAGCTCGTGCATATCGTACGTTCAGTTCAATGTAATGAAATACACAATATACTGTTATGCGTGTATGTAGGTTGGTCGGTACGTATACAGGGTGATTCAGGTCGGACGGGATACAGTTTGTGGAACGTAAAGTCCTATGGCAGAAACTCCTGTGACCCCGAAGTACCTACAGAATAGTTGAGTTACGCCAATCACAACGCCGTTCATATGTCAGTGCGCAAAGACTGTGTGTTCACTCGCGCATCCAAGCCTGCCGCAAGCTCTGCGATAGGTGAACCTAAATCTGATGCAGCTCGCAAACCGGCGGTCACAGGAGAATTTGCCAAAGGACTTTTCGTTTCATAATTCATCCAATAATCCGTATTCGCATGATGTGTCCTGCTCAACCTGTATCACCCTGTATACGTAGGTGCTGCGGCTACGTATGCATGGATGTATGTAAGTATGTACGCCGTACGTATTGTCGATGCACTCGACTCGTTTGCCTGTCTCCTCTAACTCCTGCACCATATTTCCATCTGTTGTATAACATATACTGAAGCTAATATCTTGGTATATGTATATGTTGGTAGAAGGTGTGCATACACACATGCGTAAGTACTCATATTATATCATTACAGATAGCGTATGTATATCAGTTGAGCTTCTCCTCCTCCTCCTCCTCCTCCTCCTCGTTGTCCTCCTCCTCTTTGTATGTGTATGTTCAGTATTTAATCACTACCTAGGTGGGCATGCACATATGTATTATATGCTCTGCTCTGGCTCGCGCTTCATTGGTATACCGGCAAAGCCGATCTAATATGCCGTCAATAATGAGCAGATAGGTAGGCTGGGTGGCTGGCTGCTCGGTACAGGCTTTCATCTTCGTGCGCATTTGGAAATTATCGCTATGTGTACGAGCAGTAGGACTGTAGAAGGTGATGAAGGCCCGTGACGACTGTATGCATAAAAAGTTTGCCAATTATTTATTTATCTCCTTTCCCTGCCGCCGCTGCTGCCGTTGCTACTGCTGTTGCTGTTGGTGTTACTATGAAAATGAGCGATGTTTTGTCATTATGACTTGCATCGTTTTTCATTCAGCTATTAGACCGAAATGGTCAATTGGAATATTTCGATTTCGAACCATTGGGTGACGTTTTATCTTCAGTTTCTGTGGTTCTGTTTTTTGATCTCCTTCTTTCAAACCATTTTCTGCTGTATGATACCAATATCATTGCGAATCTTTGTAAATTGATTATTATTCCAATCATCGTCATCATCACCGCCACCGAATTCGTCGAGTTTTAGATAACCGTGGAAGAAGAGGGGGGTTTTTTTTTTTTTTTTTTTTCTCTTATCGCAAAGACTACCTACAGCTGCGGGGGAGAGCAAAATGTATGAAAATTGAGGGCAAGACGATTATAGGATCAAGGTCAACGGTTTTTCAATGATTGGAGATTGCAATTAGTTATGTACATATATTATACATATCATAATACATACGTGTATATACATATTATGAATACGTATACTATATGCGGGGTGTGCGAAAAAAAGTGTTACGAATTTTTATCTCGAAAATTAATCGTTTTTTCAAATAAGCTTCGAGACAAGAGTTGTTCGGTATCAAGGGGAAAATATCACGGCACTTTTTTATTCCTGATTTCATGGACGTTTTCAAAGTTATTTCAAGATCAAGTTTTGGTTTCCAAGCTTGAATAGAAAAACAACTCTTTTCCGAAACATTTTTTTCGATAGTCCTTCAATTTTTTGAGATACTTGGAAAATCATGTGACTTCTTGAATAACAAAATCAACGTTGATTCGGCTTTGAAAAATGAATAATCATTTCATGGATCATATTATTGAGTGGAGGAGTTAGTTTACGTATCTAGGCGAACAGACAAATGTATTCAACTCATCAACCAAACGAATCAGATACTTTGATCAAGGTGCTCAAAATCATGAGAAAAATTCCTAACAAGATCAATTATCGGAGCATCACACACGTGAGAATATGGGTAATGATTCCGTCAACTTTTGTTGAATATCTTGACAAATTGAAATTCGTTATAGATTTCGTCGATTCGAAATTTCTATTCTCTTGACGGTAAAGAGAAGATATATCTACGATCAATATCTCGAAGCCGGTTTCACGCTCTCGCTCTCCCATTCTTCTTCTTTTTTTGTCTCTTCTTCTTTTATCAAAAATCGATAATCTTCGTGGCTATATGTGTGTATGTATACATGTATATTGCGAAAAAATTCAGCCACTGGTGTGTGTATATGCATATGTGTGTACACACATGCATATGTATATACTATACTATACTATACTACTCAAAGAGCAATTAGTCACGTGGGAGATAGTACATACGTCGCGTAACGGCCTTGAAACGTGTGCACACTTCGAACAGTCACCGGATATGTCACGTCCTTGTCCACGAAGAAGGAGAAGACGAGACGGAGGAAAGAGAAATATGAAGAGGTAGAATAGAGTAGAAGTAGGCGGAGGGGCAGGACGCAGCCAGGCAGGTGAGTTTAATACCTCCGGGGCAATAAGACGATTGGATATACATGTAGCATAGCATATGATAAGTAAACTCAAGCTACTACTATGCGTGTGTTTCTCTCACGGTGAAAGCTGGACCAACCGGACACAAAGTTAATTTCAAATTGAGTCTCGGCTCATCTCCGTGATAAACGTTGACTCCTCGTTTAATATGCAGAATAATCTGTTATTGAAATTTCTATTCAGATTCACTGTACTACATAATAAATGGGTATATAGTACATATATCTATATCTATACGCGTATATGCTATGAGAAGATGAAAATCTGTTCATTTGATTCTCCATATTATATGGTATATGTATAGGCAGATTTTTGAACCCCACGTGCGCGCGTATGTGTGTGCGTGTGTCTGGCAAAAGAAAATAAGAAACGTATCGAAGACTACATTATACCATTCATACGTGGACGAAAGATTGAAAAACCACTTTTCATGCAGCGTCGAACAAACAACTGTAAAACGCATTTGAGTGCATCAAACACTCTTGGTTGTCTCCTGTGATGTCCTGAGTGTATAAAAATCGAAGAATGAGATCTACCTGAACCGTGCGTGATTCTTCTTATAGATTTGCCTCCGCTGTACCTACGTTCAAATCGTTGAGTAGCATTGAGTATATTTCCGAGGATCCAGATTTTCCGGCGAATACGTAAAATTGATAAATGGATTTCGGTCGGCTTTAGCATATACCTATAATAAATGCAATTTTTAGAAGGAATGTGAAAAATCGTTAATATTCCTTGGATTGTAAAAATGGCCGTGAAAAAACAGAGACTGTATGTTACCTATAGGCGTGTTTGAAAAGCTTTGCGGATAAAATTCTTATTTGTTGTTTACTTTTGTTTGGGCAGTTGAAGAGAGAAAGAGAAAGAGAGAGAGAGAGAGAGAGATATGTACATATATACATACATACAAACATACGTAGAGAAAGGGAGGAGAGATTATAGAGAAACGGTTATAAAAGGACCGACGTATGTACACATACATATATATATATTTATAAATAATACTTTTTCATTCGTTAGTACTGATTCGATCAGATCGAATCACTGGCTCGAAGCTTCATTTTGCTTTCCACGTTTTCATATGTATCGGTTGCAGTAGAGAACAAATTATTTTCGTTCGTATAAACAAAGCCAAAACTTGAAAGGGAAATTTTAATTATTCATACTAGTTTACACGCCCGGGGCTCGCGTCTGTCAGAAAAGATGATTTCGTTCAACCCCCGCTCCCAGCTATATTCATTGATTAACTCTTGTCCGATACACTCGCTTTGCTAAGGGCAAACCGCATTGATTATTTACTCCTAAATTTTATTATTTTCCCTTCTTCTTTCTTTCCTCCTTTCAACTCCCTGTCACGTGTCGTCACGTCTAGCTTCACATTTTATTGAAAATTCGATTCTCCAGCAACCGATATCGGAACCGGGCATAACGCATGCAGAATTCCATGAAATTTCGTTGAATTCCTCTCAATATTATCAATCTCCAAGTCGACTTTATATTCTCATTATCATCTCTCTCATCTCATCGATCGGGTGACTATTGTAACTGAAAAAATCTACCCACGGGCGTTATCTCCCGCTCCCCGCCTCGCTTGTAACACTCAAATCACAGTATGTCATCGAGCTCGACGGTTTTAAACTCTCGTTCAACTAAAAGGATCACTTTCCAACTTCATTTGTATATACCTACCCTATTCTACCGAGTGTCGATGGTACAGATTTCTTTTTCAACCAGGAAACCTGAACGCGCGTCGAAATAATCGTAAATTGAATAGCTTCGAGTAAATACTACTAGCACTGACGTATAGTAGTTTCTAGGCCGGCTCCTCCGCCTCATTTAAATACACTTCGGGGGATTACCCTTGCTTATACTTACAGTTTGAGGCACGTACTCAATGTCACTCATATACGGGGTGTCCGTGAATTGAGTGCCTCTTTTGAGGGATGATTAGAGGAGGGTCTAGCTCGATACCCAGCCGTTGGAAATAGCGGTCTCCGTTGCGGCGTCTGTCGTCTGAAAGGTCGCTTTTGCGCCTGCACGCGGGCAGCCAACTACACAGAGGCGATCAGTGGGTTGACGCTACTCTCTCCCAGTTCAATAATCACAAAGTTCATTCGCGAGCTGTGTCCACTATAACTCTTTGATATGCTGTTTTCGTTCAAAAGTATTTTAGTGAATCAATTTTGAGAAGAGCAGCCGAGCCGAAGTCCGGGGGCTTTTCATATCGGCGGTTGAAAAACACCACGATTTTCAATCACCGGTGAAATTTTTGCGAGCGAGCCGCGGCTCGGGCGAGCGCGAGGGAGGCCGCTGTCATCAACGGCCGAGTGCCAAAACAGATGCTCGCCCAATCATCGCTTCGAAGAAGACACTCGGTTCGCGGACACCCTGTATGTGATTCGCACTCGCGTATCGCATGCAGAACTGTCCTCTGTACGTAAAAATGTGAAAAAATGAAACCGGCGTTTCCATTTTTTTTTTCATCGTTTTTCTTCCGCATCAAAGTTCTGTTCGATAAATTTTGAGGAGAAAGATTCATCGTTTGGGATTATGTTCAAAGATTTACGTATTTCATGTATACATTGCTGTACCCGACGAAGCAACGAACGGCCAATCTTTACATTTTTTTTATTCCTACGTTGTACGTACGTTCATATACCTATAAAGCTACGTAATTTTGTCGGAGGACTTTAGATCCCGGATTTCTAGATTCCATGTACGTACTTATATCGTAAAATGAAATACTACCTCCACCTCACCTAGCTTAACTCACTTACATGAAAACGTTAGTAATTTACTATGTACGTACGTACGTACTATGCGCGGTCGAAGGGCAGGGCAGGGCAGGCCATAACTGGGTATGTATATACGTGTGTACCTATATACGTACGCGTATAAAGCCACGCTCGCGAGTAAGGGAGGCAGCTAAATTAAACGAATGCAATTCTGAGATCCTAGGAAAGAAAACAACGTTAACGTTGTCGTATCATTTTTACCCTCCTAGGCAAGCTTGTACAAAGCCTACCTATCCATGTGTAGTAGTACCTGCGTATGTATACCTACGTACATTTTTCAGGTATACATGCATGTAATGTACACTCGTGTATATATATATCTGTACCTTGAGATTTCAAAGGCTTATAGAAAATTATCTGTACTCTTCTCTCTCAACCTGGAGGAGAAATATTTCACTCTCGACGCTTATTTTCCCAGATATTATGAACATTGTCGATCTCACTTTCAAATCAACTTCTCTTTTCTTTCTCATTTTCTAGTTGTGTAGTATAGTGAGTAATGTGACGTTATGGTCATTCGAATTAAGTAGCTCTGAAATGTCGACTGCAAACAAAAATTGGAAAATTATAACGTAACATTACATTCGAATCTTATACCTTTTACACTTCGTCAATATATAGTCCTCTTCTATTACATTCTTTCTTTTTCTACTCTCCTAGTTTCCGATTCTTTTTGCTCCGCGTATCATTATTGTTAGAACTAGTTACCGACAATAATTTCGATATCATAATCGCTTTATCGGAGAGACGAGCGACAACAAAAATCGTATAGATTTTTTAATTTTTTTGTTCTCTATTTTTTTTCTGTTTCCTCCATTCTTTCTGCCCGCGCGAGTCTAGAGTTTGTTACTACGGACCTGAAAAGAAAAGAAAAGAAAAGGAAAATGAAAATGACGACAATACGTATCGAGTATAATCGCATTTCTTACGATTATTACAGAGATTTACTTTCATATAACGAAGACGAAGAACAAAAAAAAAAAAAAGAGAAGAAAAAAGAAAATGTTCGGTCAAATAGCACATACTTGAAAGGAAGTTGAGTAAAATTTTGTCGGGTTCTCTAGTTACAAAAGGTAGGTAAAGTTGCTACAATATAGGTATAGCATGGAAAATAAAAACAAAAAATAGAAAAAGAATAGAAAAAAAGGCAAACAAACAAAAAAAAAAGACGAATTTGCACAGAAAATTTCAAAGGGGTCGGCCTCTCACTCTCTCTCTAACGACTAAAGTACAGTGTGTATACGACGATTAAAAAATATGTATAGTACTACGACGGACGTAGGACGAGTGGGCAGGTAGGTAGGTACATACATACATACTACCCCGAGTTTTGAATCGTTTCTCATTCACTTTAAATGCCGTACCTACTTCATATCCGAGCGCTACTAATCTCACTCTCTATTCTCATTCTGACTATAAAATTATCAGACTTCACCTAATTCCTCTACTTTATGCCTATGTATATGTATGTATGTAGTGCATATATGTTATACATACTCATTCTCATTGAGCGAGAGAAAAAAGTGAAAAAATGGAAAGAAAGAAATTGAAAAAAAAATCAGCAACATCAGGATGCGTATATGTAAGGGGATCGTATTCTCAAAAATAGAATTGATAACGGTGATTCGATAGAAAACAGAGAATTTGAATACGGGGTTTTCCACCTCAAATCGTTGACCACCCTCCAAACCTCGGAATCATCGGCATTTAAGGGAAACTGTTTTCTTGCTTCATATCCGGTCCCAACTCGGAGCCCCAATTTTTGTCCCGAATTTATCCCAAAGATGGGGTGCAGCAGAAAAGAATATTGAGAGAAAATAAGGCTTCGATTTGGAACGATTTGGAACGATTTGGAACGGACGTTGAGAGGCCATCGGCCTCACCGCTGGCAGTCTAACCTGGCTAACATAGGGAGTATCTATGTTTCATCAAATCGGAACAATGTTTTGAAAAGGTATAATACTCGGCCACTTCCTGCCATCGTGCTCAATGGATTCTCGAAGTTTCGTAAAAATCGATCCAGTCGTTTGCGAAAATGTAAGACTCTCGTTTTTGAAGCGGCCCTCGTACATTCAAGATAGCGAATCCTGAGGCGGCTCGAGCAAGAAAGAAAATTTCGCTCAAATCTGAAGGGGCAAGAGGTCTGGAGGGTGGTGGTCGAGGAGTTGAGGTCGACACCTCGATATATCTGTGTATTACACTTATGTGTAACATAGAAGTCTTAGGTACAGTATCTTCGTAGAGCGATGATGCATTTTGCTGTACCCAGTCGGCGATTCAGATTCATTTATTTATTTATCCGACCTTCTTTCCGCATTGCTGTCGTAGGTGTTGTATTTTCTTGGTTATATTTTTGAAAAAAAGCAAGTTCAGAAGCTAGTATGAAGGAATACGTGACTCTCTGTCTGTTGCTCTCTCTCCCCTCTCTCTCTCTCTATCTTTCTCTTTCTCTCTTTCTCTGTGCTTGATCGATAACGAAATTGGATCTCTAAAACCAAACAAGGTGTCTGAAAAACTGCATGACGGTGAGTCGCGCGCGGGCGCGCGCGCGTATAGCCTGATTACCTGGCGCGATTCCCTGATGGATTCTCAGCTTTTACCACTTTTCCACGGATCTCGGTGTATGAGCTGGTGGTTATATAGCAGTGTAGCAGCGGCAGCTATATCGCTAAACTCTTTGTCAGGCTGAGTTTTCTCTCAGCCATCGCCAACCCCTTCGCTCCTTCCCTCGGCAAACTTTATCGTTCATCTTATATATCGTATATACCTATACATCTGTACCTACAGCCAAGCATTTCAGATAAACGTTTTTCGTACTTCACATTCGTCGCCGCCGTATACTTAGGTATATGGAAGGTACACCTACACCTATATACTATGTGTATTACATCTATGTATCTTCGTACACCCAGTAGGTATTGCAAAATTTGTACAGCGATGAAAAATAACCACCTGGCTCTGTTGTTGTTGCTACCGCTGCCGCTGCTGCGAGCTGCTGGTAAATTTTCACTCATTTCCTAAATTCGCTGGTACTAAATTTCGTTTTTCTCTTTCGTCACCCTGTTTATTATTTTCATATACCCATAGATATGTACCTACGTACGTACGTATGTATGTATGTACAATCTACTAGGTACAGTATAGTAGTACGTCTGTGTCGAGGAAACAAATTTGATAAAGCTAAATGAATGAATAAATCAAATGAAAATAGAAAATAGAACATTCTAACATAGAAATGTAACGTTCTTCATTCCAATTAGCAAGTGCTCCTCTCAATTATAACTCAGAGATAGATATTACTATACTATACTATATATAACTAATGTTAATATTATGTTGTACAATTAATTATCATCAACTAGCTATTGGTTTATTTTGTCTCGATAAAAATTACCCTACTACAAACTTTTATCGTATAGAACAAAAATTCTTCGTTCTATCCTACTCGTTTGGTACCACAATTATTGTTTTATTCTTTCAATCATAATATTAAACACTAATAATGATAATAATCATAATAGTAATCATAATTATAATAATAATATCATATATTTACATTTATCGCTTATTATAATTAAAATCGTGCAATTACTCGGGCTTTTTTTTAATTCATCGTCAGAAAACAGTCGAAAAGTTCCGATCTTCAACCAGAAAATGAGAGGAGAAAAGCGTGATGAAACCAGCGAAAATCTATTCCAAATCTATGATACATTGAAATTGTTGTTTGTTAATCGAATTCTTCTTTTTTTTTTTACTCCAATAACGCTACTTTTGGAACACTCTGTGCTAATTTCGTTCACCATATCTCCGCGCACACGATTCACAAACTATACTGTAATAATACATGCGCTATGCTAAACGAATATCTTCTTCTTTTTGTTTTGTTTTTGTCCATTTTTTGTTGTTGTTCTCCGTTGGGTAATTCAGTCCTCTTCATTTCCGCTTGACGAAGATATTCTCGAGTAATTCTTTAGTTATAACGCGGTGCGGTCTGGTCGGACTTTCCGTGGGTCTTTGATAAAGACGACTATTGATAGCATAAAGTTTAGGACTGAGTTCACATCGGACGTTGAACCACCAATCACAGACGAAAACTGCCTGGCTAAATTGTGTTCCATTAGGGCAAAGGAAACTTGCTTGCCTTCCGTCAATATCACAGTAATGCCAACCCTGGCATCTTGTATCAACGTCGGCGAAGAAACCTGGGTAAGGTTGATCGTCACAGTAGAAATTTGTGTATGGCACTTTTGCTAGTACTGGATAATCCGTTCCTGGTCTACCTGTAACGAGATTAATGCAATTTTGTAATATCAGTTGATGGACTCGGATATTTCAATTATATTTAGATGCGATAATGTGTATCCGTATCCATTGCAATGCGATTGGCGTTTAGAAAATTCGATGGATGGGTCTATCGGTTAATTCTCGATGAATTCTCAACTTCATTGATCATCGGTATTTCATTCCATCATTCACTTCTCAGACTTTTATATCTGATAGTTTTCGTACGGATGGAAAGATTTTTTCTGAATTTCTCACATCACTGCACTGTAGTAAAATGGGAACGGACCATCGTATCGTGGACCGAACGGTGAAAAATTATAGTAGAATCCGAAAATTGACGTATCTGTTCGCATGGAAAATAGTTGAGAATTTGAAACGGCGAGGATCTCGACATGGAAATTTCAGACGAAATCCCTCGGTACACTTGAATCGTAGGTACCTAGACTTCCCGAGACTTCCGGGAACTTTACATCTTCGTAGTGTACTATAGAGGTGGTGATATTTTCCTACTGGAATCATGTCAACAAGTTTGTTTTCCACCAAGTGACGTGGATATTGCATAACTACTCGAGGTACGGAGAAAATCTTCCTTACCAACAGGATAATGTCGTGATATAACTGCTTGAATATGTGATCGCAAAATTGTTCGATATTGGTGACAAAGTTCCAAGATTTTTGGATAACGAACACCAGAAAAATTGGTACCTCATAGTTCGAAATTGGAATAAGTAGCGCCGTGATGTATTGTGATTGGTAACTGGAATTTACTCGGCTATCGAATTCAACCTAATTGCAAGTTGGATAGTGAATTTTCAACGTCGAATCTTTTTGCCAATTCCGTATTCACATATTGGATTTTAGCTGTACCTACATTTCTTTAAGTCAATTCAAACTTTTCTACAATTTTATACATATAACTGCGATTCCTAGTTTGATTCCGAATAGTGATTCATAGAAACTGTTGAAAAACTGGGTGGCAAGTTGTACACACATACATGCATACATACATGCCCGTCCATACATACATTTACATACATAATTTGAAAATTCGATTTCTCCCGGGGTTATTATTACGTACGGTATAGCAGTAGCAGTAGCAGTAGAAGTAGAAGTAGTAGTAGAATAGCTAGACGTGCAGTTTCTTCGTGCGTTATTACCCTACAGACTAGTATTCTGAAACTCATGAAATCTGAAGTTAATTGTGAGTTTGTGTCGCAGTGAGAGACAGAGAGAGAGAGAGAGAAAGAGAGAGAGAGAGAAAGAGAGAGAGAGATAGGTAGATAGATAGCTGGGACAGGTACAGAACTTTGTAGTAATTCGAGATTCTGTATAGATGGTAGCTGTATGCTCCGCGGGAGCTGAGATAAATAGAAATAACTAAACCCTTCTCTTTCTCACTTCCTCGGTCTCCATGGTTACTCGTACCTCTTCATTGTTCATCTCTAGACGCAGAGAGAAAGGGCGAGGCTGAGGGCGCGGGAGAGAGGCAGAGTGTGTAACAAAGGTCGATCACTGTGTTCTTTATACTTGAGAGAACAATTTGTCGATTTTCAATCCTGATCGACGAAACAAAACGAGAAAAACCGAGTAGAAACGGGGGGGGGGAGAACAACAGTGTATGGATCTCTTTCATTTTTCAAATCCATAAAAAAGATGAAACAAAGAGTATACTGCTATACCGGAATTGTGATCTTGTTGAATAGCAGTGAATCCGACGTTTGACGTTACCACCGTCACTATGACAACCAAAACAAAAGAGCACTAGTGCATGGATGTGTACGTCGCGCACGTACTACTTTATTCGTACCTCGTCCGGTACTGTACCCGCGTACAACCTTCTCCATAGCGAGTACTACGACGAGGATGAAGCCACGAGGAAAGTAATATGTCGGGTATTATAGACGTGTATGTACATGTACTCCAGGTGTGATCTGACAATTGTTTACTTGGTCATAGAGAAGGTGTGTTGGTAGAGTTCACCCACTACCCGGCATATGTGTAGGTATCATAGATACATAAAATTTCCCAGCGAATATGATATGTTGTGCTACGCGTCGTCCTCCTCCTCCCCTCTCCCCCCCTTTATGATACCATAATGCGATAGCCTGAAAGACATACCGGCTACTCTCCTTCTTCGAGTTGGCGATACACACATTGTTTCTTTATCATTGCTCGTGGGGAAAGATATTGCGAGAAAATGATGCGAGGGTGAGAAATAAGAGAGAGGCAAATTTTCAGAGGGCGTGTGCACCTGGAGATACAGGTAATAGGGACGGGGAGAAATGGGAAATGGACAAAGAGGAAAAGTTATCTTGCATGAAAATCTATTTCTCATGTTTGGCAAATGAAGGACTCACGATGATACTGCTACCGGAAGCTGGAGAAAGAGAGGAGGAATTCTGCCTTTTACATTTCCCGCGCTTGCCCATCATCGTAAAATCAGTGAAGCGAACGAAACTGGCTATCCTCTGTACCCAAGGCCACATACAAACTCGGGTTTACCTAACCCTGGTTGGTACACCGTCAGACCAGACTCCGCTTCCATCCTCTCATCTTCTTCTCCTCCTTCTATTCCTATAGTACGTCCTAGTAGCTGCACCAGCAAAATCAGCCCACACAAAAAAGAGTAGTGGGAAGTTTTCTTACTTTTTTAATACTAATTTATTGCCACTTTGCCAAATTTTTTACTTCTCACAGTTTCGAGTAATCGTCGTGTGGCTCAGCTTTAGTCAAAGCTGCACCAGCCACATCCTAACTTCGCTATATTTCCCGCTACAAAGGTGTACTATACGTCAGCATTTTGTACTTTTTCATTACCTTCGAAGGTTATCAACCAAAAATTTTCAGTTGTAATTCTGAAGAGGGCACACAACACTTATTCCCTTATTTCAGGCATAGCGATCATCTAACAAGATTATTGGGCCGGAATTATTAGCAATAGGGACTGGTTTCCACCTGAAGATACACAAGTATACCTTGAAACGATACGAAACATTCGAAAAATAGCAGATTATGATGATGAAAAAAGTCCAGCCCCGAGAACGTGCGTATTCATCGAATTCCATCGACTTCTCGCTTAGCATATATTTTTTACTCGGGTTTCGTACTTTGAGCGATGTACAGAAATTGGAGGTCACCAAGCTGAAACGTGCAGCCTGATAACCATCGAAGGTAATAAAAAAGTACAAAATTTTGATGTATAGTACACCTTTGTAGCGGGAAATATAGCGAAGTTAGGATGTGGCTGGTGCAGCTTCGACTAAAGTTGAGCCGTACGACGATTACTCGAAACTGTGAAGAGTAAAAAATTTGGCAAAGTGGTAATAAATTAGTATTAAAAAAGTAAGAAAACCTCCCACCACTCTTTTTTGTGTGGGCTGATTCTGCTGGTGCAGCTACTAGGACGTTCCTATAGTCTCGAAGCTGATCTAGTCTGGAACTCGCTCGAGGAGAGGTATTTCATTATCCTATATCTGAGAGCTAGGAACGGCGTAGCCCTTCGCGAGATGGAAAATCGTTAGGTCAATGAGATAACTTTGAACTACCATATTATTGATTCGATCACAAATTTGAAAAACTTTTATCTTTCTAGTTGAAATTAAACGCCCTGTCTTATATTCTCTCTACTCGCATAGCAGCTCGTCGTTGAGTATATATACTGGTACGATATTCTCTCTTCGTCGTACATTCAATTACAGTCGAATGATCACAGTAACGAAGGAACGTTGGATCGACAGTCCTCTATAGGTATACCGTGCATTTTTCATTGCATTTGGAGTATCAGGATCATTAGCTCGATATTACGACAAACATTGTTTCATCATTTACGGTCGCCGGATTGATTTTCGTTGATTGAATAGTAGTAGGAAACTTGGGCATATGCTCGTTTCGTTGTGTTCGAAAAATAGAGTAAAAATTGAAAAATTGATTCCTCACATTGCGCGGAGTGGGTTCGTTCGCTTTTTCCTAATTAGGTATTCTATGTATTACCTACCAGGTATCGATTTCCCAAGATCGAGATATTCCCTTACCGAAGGGCTGAGAAATCCGGGCGGTGCTACCGGCGCTCCATTCGTTGGGTTGTTTCTTTCGTCTACGTCGTCGTAATAATAATCATCTTCCTCCGGATCCAGAGGCCTCGCCCTTCTTGTAATCTTGGATTCACCTTGACCCTGGTCTTCAATTCCATCTGTAATTACGTTGAAACATCTACATAAATTTATCGTTCGGGATGTCTGATGTTGAGGCAAAGAAAATCAAAGCACTTGTTGTTCTCGTACGCCATTATAAAAATCTCTCCGCGTTCAATAGGCGGTCATATTCTGTCGACGAGATCGCGGATCTCTCAACATCCTATTGAAGAAGTTAACTGAACTTATTCAAGTCATTATAACTTCCGTGTCAAATGATGTTCTCTATCCACCTCTCTGCAGTTCACGCGGATTGTTGGAATAAAATTTTCCTCGCTTAACCTGAGATATTCTGATCAAATAATTTGTTCTCGATCAATCATTTTTGAACTTCAATATGCAAATTATCATTCTACAGGGTGAGGCATTTAGGTTGGCGAACGCGAATAACTTGGAAATTAAGTATTTACGAGAAAAGTGTTTCAGACAGACAAAAGTTTTATCATCTTCGCAGCGGGATCCAATGGCTATAATTATTTTCAGATTGGTGGAGGAGTCCACGGCCATTCAACGGTCCATTTCGTTTTTCAATCGGATAGCCCTATTTTTTTGTTTTTTGTTTCACAGATTCATGTTTTGTGTGAGAAAATAAGCAATTTTTGTTTTACCCATTTTTTTTTTTTTTTTTTCATTAGGTCCAATCGCTTGCGAGTCATTCACCCTCACCTCACTCACCCTGTACATCGAACTACTCGACTATTTTCTCCTACTTTCTTTAATGCAGCGTGCGCAGAGAGTTTGAGCCGGCTATTTCATGAGCGTGCAAATAAATTGATCATGGCATTTTTACCATTCTTCAATGCATCAACGATTCCTAGACAGTTGTGAATCCTTCATCTTGAAAATTGTTGTTCGTGCGAGATGTACAAGTAATACATAATATAGGTACCATTGCTAATTCGATTCTTGATGCAAAATAGTACGTTTCGCCATATGATAGGTATACCTACCTGTATCACTTACGCTGAAATTATGAACCAATGAGGCATGTACTGCATATTAAATTCAAATTAAGGACTCCAGTGTCTCACTTCGACTACCTCATATACTATGGACGGAAAACAATGCAATCGATATGACGCAATCATCGCTGTAATACGTAGGTACCGTTCAGTGTCCACTTATGGCCGATTGCCAAAAGTATACGTATAATATTTCGTCATTTCAACGCGACTCCTTGGCAACTTTTCGTTTGGTTTTTTTTTTTTTTCTTTCAAGTGGTTCTTATTCGTTCATTTATTCATTCATCTATTCGTTTATTCATTCGCTTATTTTACGATCGATGACAATTTCGATTCCATAAATTTTTGCTCCGAGTGACTGACGAAAATCGTTTTGAAGACGCCTGCGCAACTCGTGAAGGAGAGAAAAAAAACCGAGAAAAAATTGTTTTAAAACCCGCGAGATTTGATGGGCCATCGGACTCGCCGCTGGCAATCTAACCTAGCTAACATGGGAAATATTCATTTTTCATCCGATCCGATCAATGTTTCGAAAAAGTATAAACCGAGCCACTCTATGCCATCGTAGGTACTCAACGGATTTTCAAAGCTTCGTAAAAATCAATCGAGTCGTTTGCCAAAATTTGCGATCCTCGTTTTCCAAACGGTCTCTGTACATTTGAGATGGCGAGTCCTACGGCACCTTAATATGTTGTAGAAAAATATTTCCACATACGGATGTATCTAGGTACGTATGTACATACATGTATGCCTGCGTGTGCCTAGATGCATCGTGGAACTTGCACCAAGTGAAAGGTGTTCAAGAAGGGATTACCCCACGTGGGATCCTCGCGTTGGCAACTCCAACTGTAACTTCCAGCGTAGGTATGTATAATAGTAAACTATACACTTGTAGTATACCCGGGTAGGCGAGCAACTATACGTATAGCAGATACGAGTTGCTAGACGCGCGGAAACTATAACCATACCTTCATACTTATTCACGAAAAAGGTCGTTTCCTCAGGCATTAAAAACAGGTATGTATATGAAATTGCACGAGACGAGAAACGAGCGAACGAACGGACGAGAGACATCTTCGAAGTTATGCAATTACATAAATTTAATGTATGGAAGCATACCTATGTATGTGACATCATACTCCACATCTAACGAACGATCTATATATATTATAATATTCGAAATTTATTTCATCCAAAAAACGAATGGCTGGAATAGGTATTTTCCATCTTCTGTCGTCATGTGGCCGCAGTATTTTATCGTCATCATGCGCGGTACGAAATGTCAATCAATACCTATACCTACACCTTCATCTGCACCTACACCTATACTTTTGCACTGCAGTTTCGATACTGTGATTACGAAACTTTACTCCCTCGAACGAAAAAGAAAAAGAAAAAGAAAAACGAACAAACAAACAAACAAAATCAGAAGAACTGCAATCAAAATTGATGAATAATAATATCGGTGATGGAAGGTGAGTATAGGTAGAGGTGTAGGTCTGGTAGGTAGTACTAATGGTAATGTGGGAAATCGCGTGCGGGGAGCTCCCGGCGTAAGAGATATATATGCAGGTGCAAATATTTTGAATTCATTCGGGCATATTTCTCATATTATAGCATTATATAGCAATCGATGATTTATGCATCGGTCAAAATTATAATATCATTTATTATATTATAATTCATCGTGAGCCGGAATGAAATATTCACGTTTGTATTGGTCACACGCAATCTCTCCTCCCATTCCAATATTGGCATTCAACAACGTATAGCCACCATCCTCGCGATTATTATTATTGTCATTATTATTATTATTATTATCATCATCATACCGATGAGTAGATTCGGACCGAAATTTATGTACACCGCGGGTAGGTTATAGGGGTGTATAGCGTCGATCACGCGTGATCTGTATCTTCTTCGGGGGTCGTTAATGCCCTCTCGTGGTCACGCATTCTACATGCGATAATGCCTTCCGACTGATATCCCATCGGTCCAAAACGTGCCGCGGTTCATGTCTCCTGGATACCTGGCACCATTGACTCTTTCAAACAATTCATGTACTGCACTAGTAGTTGGTACATGCATAGCATATCGCGTATGCCCACATGATACGGCACAGACAGAGGTAGCATATCCTCTGTTCCATATGTATTTATATATATGCGTGTGTGTGCATCGTATGGTTGAAATTATTATTATTAGGATTATTATTATTAATAATATCATTGTTATTGATATTATCGGCGCGTATGAATTTGTATTCACATTCTGGCAACGTCGGGTGGGACTCGGTTTCTGTGGTGTGTGTGTGTGTTTTTTTCTTTTTCTCTTTTCTTTTACGGAGAATTTTGATTTGTTTTTTCTATGTTTGAAATGAAAATTGGTTCCCACTTGGTTATTTCTTTTGTCTACGAAGAATTTTGATTTTTTTTTCTCTCTCTCTCTCTCTTCCTTTGTTGCGTTCGAAACGAAAATTGGTTTTCATTTGGTGCGGGTGCACATTCAACGTTAACTAATTTCATTTATTGGCCAGTGAAACTCCATCCAATTTTATGGACCGAGAAGAAAAAGAAGAAGAAGAAGAAAAAGAAAAAGAGAAGAAGCAAGACTTCTTCATCGTAAAACGAGAGGATTGGTTTCTAACTTTTGTTTTTATTTTCGTATTCAGTGTACAGATACTGGATCCTCCGCCAAGTCAGCCATGCGCCGTAGTGTGTATAGGTAGGTACCCGAGAAGTAGTAGAGCAGTAGGTACAGTGGCCTGAAAGTAAGACGACACCGTTCGAAAATAAGTTTTGTCGAATCATGTTCGTTTCTTATTTCTACTTTTTCTATTATTCTTCTGCTTTTTGTTCTCATTTTGATTCTTTTCGGTCTTAAATACTTGTCACGTCATTTGAAATGGGAAGATGAACAATACGAAAACGCAGTTAATTTCTATTCGACTTTATTCTTTTACAATGCGCAAGGAAGGACCGTCTCGCATCTTCTAATATCCACAGGAAGACTCAAGGCTCGTCGCATCTAGGTCCTAATCACTATCGACACCTGAACAGATAGAACTCTGTGTTCTTTCTTCGGCTGCTTATGTTCAGGTTGCCTCCCCTGCACTCTCCAAGTCGATTCGTTTTTGTACCCATGGTGTTGAAACCAGGCAATTATCTAAGTGATAATGACTCAATTATCCGATACACGTAATTCCAGTAATTCCGGTAAGACAAACCATGAAAATTCCGTATTCTGAGCTACGACTGCTTTCACATCACCGGTATAATGTGACACTGTACCACGATACTGATGCCATAAAGACGTATGCGACCAACATCGTACGACCGTTTGGCATTCCTGAGGCCGAAAAATTGTATAATTTTTGTCTTTGTTTTCTGCCATCGCCCAGTAAGATAAAAATACGCCAGAACATCAAAATTGGAACATTGGTCCACTATCGACCTCAAAGATCGGTCAGAGATCACATCGAGTAAAATTTGCTTGATAGGCACAAAATTTTGGCATCAGTTAAGAAAAGGAAATTACAAATTCTGTTTGATTATAGAAGCGAAAAGTCTTGTCTCCCGAAATAATATGACTCTCTGGCATTGGGATTGGAAAATAAATGAAATTCTTGTAACCGAAAGGTCGTCGCATACGTCGTAACGGTCAACTTCTTGGCTTCAATCGATCAATTTTCATATTTCGATGGTTTCAACCTATTTTCACGCATTCCGGATCAATGCAATACAAAAATAATAATCATTGTCGTACGACATTTTGGCTTTGAAATTTTTACTTTCGGCTCCCACGTCCTCATGGGATTAGTAACGCGATATATACCTATATACAGGAGAATCTTACAAACTAATACAATACAATCCAATTATTCGACATCCAAGAAGCGCTAAATGCCTGAAGCTAAAGTCACGGTCTCATTAGCGATTCAAATCCTACACAACAGGTTTCCCTGTATCAGGCTACACAGTGGGATCCTCTATTTCCCTAAAAGCACCCTATTTCATCTCTTATCCCTATGAGCACTCTAAAACTGCAGGTTGCCCCTAAATGTTCCCTGAAGCACACTTTGTTCCCCTTGAAATTCACCTATTTTTGGTAGTTTGTTGCGTTATTTTCATTCGCGTTTTCTTCTCTCCAAATTTCACGGTACCGGTTTGACGGAATTTTCACTCCCGCGGAACTTCGCCAAAACGTTTGTTCCCATGAAAATTGAAAGGATTATTTCGTAATATGATGGAGTTTTATTAGTCGTAAGTCATGCTTAATCATTTTCACTTCTCAAGAAGTGTGATCATACAATATAATCGAGTCGTTACCATTGCTGCGCATCTAACTTTCTCGTTTTCTGTCGTAACTGCAGCGCGAAAATTTTGGAAACCCAATATCCCCCAGTTTCACGTAAGATTTCCTCCTATTCTTCCTACAATTACCTCACTTGAGCGCTGTGAAGTCTGCTGTATACTGTACCTATGTATTTACACACAAAAGTATACGAGTCTCAATTACGTCTATCTATAGATGGAACTGCTTTTCTGTATAACTTGATGAATAATTCCTGAGATCAATCCTACTGCCTTAGAATCTTCTTCAGTCTTCACGAGAATCAATCGTAAGATTTTTCTACGCTAAACTAACAGAGTGGAGCCCCCCTCGCACGTTACTCGCGTAATGTACGTACAGTGTTCATCGTTTGTCTTCACTTTTGCCACCATTTTTTGTTCTTCCTTTTCATTGGGTTCAGAAAATTGAAGTTGAAGAATAACGAAATTTGTAGATATATCATGTAAAAGAAAAAAAGTGATAACAAACCAAAAAAAAACCAAAGAATGGGAAGTGACATCGGAATCAATGACACGATTATTGAATTTCGATTCACCATCGATCTATAACTCGAGTTCAAGAATCTTATTGGATCGGAATAAACGAAGAGGGGAGAAAACATGCGTAAACATTTTTCCTCGCCGTACGGTTTACATTGCCTTTCTATAGAGACCATGCAAACAAGAATGGGAGAAAATAAGTGGAAGTACGCTTCGTGTCGAAAATGAGCTCGAAAAGTTTTTGACTCGTTCTGCAGTTGCCGCAGGCAGGCATGTATTATTGAAGTTATAGGTAAGGGTTACGGGTGCAGTTTACTTTAATCGTAAGTACGGTGTCACGGTCGGTGTAAACTACGTAACTTAGACCGCGTGGAAAACGTGATTAGAAGTGGAATCGCATTCCCACCTTGAGTACGCGCCGCCGAGTCGAGAAGAAGAGAGAGAAGGCGTGGAAGAGAGACAGAGAGAGACTGACGAAGAGGGGACCAGGAGCTTGCGGGAAACCGTCAAGCTGGTTTCCCTATTTTCCAATAGGTTGCTTCGACAAAGTGTAGCTCCCGGGGGTACGAGGTGGCGAACTTCATGTCGAAGGAAAACAGTAATCAGGACGCGAAAGGCGGTCGGAGGTGGTCCGACGATGCTGAGAGGGAAAGAAGAGGGTTGGCATGGAGAGAGAGAGAGAAGGCGAGGAGGAGGGTTGGAATGGTTCGAGCTTGCAGCGCTAGGAAATACTGCCAGCAATGCATACAAATGCAAGTTCCTCTTCCCTCAGCACTAGGTATTCTCCTCGTCGTCGTTTGTCTTTACCTTTTCGAGTTCTCCACCTTATATACTAATACTACCTACTCCCGTTACTACTCGTTCTCGAGTGATGGCTTTCGGGCATACACGCATACACACGTGCATAGAAACGAGATATTATTACGATGACATGAGAAAATGTAAGAACGAAAAAAGGGCTTGTTTTTGTTTGCTTTTTAGTCTCTTTCTTTTCCCATCTCTAACCAAGTTTGGTAAATTCATATGATAAAACTACCGGACGGTCGTTATTGCCGTGACCATTCTACGAGCGAAGACATTCTGTAAAGAAGAAGGCAGGTTTTTACAGACGTGGTTTAATTTGTGATGTCACGTAATCCGTTATTATTTTTCATCCCCAGTCTTTTGCCGAGTAATTGGTTAATTAGTAACTCAACTCAGCTGACACCGGATTGTGTAACTGTAACGGGCTGCTCAGAGAGCATGTTCACCATTTTCTGTCTTTATTATAGCTCCGAGCTCAGCACTATTACAGAAGCTCGGTGCATGCTGTGCGGTAAAACAGCTGAATATCTAGATCAAATCTTGATCTAGATATTCAATATTTCATTTCACAATTCTTCGCGAAAGGGCGAACGATTATTCCAATACCGTCACGTAAGTCACTCATTATAATGTACCACGAAGACATTATTCTTCTTCGTATTCTATTCATATTTTATGTGAAAATAATTGTTATTGGACCTAGTATTTTACTATGACAGATTCCTCGTGGGATTGATCTCGGATGTTACTTCGTTCGAGTATACAGGCAGATTGATTATTAACCGTTTATATTGCGTCTGACGATGAACGGAGAAGGATATTTCACGTGAACGTCGATTTGTCTGATCCTTGTTTCATCATCTAGTCTCACCTCTCATCGATACGCTTATTTGATTTCCCACTCGGTTCTGTGTCATTCTTTTCTTTCGCTGATTCATTAGCAACGAATGGATTCGTTGAAAAAAGAAGTCAAATTTTCAATACCTTCTGCGATCGCACTATGCTAGCTCGGTTCACGTTTCAGTTATTATAGCGACTCGGGTGGGCGCTATTATATTTTGGAAATCGTAAATTACGGGCACACACCTTGAGCGGTATTTCATTTTATTGCCGATCGAATAATTGCATGCATTATCAGTATTCACGTGAGATAATCACCATATTTTATTATCTCGCGACTGAGAAAGCATCTGCCTGAAGTAGGCACATACATCTCTACGGTCATTAGTTGTTATTATTATCCGATGAAAAGAATCAACTGCTATAGTTCATTCATCAGACGAAGCAGAGAGCATTCCCGGGGCTTGTTTTTCCATTTTTTCTCATTTTCTATGGTATCTTGATTCACCGTGTATATGTATGGTGCATATATACATATAGTTAGGTACAAGTACATGGTTTGAAATTTTTTTTCTAATTTTTCTGCAACGACGATCAGGATACTGTACACCTACGAATTAATTGTCGAAAGAGAGATCCGCCACACGTTGACCAACGAGACTCTTGATTTATTCATCGCAGCAGGTTCTTATGGACTCGTGACTACACCAGGGATAAAGAAAAAAGAAAAAGAAACGGGGGAAATAAAAATAACGAACCACTTCCTGAACAAGGTCATAAACTATTTCTAATACGACCATTTACGGACGTGGAGTAGAATTTTCTTCACATTTTCTTCAGCTATGGGTAAGGTAGGTACTGCATCTAGGTACCTACCTACGCTTTGCCTTATTTGATATTTTTCTGAACCCGGAGTTTGCCGAACGTGTAAAACGGCGGCAGCGAACCTTATTAGCTGAGAAAAAGAAATAGAGAAAGAGAGAAAGAAATTGAGCAAAATGAAGTGAATAACAGGTAACTGTGCGCATAGAAATATGACGGAAAACATTTCAGATCTGTCGGGATTGAACGTATCCGTAATATTCCCATACCCAACAAAGTTCCGTTACGCGACGAGAAATGAAGAGACGATGATAATGTATTGAAAGATAAACAAAAACGAAACAGAAATGTGAAAAAAACCATAAATCCTTGACTGTTCGAAGCTACAATTTTTTGTTCTTCTCCATTTTCTCTCTTTTTTTTTCTTTCGTTATTCGAGGTTTCGTTATTTTTTCCGCCCGGTATTTTTTCTTTCGTTTTTTTCCTTCTTTCTGTTTCATCCATTGTTTCGTCTATATAAGTTACATACAGGTACCCCTATAATATATGTATGTATGGGCATATACCTATCCCATTATAGCAGATAGAGGAATATAACCTGCACGCCGCCGGGACAGATGTACTTTGCAAAACTAATCTCATCGCGTTCTCACGCGCGTTTTCCGCGCTCGCTTGTCTATCCACCCTGTACATAGATATATGTATATACATTGGTGGGGTAGGTATGTATATACATAACTAAATACCTTGGTATTTTATTGCAAATATTTATATACCTGTGTATGCAATATATATACATGTGCATACGTCATACATATACGCACCATAC